>CALNVZ010003432.1:30602546-30632726 GCA_940671915.1 Paracentrotus lividus
TACAGCTATGTTGAAAGGAAATTTAACGCATCGAAAGGTAAGGAAACGCACCAAAATGCAAGGAAATGCACCGAGATGCAACGAAGTGCAACGAAACACAAGGGAATGCAAGGAAACGCACCAAAACGCAAGGGAATGCACCGAAATGCAAGGAAATGCACCAAAACGCAAGGGAACGTAACGAAACACAAGGGAATGCACTGAAATGCAAGGAAATGCACCAAAACGCAAGGGAGCGTAACGGAATGCAAGGAAACGCACCGAAATGAAAGGAAATGCGCCGAAACGCAAGGAAACGCATCGAAACGCAAGGTAACGTAACGAATTGCGGGAGTTGGCAGCTGCCAGGCGAACACTTCGGAACACGATCTTATAACAAAAACAAAGCAAAAGCTAGAGCAATTGAGCAGTTGTGACCATGGCATTAGTTTGTACAGAAGCCTAACAAATATTTGACTTTCTTATTAAAGAGAGTATGCAAATGTCTTGCACTGTTATGCATAGAACTGTCAAAGCCTACTGGAATTCATGAATAAGATCACTGCTTCGTCGACAGGTCTGTATTATAACTTCAGTATTATAACGTCAACTTGAAATTGCCCCCACCCCCCCCCCTCCCCCGAAAGACCGACCAACACTACGCCACTGCCTACTTCTTTCCTCCATGTTTTTAAGGAGTTGAAAGCCCTGATATTAAATTATTTTACACCTATATCATCACAAGTCACAATAGGAACGCATCATCAAACGATTGGTGTTGCCATATTGTATTTCAACATAAACGGGGGGGGGGCAGAAGATTATTATTTTGGACATTATCTATTAAAGCAATCAAAATGGAGAACCCCCTTGTAAGATTTGAAGGGGTAACTTGCACTGAAATTCATGAATATGATGACCAGAATCACTGACGATTATAAACGTGAATCTGCATCTGAAGGGGTTAGTTGGTTTTCTTTGGGTCTCTCATCCATTTATGATGGTGAAATTTGAATCAAAAAAAAAAAAATGACGGGGGTGATGAAGGGACAAGAGGCAAGGGGGTGATGCCCCCAATTAAGGTACAAAAAAAAATCAATATGTCCTGCCTGCGATCATTAGATGAACTCTTTGCACTATACTAGTAATAGTAGTCTTCATCAAAGATAGATGATCAGGTCGGTCGCTTTGCTAGCTCACAGATGGATATACTGCCTGCGGCTTATACTATAGTGCACAAGAAGGTATTAATGCAATAACAGTTATCATATCTAATAACAGCTAGTCTAACAATGGATTGTAGTTCTCTTGCTTACCGACTTCTACTGGTGGGATGGTGATGATACGTCACGTATACGTCATTGTTATTACTTTCATAGCTACGAGGTCAATATAGTATATTGACCTCGTAGCTATGAAAGTAATAACATGATACCAAAAACGGAAGATAACACGATTATCTTATTTATTGCTCTTCAGTTGTATCTGATATCAAGAATATTTTGTCAATCCGCTTGGTATAGACTTAGCATGTATTACTACCCCCCCCCCCCTTCCCATATTCATCCATGACCGTTACAAACTACAAAATATCAAAGGTAGAGTACTCACTATTAATTTTTTATCCCTTCACATAGTCGATTTCCTGGTCAGCGTTACAACACTTGTCTTGACATCCAGTGTATCATGTGTATGGATCCTACCAGTCGCCTTGATCCCGGGCTTGTTAATATTCCAATGTGCTCAATCACAATGTAATTACAGAGTCAAAAATAATTATATTCACAACTTATTAGTCAAATGGAGCATCAACATAACTCAATGTGCAGCCAATAATGATTATGTTGAGCATTTGAGAGTAGCCGTTGTGTACAGAGCAGCACCGGACTGTAGTAATGATCATGTCGGTGACCTATTTAACTAAAACGGTTTAAGCAGACGATGATTGGGTATGTGTATCACAACAAGAAAGCGCGCTCACCAACAAATTAATTCCTTTCAAGTTGTGCTCTAGACCAGTTTCATTGTTACTCGTCACGAAATATAAAAATGACAGATGCAATAAATACATAAAGGGCCTGTCCCACAGAAGGCGATCGTTGTGGCGACAACCTACGAACTACTTTTTAGTACCCATCGCCACCATGCGCAGGTCCAATCGCCTATAAGATCGTGAATTATCGCGTCTGTCGCCAACAAATACGTAGCAAAATTTTGTTCGCCGCTGGTTTCTCAACAAGTTAAACAATAGCCGGCGTCAGTTTGGTTGACGTCAATGGCCGTAGCCTGTCTTCTCTTGTCGCGACAAGGTGCTTTCGTAGATTGTCGCCAGAGAGAATTTGTTTAGCACAGCGGAACGGCGGCTAGTTGTAGGTTATCGCGCTCCAGCGTACGTTGCACGCATCGCTGAACCTAACGACCAGTGAAATTTAAGCCGCTACGACCTTTGTCGCCACCAACATTCACCAAAATCAGGATCGGCCTCCCATTCAGATAGTGTACAGTCGCCGCTAATTTTTGAAATTTTCAAAAATCACTCACGACCCAAATTATGATGCGCGACTGAGAGACCTATCACGAACTTAAAGGCGACAGGCCGCCATCAGGTAGAAAACACTCGATCGCCTGTGTCAGTCGCAAGGATCGCCACAGTGCGCAAGTTCATATTTTGGTTGATTTTAAGCTGCGACAAGAGAAGTCGACCCGCGAGATGCGAGAAGGTCGAGGCTATTGTATTATCGTATACCAGCTATTGTTAGCCTATTGTTTGGGTGGAAGCAAGTCGTTGTCGTAGCCTATCATAGACAAAGTCGTAGATACGTATATGATCTTCCGTCACCTACGATTCTGACACGATTCTGGCAGGTTCTAACATGCTTAGGTTGTCGCCACAACGATCGCCTTCTGTGGGACAGGCCCTTAATTTCAAGAACAGTCACACGATCCATATTCAGTTCGTCATCATCTCAGCTGATCGTCTGTTTTTTGTTTATTTCTAGAATGTAATAAAAGAGCTCTCTGTGGCTTGGATAGGTTTGTCCGGATATTGTTCTGAACTATCATTACCAAGTGATCAGGTGATGGTATAATAAAGAGAATGTGACCTTTCCAGGATTTCATGTCATTGCATTTTGGCGGTGAGTATAAATAAAAATAGGTACTTGAGCCTGATCGTCTTCAACAAGTGAAAAGATTCGTGTTTGGCCGTTCTCTAGAACTTGATTTAGTCACGATTGTGGCAGATTCAGGCAAGAACGCAGGGGACGTCCCCTACAATTTGAAAACCGCCCATTGACTCTACATGTTTTAATCGGAAAATTTAGGCGGCGCCCCTTATCGGGCCTGGCACCCCCTCCCTATTTTCAAATCCGGTATCCGCTAATGACATCAATTTTATTTGTAATTCATTGGGTTATAACTAGCATGGATCTTAATCGAATCTGAAATCATGATAATAACGTATTTTGACATTTTCCAGGAATTTAGATTTATTTCTTTACAAACAGCCGTGAAAATATTTGATACCCAGTCCCATCAGACGGTAAGTTTGTAAGAACTACCGTATACTCACTGATATGATTAATGGTATCGATTTAAACATGATTTTTCTGCTTCCCCGCATTGTTTGTTCAGAATACAATATTAATTTTGTATCGAGGCTTGTTTGTCAAGTGTAAATTGGTTGATGTCCCAGATGTGACCTCAAGTGTGACTAATATTTAGAGCAGATCTATGTGTATACTATTGAGCCAGGAGGAGGTCGGAGGGGCAGGGGGCGGGGTAGGGGTGGCGCCGTGAGGGATACGTAAGGAGTGGTGGCCCATGCCCAGTTTGAAGGCACAATATTTTTTTCTTCTAGTTTTGGAGGCACAAAATATTTTCTTTTAGTTTTCTTGTTTTTTAAACAAGTTTTTTTTAAGTGTTCGGAATCACATCCAATACCCTTCTGGGAAAATCAGCGCCCCTGGGCAAAGCAGGGGCCGCAGAGCCGGGGGGCTAGGGGGCTTCATTCCCCCCCCCCCCCCCCCCCCCCCCCCACTTTGGCTCAGCCCCTCCACTTTCAAAAACGCTAGGCGGCCCCTGGATTTGGAAAGGAAATAACGGGAAAATCGAAAAATGTTTGAAAAAAAAACCCTCCCCTCCTTTTTATCATCGATATACCTTTGCATTAGAGAATGGTAAGTGATAGTGTTGATTTGAATTCCAGTCAAATTGAATATGATTATAGGTCACGTACTTCCGACAAGAGCATTAATATCCGTCATGAGAAACTCAGAAAAAGAGATTGTTTCAACTTGCATTAGTCTCAGCCAAAGCTCAGCCAGGGGGGCATTTCATCAAAGGACTTGTCGGACATTTTATCCGACAAATTTGCTCTCAGCCAATCAGATGCAAGCATTTCAGTAGCTTATAACAGTTTGTCGGATAAAACGTCCGACAAGTCCATTCATGAAATGCCCCCCAGGTCGGTATAGGGGTGAGGTAAATTATTGCCAGGTCCAAAGTCCACTCTTTATGATCACGATATCATGGTAATTGTGTCACGTAGACGTAATCAGTTTGTCCAGTTTCTGAATATTTGGCCACAAAATTTAGGTCAGATGATAAATTTGTAAGGGTCAGTCTCCCAGTTGTATGCAAAAGAAAGGATACATTGCTGAATTGAAGGGGGAAAAGAAATACCGGGTATATGAAGAAAAAATAAATAAAATGAAAGAAGGATGCCAAATATTTTATTGAATAAAATCCTGCATATGTATTGTGTGTGCTTCTTCTTCAATATTTTATAGTTTTTAAACTTGAGTGGAAAGTATTCTTGCCATGTATAGGAGAGCCTGAAACGAAACTCTACCACGGCGCCCACCAGCATAATTATCATCATGTGACCAATGCTAATCACGTGACATACTTGCAATCATGTGACCCGGCTGCAAATTTCGTTCTTTCGTTCGAGGGTGTCGTTTTATGAGTCGGGACAGAGTTGCCCAAAATAATTTCTGGATGTTAATTTTTTCGTCCAAATATTTGTACAGGCGCTCCAAAGAATTAAAAAAGGACTGTGTACAACATTTGTACAAAGTGAATGGGGTCATTTCATTTTCGGTCAATCTTACGGGGGCGCTCGCCACATCCGACCCCCCCCCCCCCCCCCCTCCTGGATCCGCGCCTGCTCATGGCATGGAAATTTGAACCCGAGTATCCTTTGCCAGGGTTTGCCAAGTTTTTAACAGTTAATATTTTTTAGTTGATTCATTTTTTTAAATGTTCAAGTAAAGGAATATCTAAACAAAACATAGACACCTTTTCTCGCTCCGTTTTGAAATGTTAAGCAGGATTTCTTGACGTTGGTTTTATTGGTCGATGAAGGGTCACAAAATATGCCTAAAATTATCCAAAAATTATCCCCCCAAAAAGTGTTTTTAGTACATTTGATCTCATCCTTCTTTTCTCTTATGTATCGAAAAACAATGTGCATTTAATATCCGCTATAATTTATTCATTTACTCAATTTGGAACTTTGCATATAACTACACTTTGCAATATTAGAAAGGCATTTAATCACTTTATCCATTAACTGTCGATTCTTTTCTATGGAAACTCTAGAGAAAATGAAGTATAATAATTTCTATAAAGGTCTTTAATTTCATATATTTTATTGAGGTAATATTCAAACTTCAATGTCCCTTTAAAACGTTCAAAAGAATATTATAAGATGTTCAAATCGAAATCAATTATATTAATTTTATTAAAATTACAATTCAAATTGAAAATTATTTTTAGGAAGTATAAATCATGATATAGATGTAATACTGTATTGTATCTGGTGCTATATCTATAGTCGTATTAAATTTGACAAAATTATATTGTAGATAACTATGTCATCAATGCATATCTTTGGATATAACATAATTATCATATATGAATGGATGCTCTAAATGTTTGGGTTAAATGATCTTGAGCGTCAAAAAAGTTTCTGTTTCTGTTTATGATTTGATATTAAAAATACTCTACATTAACCCAGTGCTTAAAGCCAGTACGAACCAGCAGCCTTGTATAGCACCATCTCAAGTCCTCAACTTTTCAAATCTGCCCTGATTCCAAACTCATAATGCAACATTCTGAGCAGGGTAGTCTTAAAATATAGACACACTTGAATGATAAAACACTAATCTAGTATTCAATACATTCATACCGCAATAATTATGTTACCAAGTAGAAAGCCAAGTACTTTACCTATCAAAACATATTAGTTTCCATATGCAAATAAATATTTTAGGCCAATTTATACACTTTCCTATTAATAATTATCCCGAAAGGTATATTTTAAGACTAGCTTTTTATAAACACACAGTCAATTACTGGTTTGTTCAGTTCGCTCTCACTTTAAAACATAGCTTCATTTTATCTGCGCCCTGTAACATAAAAGATATACAATTTTTTTTTTCTCTCTTTTATTATTATTTTATTTATTTATTTTATTTTATTTTTTTAAAGAACTCACGATCAATCATATTCAACTCTTCGATCGACAGCAAATGTAAGATTGATCTATCTATTTTGTTACAGGGCAACTGTTAAACCCTTACACATTTATTAGTATACCGCGACTAATAATAGACTTGTCATAAACATAGAAACCTTATTTTCATTTGAAAATATGGTAACGTTAATATTAAAATAATCATCAAGATAGCCGATGAAATACATGTTCTTATTTTATTTGCCCTCTGCAGAGAAACATGTATTCCCGGTATACTGTACCCATGGGATAGCGGTTCCCTAAACGTCTTCCACAACATGATCAAATTTGCAGGCCAGTGCAAGGCTTAACCTTGAATGAAATAAAGAGTCAAGATTATCCCTTCACTTATCTCTTACTTATTAATGATTTTCGAAGAAAGAAAAAACTTGAATTTGCTGATATATCAATCTGTGTTTTCGATTATGTCGTTAAACATAGGTCAGTCATTGCACTGGAATTGAGCTTCATGGGAAAGAACACAACTAAAAAAAAATGATGTTGTTTCATTATTTTCAACAACAACAAAATCTTATCTTCAAAGCCTTCTCCATCCCTTACTCTCTCGGCCTCTATGTTTATTTGTATATGTAGAAGACCAAGCAGAGATGTGAATGGGTCTAGCAGGACCAACAAGAACTTAACAAAAGTTTACTAAAACGAAAAAAAAAAAACAAATAGAAAGCAAAATAGAAATGACAAAATTTCACAAGAATAAGGTTCATAATATGGTTCACAACCAAACATGAGGTATATGATGGAGATGGAGTGGTTGATGATGATAATGACGATGATGATGTCGAAGAGTGATAATAATAATGATAATGGTTAATGATATGATGAATGATGATGATAATGATGATGATGATGATGATAATGAATAATGAAATGATAAATGATGATGATGATGACGATGATGATGATAATGATGATTGATTGATATGATAATGATAATGATAATGATTGATGATGATTGACGTGACGATGATTAACCCATGATTAACGATAATGATGATGATGATGAAGATTGATGATGATGGAGATGATGTATGATGATGGAGATGATGTGATGAAGAGATAACGATGATGATGATGATGATGAAAATATGATGATGAAGATGATTGATCGATCAGGGTCATATCATCTGAAACTCGGGCACTGCAGAAAAACTGACCATCGTCTTATGGGTAATGGAATATTGTCAATATATCTATGCTGGTGCTCTATTTCCTAGAGGGTTCGTGTAAATTAGATACAAGCACGGGCGCGTGACCAATAACAATATTTATTTACTAAAAACGAATGCCCCTCATTATCCTACTCCATCACAGAATTCATTTGACCCCCCCCCCCCATCCCATAAGACTTATTTCATGATAGCTATAAGAAATTATTATTATTTCTGATATAGGCCTAGTAACTTTTTCAAAAAGGTTGAGGGGGAGGAGAATTACCATTTGTAAATTTATTTTTGTTTACACTTAAAGCCTATGAAAAGAGATTAATGAGGTGTTTTTTTTTTTTTGTTTTTTTTTTTTTTGGGGGGGGGGGTCTCTTTGTTGTTGTTGTAGGGTGACATAAATTTTTTTCAAATGATATTTCCGAATTTGGGAGGAGAACCTCATGTAATCCCTTTCCCCATTCGTGGTTAGCTGGGGTAAAAAATAGCCCGCAATGGTTCCTGTTATATCATTTATAGATTCTATTGTGTTGTCTACCCCCTTCCCCCCCCCCTCCCCCATACACTGGTGTCGCCGTAGTGTGCATACTGAAATGAGCTCGTATTCCACCATGGATTGTGATTGGATATTTGACTAATGGACCAGCGATTCATGAGGGGATAATGCGCTCAATTATGGCTCGAACCATTCAGACTTACTTCATGGATGTAGTTTACTTAAAAGTGTTCTTGGATGGAACTTAAGCTAATTTGAGGTTATACCTATGTTTCGTACAATAATATAACATTACAAAATAATACTTTGTTCTGAGAAAGCTTAGGATTAATTTATATTGGGATTGTGGTAGACAGAAAGTGAAGGTGTAGAACGGAAATGAGCTGTCATTTCATGGGATAATAAGAGACCAATAAATTTTTTTTATTGTGGAGATTTAAGTGTTTGCTAATCTAGACTAATTGGCCTGAATCCTGGCAAGTATTACGTTGCTTACCAACTCTAATGGGAATACACTGTTCGTCATAAAGGTGGAATATTTTTTCTGGCTCTAGCGACATAGTGTTGCTCCGGTTTTAATTTCATGAATGTGTTTGTCACCGCTTTCACTTTCTGGGATCCTGGGTATGTCTTGGACGTTCCCTCAACCCTTCCCGGGGATTTCTCTTCTAAAAAGGTTGTCATCCCCAGAAGATGGTCATTTTTCTTATTTTGGGGGCCCCTTTTTGTTTATGCGACCCACCAAGGCCCCCTCAGTCCTACCCCAAGGAAACACGTCTGAAGTGTAGATTTGTTATTGTACTTTAAATTAAATCTAAATTTATGGTTACAGGCTCGACTCTTTTGTCTAGGGGAGGGGTCAAAATTTACTTTGATTGGGGTTCAACATTGATTTTATTCATTTTTACACCATGGAAATTTCTATTTTCCCTAAATTTTATTGTAAAATCTCAACCAAGCATAAATCAAAATAAAATATTGTCAATAGTTACCATTTACAGTGTTGTCATCAAGGCTAAACAAAATTTAAGGGGAAATGATGATATTTAAAGCTTAAAGGTTGTTTTTCATTTCTTTTGTTTTCAGCATAAAGATGGAATAAAATATTCCGAATTTTCACCAATCTCGCTTTTTACTTCAACCCCTCCCCTAGACAAGAGACCTAGGCCTGTCCCCAGAAATCCAGATTTAACTTTAAAAAACAATATAAATAGTACACCTCAGACGCGTTTCCTGGTGGTAGGACTGAGGGGGGCTTGATCGGCCAGGAAAACAAAAAGGGGCCCCAAAATTAGAAAAAATGACCGAAAATGGGCATCATGGGGGTTGACAGAACCTTTTTTGGAAAAAGGTACACGTGAAGGGTTTGGAGAATGTCCAAGATATATCCAGGGTCCCGAAAAGTAAAAGCAGGGACAAACATATTCAAGAAATTAAAGTCAGAGCAAAATCATTCCACCTTATGACGGACAGTGTATAAACCCGTTGCGTCAAAATTCATATTAGGGTGTTTTCGCTGGACTACGGAGGAGCTTATCTAGAACGTTAGCATAAAAAGGGCACTATTTTTCAAATACCTGCAAACCATCGTTTTCTATCTTCTTCAGTAACTTTGAATAAAAGTTTCCAATGGTAACCGCACATGTACTCGTTGGCTTGTGAGACATTGTAACGTCTATTGTTGCAAGATAGAGTCAATCAGTACACAGGGCTTTGATATACAGTGCGGCACAGAAAAACAAAAATTATTTTTGAAAGCATGTGTCTTATTTCATAATAAAGAGTCACTCTATATTCAATTATCCCAAACGAATAAGTGTGTTGCAACGGATGACTGAGCACTTAGGTTTTATAAAAAATCGTAAATATTGTCTAATAGTATATACCAAGTTTGAGCGAAAGCAACCCTTGAAATCAATTAGTCTTTTTTAATATTTTGTCCCTTATGAATATACCTACTAGGAGGACTGACCAAAACAATGAATGAATGCTCAGAAGCCAGGGTTGTTTGTGACAAAACTTGGAAGAAAGTGTGTTTCACCAAAGTTATCAAAAATTCAAGTGCTCAGTCATCCATGATTGAACAGGTACAAGTTTGGTATTACTGTGGTATCTCACTCCGTCGCTGCGACGGATAAAAAAAGTATTAGAGACGTCTCCGATACTTTATTCCGTCGCGGAAACGTCTCGGAGATGTCTCCGCGACAATTTTCATAAACTGTCTCAAAGTACTTTCCGCGACTCATGAAACGTTGCAGGGACTAAGGAGATGTCTCAGCAACAGTTTTCATAACCGTCTCCAAGTAGTTTCAAAACCGTCTCAAAGCAGGCCCAAATCCGTCTCAAAGTAGTTTCAAAGAAGTTTCAGAGTAGTTACCGCGAAGTGAGATTATTCTTCGTCATGATGATAATTAAATTAATAAATACATATTCCTAATCATTAAACACATAAGACATGCAATCTTAATGTGTGGATCTCAAAGTTGGGTTTACTCTTTCTTAGGACGCACTGTATAAGAGACAAGACGTAATATGCGGAATGCAATCAAATGCGCAAACCCCGCTTTTGTCATCTTGCATAAAGGATGTCATACCGTGGATACATAGTTCTTTTTTTTTTCATACCGAGGTTTTATTGTGTCAAATGCGTTGATGTGCATTACAACTGACCTTAAGCATTGCTGATATGAAAAGAACGTAAAATAACCTACCGCCCAGCCTTCATGATTAGTCAAATCAACATAATGTTTCTTTATGTTTTTAACAAAGGGGGAAATGCCTGTCGGCCCCTAATCATCGCCTGTATACATTCCTATTAAAAGAGCTAGCTGGTTGGCTGATAACTGAGGGTGGTATCTCACTTCGCGGAGACGTCTCCGCGACGGATAAGAAGTATTAGAGACGTCTCCAATATCACAGAGACGTCTCCGAGAAGTCTCCGCGACAATTTATGAAAAAAAAATCCGTCTCCGAAATTCAGGAGACGTCTCCGAGACGTCTCTAATACTATTTATCCGTCGCGGATACGAAATTTCTATTCTGTCGCGGAGATGTCTCCGCGAAGTGAGATAGCAATCTTACCTCTTACGTTCTCGGCTGAGAACCTACATTTCCCCCAAAATAGCGTTGTAGATTTGAGAACGGGGAGCTATGCTCTTGGAACTGGGGGAAACCCCTCGATTTTTTTTTGGAAACACGTGATCTCGAAATGTAAACGCTTGCCAGCCGTTTCTAGCAAATAACAGTTTTACACACTCCTTTTCCTGTACTAACAGTATACAGGGGTTTGGGATTTGAGCTATTTTGAAAATAAAGCCCTCCATAATGCTAACGTTCTAGATTGGGTCCTCCGTCTTCCAGCGAAAACACGCTACTAGGGAGCTTTCGCTGGACTACGGGGAGGCTAATCTAGAACGTTAGCTTTATGAATGACTTTATTTTCAAAAAAGCTCAAACCCCAAACTCCTGCATACTGTTAGTACAGGAAAAAGAGTGTGTAAAACTGGTATTTGCTAGAAACGGCTGGCAAGCCTTTAAATTACAAGTTTTCGTGTGCACAAACGAGGGTTTCCCCTAGTTACAAGAGATAGCTCCCCGTTGTCAAAATCTACAACGCTATTTTGGGGAAATGTACGTTCTCCCGAAACGTAGAACGTATCTAGGTTCTCAGCTGAGAACGTAAGTCAGTTATAATAAGCGAGCGCTTTGATAGGAATGTATACAAGCATTTCCCCCTTTTCTAAAACATAAAAGAAGCATACTTTTATTTGACTAATCATAAAGGCTGGGCGGTAGGTTATTTCTTTTCATATCAGCAATGTTTTAGGTCAGCTGTTATACGCATAGATGCATTTGTCACAATAAAACCTTGGTATGAAAAAAAAATAGGTATCCCCGGTAAAGTAGCCTTTGGATTGAATTCTTATTGCAACAAAAGACGTTACAATGTCTCACAAGCCAAAGGGAACATGTGCGGTTACCCTTGGAAACTTTTATTCAAAGTTATTGAAGAAGATAGAAAACGAGGGTTTGCAGGCATTTTGAAAATAGTGCCCTCTTTTTTGCTAACGTTCTAGATAAGCTCCCCGTAGTCCTGCGAAAACTCACTATTAAGGAGTTCTCGAACGTGCAGACGTGGCGCCTCGTCGAGGTTGAGAGGTATACATTTGAATCTTTTTACAAATATTGATAGCGGCCTCTTCACGCGTGACGCTCAAAGCTATACTGAGTGGTTACTATATAGGGTGACCCGGCGTACTGGACGTCTCTAAGACGAAGAATTTCAAGTCGACCTCTAGCCTGTCGACCTAGAAGAGTTTAAAGAGTTATTCATGTTATATAAACGAGGATATATAAGGCTGGAATCCTTTCAAGTGGGAAATATTTTTTTTAATCTCGTCTTTGTTGAAAATTAATCTTAAATAGTTATACTAGTCCATGTACTAGTATAAGTTATATATTTATATATTTCTTACAAATGCAATATATTATGCAGGTTATTTTTTTACAAAGTTTATTATTGGATCGTTTACAAGTAATACTTTCCTCTTGGTTGGGATAACAGTCATCCATCATAATCATAATAAAACACTCGAGTTATTGGCGAGGGTAGCCCTTTCTCGTAAACAGGTCACGTGATAAGGGTCTAAACACCTGTAACCTTCTCGTTCACACGGAACGCACGTATTCCTACTCTGAGTGTGTAATCAGGTCTCAATTAATTCCTAAGTGTTGCTTGTTTGCATAGAGTACACATTTAACAAGGTCTAGTAGTAGCAAAGAGGTATGACGACCGTAAGGAACTAGGGAGGGGGTATGGCGAGCTTGTTATATCAGGAGGCGGGAATGCTTTTAAACTTTATTGATTACAACCATTTTAGATGAAGACAAAATTATCGATTACAACAATTTTAGATGAAGAGAAATCGAGTATGAATTTGAGTCAAGATGAAAATTCAGGACATTACACTATTACAATGCCAATCATGTTTAGATACTATGGCCCGTATTCACAAAGGTGGCCTAACGTTAAGCCTAGCTTAAATCTGTGGTTTAACTATGGCTAGCCAAAAGAGAGATAAATGTGTCTACGTTGCAATGTTCCTTACACGTTTACTGAATTATAGAATCATGATTTAGTGGTTAGAAAACTTTTATACTTATCATTCCCATGCAATTTTTTAATAATTTCAGTGCCAACAATTCTGAAAAATCTAACATTTTCTTCTCAAGATTGTCTCCCTTTTGGCTAGTCATAGTTAAACCACAGATTTCAGCTAGGCTTAACTTTAGGCCACCTTTGTGAATACGAGCGTATGTGAACTAGATTATGCAAGAAGTTAATCATTTGCACTAGATTCAAAGGAGGATGAACACGTTCACCCCCTCCCTAACTCCCTAGCGAAATAAAAATGTGAAACACAAAGTCATGTTAATATACAAAAACAAAAAAAAAAAAACACGTATTGTGTTTAAAAACTGCCCTTTTTATTTATTTGTAAGGGTGTGTGTGTGTGTGTGTGTGTGTGTGTGTGTGTGTGTGCGTGTGTGGTGTGTGTGTGTGTGTGTCTTGAGTGTGGATGTTTTGCTCTGTAAATCGTGGCTTTTGTCGACCACTCTCGCCATGATAATCTGAATACGCCACCTCCCATCTTCAGGGCATAATGGGGCAAGGACGTGAAGGAAGCGGCGTACTTCATTTTGTACCGGAATTGAAACGGGGTTAAGAGGAATACTCAAACTCTTGAACAAAATGATATTTACTCATGCTGTGTCTGTTAATCAAACTGCAGGCAATGAAAAAGGGATGAAGCAGTATAATGCAGCACAATAAATGAGGAAAGATTAAAATGGCGAAAATGTCATGGGGCAATTCCATGATTATTTTCGTTACACTTTATGGTACATTGTTCTATAAGGGTGGCTTCTACGTGAAGATGCTTTGATATTATTTTTCAATTTTTGTTGTGTCAGTATTTATAGACCAACCCTACTTCACATCATCAAACAGAATCATGAGGTATATTTCAATAAGTAATAACAGGTACTTAAACTTTGGCTAGTTACGTTACCAAAAGTGGACATGGTTCTTTGAAAACTGACTTTGACCCTAAAGTTCCTGGAAACTACGTTCATCTAAAACAAACTGTGACATTCATGTTATTTCTGATGAGTTGGCAAGTCATGTGATGTACTATATTTCATGAATAGCTTGATATTTTCTATAGAAACAACAAATTAAAACATGGTTGGTTACGTTACAGTTGGTTACGTTACATTTTGTCCAGTGAACTTCTAGAGGTCATTTCGCCCCCTTGTAATCGATTAAATATCACAATAGTCTCTGAAATACGGAAATATATTCATCCTTTCCCTTTTAGCGAAATTTTTAAGGAGAAATATTAAACGAACATTGTGTAAATTGCGTTTTAGTGAAATTTATTGTCCCTTGCCCCACATGTACAATTTTAATGGTGGTTTGATATCTTGAAGATGTTAACGAAATTGACTTTTTTTTAAAACTGAATATGAAAGACCTTTGTTATTCCCGGACAGCCACGGCATTAGATTGGTGATAAATTGAATAATCCACTTAGGGGGGAGACTTCGTTTTTTGAAAAATGTCCAATAATTCATAGAATTGCCCATAGAGTGCATGAAAGAGAGAGATAAAGTTAGATAGAGACTCTGAGAGAGATTGCTGAGGGGTTCTTCATTGGACCAGAAGGAATTTTGAGTGAACGGTCGAAAAAGCGGGAGATAATTATGATCATGAGAGAGTAAACATAGGCCCTATAAGTACATGAATCGTACATTTTGGATTGACATTAGATGAAACATGACCAAAAGAGCAAACAAATATATTCCATATTAAGAAACCATGGAAATGAAACTTTTTAACATTTCAACGCGAGCTGGAAGTAACTCTATCCATGGTCAATATTTTCATCCAATATCAGGAGAGATTTCTACAGATAAAGTATTGTATTTCAATACTAACAGGGTTTGTAGAAGGTAAAGCACGTTTCCTGAAAGACGAATCGTGCTGGTTATTACTCTCATCTCAATTTTCATTTTATCTCAAATTTGTATCAATGCATTTCGACGGATACGACCGTGGTGTTTAAGACATTAGAGCTATTTAACTTCTGTCTGTTCACTTGCCTTACACTTTCAAATACAAAACCGTTTTACTAAGGGTCTGCTGCGCAAAGGCGAAGAGTGAATGCTGAAAAATATTTATAAAGAAAGTAAGTATGTTAGAAAAAAAACACTAAATGTGATAAAAGCAAAAGTTTTAGGTGTCAAATTCCCATTTACAAGACAATCATTCTTAAAAAAATAAAAAATAAAAAAATAAAAAAAACATGACTTTCGTAGGAGTTTATTAAAGATTTTTTTTTTTTCAATTGACCTAAAGTATGAACAATGACGGAAATAATCATATTGCAGTGCTTGTAGTCAGAATTGAGATGACGAATTCATTTGGGGAATAGAAATTAAGTCTCCTTTACCACACATGAAAAAAAAAGGCGCAAAGAAATCCAAGTATACTAACAGCCAATATCACTTAGCTTTAAAAGTTCTAACCTGTCACTGTTCGTCACACTGTCGTGAACCAGTACATCGACCTTTTTTTCTTTTCTTTTTTATAAAATCAACACGAGTTGGACTTTCCTTAAGTTTCGACCTGATCACGTAGGCCCACTATGGCGTAACACTAGGGGTGGGCAAATGACATTTTTTTTTCTAGACGAGTGAATTCTATGGCCATTTTGGCTGCTGAACAAGAATATGCCACTCATTTTTGCGTACGATGACGTCTTGAACTAGTTACCGCCCATTTTTGAAAAAAGGCGGGAAAATGACTTTTTTTCGACGTTTTGACCATAATATGAACAACTGGGTTGTGTAATATATGTTTTTATATGTTTTTGAGGTTGCTGAATTCAAATATGAACATCCCAAAGTCATTTGAGGCCATGGTAAGCTGTTTATATGGATGTATTGTTAATTTCTACCAAGTATAAGGAAAATTGCTGCGTAAGTACTAGAAATCATGATACTTAATCACATCCACATGATTTTAAATGAGCAAAATTACTTCCTGGTATCATTCATATTATCCAACATGTAAATTATCATAAAATGTGCTTTCTTTCGTTTCTTTTTTCATGTCAGAGGAAGCCCAAGCAAGCATAACCCATCTAATAAAAACTGATTTGGGAACAATTCTTTATATACTTACAGATTAACTATATTTACCACAATGAATGACAAATGACAATCACACAGTACTACTACCATAAAATAACTATTTGGTGAAAATTACAGTGAAATGACTGAGTTTAAATCAACTGGCAGATTACCATCTGGGGCAGTTGTTATTGGTAGAATACTAGCATTGTGCAAAAGGAATGCCAATTAAGGGACAGCAGAAAGCAATGCCTCTTGAAGCAGCCAGTAAAACAGTTGCTGAGGAGCTTGGACAGGATTGGATCAAGAAAAATGTTTATCCCATGCATGAAAAATCAGTAGCAAAGAAAATAAGAGAAGACTATGACCAGTTGAACAATATGAGAAAGTACGAGCAACTTGAGACAAAAAGAAAAAAATGATGAATGGTACAACAGTGCAGTTGAATTCAATGATCGGCTGACAAAGCATGTTTTATATACAACATCAGAACTAATGATGTAAAATATAGAAAGCGACCACAGAAAGAGTACCAAGGAAGATGAAGATTTCAATAAGGATAATTGTTTTGGAACATAGAAAGCCATATATGCACCATTACCGTTCCAAAAGATTGGGCAAACCAAAAGAAAAGGAAAGGTGAACGTGAAAGATCTGCAGAGGAGAAAAAGGCAACGACAGAAAGCACAAAGGCAGAGCAAAAGAGACTGGATGAATCAGAATTGGGTGAAGCGTTCAACACTCCAATGGACAGTGAAAGTGATCCATGTTTTAGTGAACCACAGACATCAAAGAAATGTCTTTTCACAAATCGCAAACTTCGTTCATCGAAAAAGCCAATGCTAGAGGGGGGGGGGGGAAAGAAAAGAAAAACAGGGTTCTGCATTTCCACAAGTTAATATACGCACAGGAAGACGAAGTCTGAATCAGAGCTTGATGCGATGTGTTGTACAGTGTTTGGCTGAGATAAGAATGTCTCCTGATGAAGTTTCCAAAGTGGTAGTTAGAGTAGCAAATATGGTTTTTGGTCAGAATTGGAAAATGAACAATGAGGAAGATGATGAGGATGAACTAGAGAGTGATGATGAAAAAGAAATCAAGTCTACAGAACCTGTGACACCAGGAATCCAACAGGATCGCAGAACTCGCTCAGGAGTATTTGAAGTGGCACGATTCAATCAAAGCTTTCTTCAGTGCAATTGTGGATATCAACAGTAATCGGCTAGTGCTGGCAGTGTCTACGTTCATAGACAATGACTGGTTCACCTGCTGTTCTAAAATCTACCTCTTTATGGCTGACATTGTTCTTTCCAATGATGGAACTGCTTGGAATTGACAAGAAGGGTGACCAAGGTACTTAGTAGTGTTGACAGAATGTGGGCAGGAGTTAAGACCTTCCTTGAGAAAAAAAATGGATGAATTGGAAGAGGTGATGGTAGAGAAGAGGGAACATGGAAAATCTGGTAGAGACAAACTTGTAGCTGCTGTGATTGAAGAGGTTGTTGATGCAGTGAAGAATCAGTTGTCTAAGACTGACTATTTTACAAGACCAGATGAAGATGTTAGAAAAGACATGAAGTATGCACCCTTAACTAACTTAGGGTGTGAGTCAGATTTTTCAAAGCTGGATCATCGAATCAAAGTCAGTGGTGGAAGTAGGCCTACCTCCATCAAACACTTTCAAGGAAGAATATACTTGTAAGTACTGGTCTACCAGTAGATTCTGAGTTTGAGTTCCAAACAGAAGATGATAGAAACTCGATGTTCTGAAGAGGTGAAGGCAGTTCAGAAGCTAGACGCAGATTTTCTTGTACCTGTTGATTCTGCAAAGAAACTAGTTCTCCATAAAGAAGGAAGAGCTTAAGAAAAAGAAAGCAGGTAAAATGCTCAGTCTTGGAAAGATGTAAACATCAATCTCCAAATAGTCTAGACAGTCTACCACAATTGAGAAGCAGCTCTTGGATGAAATTTCATTTCTCCAACTCACCATAGCACCAGGCATTCGACAGATGAGACGGGTATAAAGGAGCAGATGGAAAGATCAAAATAGAGAAGTTCTCTTTGATGGAACTGCAAGCATCAATAAGAAATGTTCTCAAGCCAGAAGATAATGTTACAGAAGACATTGACATTCTACTAATGAATACATTGAAATCATAGGCCCTTAGAATTGGTAGGGTTAGGGTTAGGGTTAACCCTAACCCTAATACATACATGACATACCAGAGTTTACCAAACTAATCCTAATTTAATTATTGTATTAAGTACTGTCCAGGGATTTGAGATAATTACATCAAAGTGGTTAAACATATTATATTGTTTATTTTGGGGCTTGGCAACTTTAGACTTCAACCATGTACAATCTACAGTACATACTTCAGGAATGATTTTTGACCAAAAATGTGCAAAAATAGTGGTTTTTGCCCAATTTAGGGCAAAACAAACACCTGGACATTACTAATCCATTAATTTTGGATTCAGTGACACTGAAAACATATAAATTGACATGAAACAAGCCACAATTACATCATTTTCTGAAGTCCTGCACACAAAATTGACCATTTTAGGTCATTTTGGCGGCCATTTTGAAAAACCTCCGGTAACTAGTTCAAGACATCATCTGAGGTCAAAATACTTGTTTGATTCATGTTCAGCAGCTAATTTGGCCTTAGAATCCACTTGTCTAAAATCAAATTTCAATAAAAATGATTCATTCGCCCACCCCTAGTAACACAGTCATGCTGGTCAATCTCGAATTCAATATGAGAAGAGGTTCGACAATCATGCCGAGTACTTCGATTCTACAATCCCAAACATTTACCAAGTGTTTTCATAACCCAAATTCGATTGTATACATTTGGTCATACAAAGAATACTTTCTTCATTTTGTTTTTGACGTTGCAAAACTCAAGAGACCTGGGTGTTCGTAGAAGTTGTTTGATCAGTATGTTGTTGACTCGGCACATGCAGCTTGACAGCCTTGACAGGGATTTCTTCTCCCCTCCCCCCCCCCTTTTTTTTTTTTTTTTTTTTTCCTTTTTTTTTTTTTTTTAGTTTGCCCAACCATTCGCGATTTTTATTAGATGTATGCAAAAACACTTCTCTAAATCGGGAACAGCACGATTGTTTAATCCCTGAGTATTAGAAGTTATACTTAAAATTTGATCATTTTGATTGAGAGCATGCAGCTTGCACAACAATGTTTTAAAGTATGTGTCGATAAAATGTCGTGTAAAAAATACGATGTTGATCAAATTTCATTGAGTTGTCGGGGTGCTAAAAATTAGATAGGGTATATTAGATACTGATGTTATTTCGTTGCATGAGATTCCATTTGACATTTACAATTTGTTTCCTATTTTCAAAATACGATGATATTCCTTTTACATTATGAAATTGGTCATGCCATAGGCCTGCACTCTTGTATCACGCGTTTACACTCTGGGGAATAAGATTAATTGAATAGCAATCCCTCGTGGCCGATTCAGAATAAAAATATGAAAAGTATAATCAAGTATTGCCGCCACGTCTGCGGTTCTCTAATAGGCAGGATCGTGAGGAGTGAATCTCACACATTAAATACCGTCGGCTGAGAACCAGAAGGGCGCTATTGCCATTGACTGTGGACAGCAATATCGGCCTTCTGGTTCTCAACGGAACATCTTTAAGATGCAATAGACCCTTCTTGCTCTCAATTACCCCAATCTATCAAATAAACAGAGAATATGTTAAGAAGAAGTTGTGTTGGCATTCTAAAACAATTTGGAATTTTCGTTCAAAATTGCTAATTCCAGGCAAAAGGTAATATAAATAAGTATATATGTTAGATGTAGTGTCGAATATCGATCTCTAAATAGACGAAAAACATATAAATTTTAACGGTAAGATCACATATACGTTAACATGGTCTGTTGGGCTTGGCTCAAGTGTTCATGTAGTGAGCGATTGCCATTCTTGTTGCTTTTTACATCTCTTTGTTTTCTGTTATTTCTATGCTCTCGAACGGCACTAGTACTATTGTTTGGTTTCAATTGTAAAGGATGTGTAACTGAGTCAAGTAAGTTTCTTGGTCATTTGCACCCTTCTGATTTAGGATCACATCAATCCAAAAAATAAAAAAAAAAAAATGTTCTTTATGTAAAAAATATGTAAAATGTGTCTAATAAACCGTCTCCGCTACTGTACACAGCTGGGAATTCGCCCTGTAGCAAATAATGATACGTAGACGAAAAAGAAGAAAAAAGATCTTGGAATGCTTATGGACTTGGCTTAATACAACGTTAACATCATGTTACATACGTAATATTATTAGAATATCTTCAAATAGATGTGCATTATCCTGTCTTCGTAGATCTGATACGTAAATAGAGCACTGTCGCCATTTTATAAGGGGCGCGGCGTTGTTCGATGAATAGGACTTGTGCGATTATTTTTATCTGATAGTCCTGTTTTATCGACATGTTACCATACCGTAACACGAATAAAGCCTATAAAGCAAATATAAAAATCTTCATCAGCGGTTAAAACGTTGGTCTATTATTTACACTGAGCGTCATAATGCCTTCCTTCATCTCTTTCCAGAATGAAAGGCTTTTGGCCAGGAAGTAGATGGCACATTAGTTCATTGCTAAATCGAAAATAATTATTTGAACGACAAATGACAATGTGTTAATATACAAGTATTTTGAATTCGATCTTATAGCTCCATTCATCATGATCATAACACGAATATTGGCTCATCAATTTGGACTATCCCATTACGATATGAAAGTATGTGCTGGAGCGACGGGTTGTCTGTTTTGTGACTGCGGTCGTGTAAAAGTTCAAGAACCAAACACATTTAGGATATTCGTAGTCACTCTCTAATGGATGCTTAAACACTCTCTAGCCATCACTATTTATGTTTCAAGTTTAGCACAAACAGTAGGGCCCCAACAAACTCGTCCTACCTGCGCATATCATATATACACAAGACCCTAGACACAAACCATATTATTGAGTTTGGAAACAGCTTTCGATCACAAAGATAAATGTTGTGTGCCTGAGGGAGAAGAAGAATACACTATTATGATCTGTTTCACGTTTTTGAAAATCACCATCGACTATTGCCTAGTATGATGAAATGCGGGACAAATCAGTGAAACATTGCATTTAATAAAATTACACCTTTTCACTTAAAAATAGACAAACGAGTAAAGTGAATCATGGAGTTGTATGTTTGCTTGTAACAAGTATAGAACTTATTTGGCATTTCCAGTTGCGTTAAACTTTATCGATTATGGGGTTGGGAAACTTCCCTAAAACGCTAGATTTTATTTTATTACTTTATCTCAAATCTTCACTGCATAATACTAGTTTGCAGGCACAAACCCATGTTGTTCGCTTACTAGGGTCTGCAGTTAAGAACTAGATTCACCCGTGTACTGTAGCTTCTCCCAACAACACAGACAGTGAGTTTGGAGGCTAGTCTCCACTCTAGACTGAAATTTGTTAAGTGTCAAATTGAGTCTGTGCTTGCAGACTAGCATAATACTGCAGGCGTTTGTTCGAGAAAAACAACAACGATATATGTCATTACACAGTGGATAGGGATTTTTTTTTTTTTTTTTACTTCAGAAAAATAAATTTGATGCAACTGTGTTTACAAAAATATCAAATGTATATTTTTCTTTCTCCATTAGTGAGAATAGCGGAAAACTTATGCATGTCTTTGGAGAGGACGAGAATACAATTTTCGACAGATGAGATATATTTTATCGGTTCTCGTGATGGAAAATTTGAAAATACACTTAATTTCATAACATTAGGAAACACTCAATTTCATGAAATTGTTTGACTAAGATTTTTGCCACTCTAGATAGAAAAAAAAAACACCAACCATTTATATATTCTTTTCTTGTCTTTCTGTTTGTTTCCCTTTTTCCAGATTTCTACTACAAAGAAAATGCCTTTGCTCAATTGGCTTAAGTGTTCATCAAATTGTCACTAACAAAAACATAAAGAGGAAGAAAAGGAAAGGCTAGAGAAAATTGTTGAGTTGATGCTATTTTGAGCTCGTTCTTTGTCCTGAAGAAGTAACAAATTACCTAACCACGATCACCATAAGAACTCTTCGCGTGTAAGAGATCGACCACTGGATCAAAGGCAGATCAACGACTGAGAGGGACGATAAGCCAGGTATAATCCCTAACTTTCAAATTATTTATTAGCTGGGCTTCAGGAGTGAAAATACAGATTTATTTGTAATATCAGTATATCCTTTAGCGATGTCAATGTATTTGAGATTCTAAGAAAATACATTTTCTCTCAAGTCCTGTTATCTGCCTCATTAAAACAATGCGGTCACGTCAACCTAAATCTGTTATAAGCACATGACTGATGGCAACACTAATTGAGATTACTGCACCTATCGTGTCTACGCGATTAAGGTATCTCCCATTATTTCTTACTTTCTTTCTTTTTTTCCGTTTTGTAAGAAAGGATATTATTTCTCTTGTCAGACATTCTTTATTAAGAAGAGCGTTTAACAACATCGATACCCCTAAATCTCTTGAAGACCTACTAAGATTGGTTTTTACGATGTGAACGAGTGATGAAAGCATCGATTACATTCAACGTTACATCGTAAATTTGTTGGATGTTTATCCTGAAATAGCACGTTTACTCCAAAACATTGATGCATCAAGGTGCCCCCTATGTATTGATGGTCTTTGTGTGTGTATGTGTGTGTGTGTGTGTGTGTGTGTGTGTGGGCTTGTATGGACCTACCATCGGGGACATTTTTGTGTGTTTAACTCAATAAAAGGGGACCAGAGAGAGATTAACTGTAAACTAGACACAGTCTAAATTGGGACACTTTTACCATGGTTATGATATAGTGTGGCATAAGTTTGGGGAAGCAAGAAATATGCTTTCACAAAACCTGACTCTTCTGAGAGGACAAATATTACCCACTGTTCATCTGACAAGTTTATTGAAAGGAAAATGATATTGTGATGCTATGAAAATGAAACTTGAGGTGAAAGTAAAACTTTCCCACTTCAACACTTATTTGATTTTTTTTGTATGTTATATTTATCTGTCACCAGCTTCCGAAAGATGGAGTGGAAGCCGTCCGAGATATGATCAGAGACAGTGTAAGGAAAGTAAAATGAGACAAAATGTAGAAGATGATAAAATTCAATGTAGAGAAACTGGTAAGAATAAGCAGGGAAAAGGAAAGGGTGGAAAAGTAAAAACGAAAGCTATTGTTGAGTACATAGTGGGGCTAGAGGGAGAACGTGAAGGGACACAACATTGCAATGATAAAAAGGAACAAGTGGAAGAAGATAAGAGGACACATTAGAGAGGTGGAAGACAAGCTAGAAATGATGGAAAGGGGCAAGCTAATGAAGATGAATGAGACAAGAAAAAGAAAGTGACCTTGAAGCTTGATGAAGAAGATACAAGAGACGAAAGAGATAGTTAGCGAAATGAACGAATGCACCGAAACTGGAAGGAGAGACATGAGCCGTATCAAAACTATCTTCCTGCTGTTACGAAACAACCAAACATTGAACAAAAAGGTTCAGATGAAACATGAACGAGAAGATGGAACTGTTATGATGCAGATATAAATGATTGTGATATAAGTGGATGTTAACAGTACATATGATAAACTGTTATCATCTGTACCACTGTGGTACTACTAGTGACAGTTCCTATGTCCCAGAACTGATGTTGAGGAGGAATTGAATCGGAAGACTTCATCCATGCATCATACCTAGAAATTGTAAGTTCAACCTCAGACAAACAGAACGATTGTGATGATTGTGAAATAACAGTTGCAAGTACAGACAATGAACACGGAGAAAGTACGAAAAAAGGTATGTCTGCTGTTGTTTCCGATGATGACTAGTCAGAGCAGGGAAATATGGATATTGAGGAAGACAGTGAACATGGGAGCGGTGCTCCAAAAGAGGAGAAGACATGGATTTTGAACAGGAAAGTGAAGGAAATATCAGTGCCCCGAGAGAAGCACCAGGTGTGCATGATGCAGGACCCTCATGCAGTAAAGAGAAGCAGAAAGCACCCAAGAAAAAAAAAAAGTCGTGTGTGAAGAGAAATGGTTGGAAAGAGAAAAGACTGCTGTGCGGACTTACTTTCCCACATTTATTGTCAGGAAACAACTACCTGGTAAGGCAGAAAATAAAAAAGTTCATCAATGAGAATGGAATAAATCGACAATGGAGAAATGTTAAGATCATATTAGGAACACATATCTGGCTTAAAGGGTTATAGGGAAATAATGTAAACAAAAAGAAGAAAAAAATAGATACACGGTTAGATTTAAAGTAATTCGACCCATTCTTATTTACGTCTTCATGTTCATTAGAGGTGTGTGTGATGTGGAAAAACTAAACTGCCAGTGATGCTTTTATTGTTAGTTATATAAGGTTTAGACAGGAAGAAACTTACGCCACCCTTTTATTTTTCAAATATATGAGTTTGTGCAGCATGTTTTAATTTTAAGGAAATGAAAGTACTAAGTAGTTTTTTTTGTATAGGCCCAATACGTCTTTAAATATGAAAACATGAAACAAAAACTGTGCATCATATACATGGTGTTGATAGCTTGGTCCTACATTAATATGCCTTCATCATTGTGCCTTTGGTTGAGAAACTGATTTTTGAAACAATAATCTTTTATCATTCATCATCACCATCACTACATGTATGTTGTAAGTAAAACATATTGTTTTTCCGAGATTCGACTAACTTTGATGATTTCATTTTTAGTTTCTATAAAATCTAGGAATTATAATTATGAAACTGACACCCTCAATTCTTTTATTGTTATTGGAATTGTACCTTGCATCAATACTAGTGAATTGAAGGGTTTGAAATAATATGCTTTCATTAGTGGGCCAAAGGCCAAAAAGTTCTTGAAATGTGATGTGCAAAAAATAAACTCAATTTTATGTGTGAGGATTATATTTCATTGGTGATTATGTTTTCTAGGCTCTAAGGACTAGAATTAAATGCTGTAAGATACTGAAACAACCCTTTCAATGATACACCTCTCTTTTTTTTTGGGGGGGGGATACTCAGAAATTTTGTGTTGAATCAAATATGTGCTTTTGGCATTGGACCAACATATCTAGATATTGTAACAAAAATAAATACGATTTTATACTTTCACATAATGTCTTGTACACAAGAATAGGATAGTGATAAAACATTGATTGATCTAATTTATAAATACCAAAAAAATAAATCTTAGATGGATCTGCGTAACAAGCAACAGTTCTATCTAGTCCCTTTTTATACATGTGGACAACACAAATTGTGGGAATTCATTTTAAAATAATGCAAGCTTGTGAAGCAGTATAACTCACACGTTGCACGTATTTTTTTTTTTTATAGAAATTCCTGCCTATCTGAATGTAATATCAGATAACTATTATCAGCTTTCATTGAATCAATCAAAACCTGTTTAATGGCAATTTCTCAAAAGATTCTATTGTTGATGGAAATTTCCCTTGATTTATTAAACCTTGACAATCGTCTTTGCTCGAAAAGTTAACATAAAACTAAATCTGGAGCATGACAAAATGTTTTTGATTATATTTCAGTTGAAACTAATGCAGTTGTAAAGTAGATTGCTGTTGTTGTTGTACAGGTGCATATGTTGCTACATCTTGCTGAGAACTGGTTTCTTTTACAAGTTAAAAAACATTATTTTGGTTTTAAACAGTAATGTTTATAGTAGCTTACATTGTTATATCTTTAATACAAAGAATTGTTTCTTTTACGAGGTTGAAAAGACCATTACATGTATCTGGTTTTACTGTGATATTGTACAGTAACATACATTGTTATATGTTACAAAAAACCCCGGTTTCTTTTACAAATTTAAAGACCATTATTTGGTTATACAGTCTGTTGTAAAAAAAAAATGGTACAGTCGAAAAAAATTATTTAGGTGTGAAATATTTTCAATAATGGTGTGTATGTGGTACCAAAATAAAGCAAATGATTTTCCTGCTGATACGCTTTGTTCTGTATAATGTGTTTTCATAAAACAAAGTTATGATAAATTTTGTGCGACGAGGAACAACTCGAAAATTGAGCATTTGATGGCCATTATGCGAAATCTATACACAAAGGCATGGGACGGCGTGCGAAAAATGGATTTTTCTTGATTGTAGAAAACTAGTCATATTCTCAATAACTGAAACACCAAATTTGATGAAAAAGATTGCATAAAGAAAGTCTGATTTTTCCTGCTTTACAAAAATATCAAACAATAACAAGGTTGTGATTAATCTTCATACTATAAAAAATGTTTTCCACTTGTACCGTTTATTTGACACAGACTGTAATGTGATGTTATACAGTAAAGTAACAGGTGTTGTTATATCTTACAAAGAACTGGTTTTATAATAATGAGAACGAAACCCCCAAACTTCTATACCTTTTCTCAGAAGCAGAAAAAAAAACATCTTAAAAGCATTTTAGGGAAAGTTTGAAGAAAAACGGACAAGGAATAATACCGTTGTAAATATTTAAAATCCCAAATCGCAAAATGTATGGAGATCTGAAATTAACAATGTCCTCATTATGCTAATGAGATACTGTGATGTAAATTGGCTCTACTTTCCAATGAGATGCTAATGAGATTATGTGATGTGAATGGGCTCTACTTTCCAATATCTTATACGCACAATACAAACTCCACTTTTCTTAACCGTTTCTTATACATATTTTTATTTCTGTATTGTAGGTCATGTTCATGCATTTATTCCTCACAATAGCGTATATTTAGAGCACAATGATGTTCATTCAATTTTCTTTGTTTAAAAGATGAGCTTGAAGACTTTTTTTATTATAATCTATAAAAGTATAGCTCAAAAACATTATAACACCTCATAAACATAATGAGTATGTTGCCGATTTCTGATCAGCGATTTAAGTATTTAAATGTTCATAATTATTGTATTTCATGACCGCTTTTCGTCAAACTTTCACTAAAATACTGCTACGATTTTTCTGCATCTGATAAAGGGTATTGAGTTTTGGGTTTCATTCTCATTTAATTCATTTACCAAGTTCAGAAAACCATCATGTGGTTTACTGAGGTCTTGTATATTTTATATTACTTATTAGCATACATTGTTTTTATCTTAATATATGTACAAAGAACATGTTTCAATTAGAAGTTCTAAGATCATTATTTGATTTTACTGGGGTGTCGTACAGTGAAATATATTGTTAAATCTTAAAGAATGTTAGATGTTTTACGAGTTCAAAGGCAAGTTTTTTAGTTAAAGACCGAACGTAATACTTTGTTCTGATTTTACTGTGGTGTTTTACATTAGCATACATTGTTATATCTTACAAAGAACATGTTTCAATTTTAATTCTACGATCACTATTTGATTTTACTGTGGTGTCGTACAGTGGAACATAATGTTAATATCTTAAAGATTTTAGATGTTTTACGAGTTCAAAGGCAAGTTGTTTAGTTATAGACGAACGTAATATTTTGTTCTTTGTTACTGTGGTGTCTTACAGTAGCCTACATGTTACATCTTACTATTAAATACATATTTTGTTCTACGAATTTCAAAAACTTGTATTCAGTTAAAGATTAACAATGACAGCTTTTCTAGTTTTCTCTTATATTTGTATTAGTTCTGTGATACCTAAATGACGTTAACTGAGATGTACCTGCCTGGAAGTGGGCAATTCTAAGCAAACGCCAAAAGTCTCGGTTGTTATTTTATTCACCCAATCACCTTGACATTAATGAATCTTGAATTTCTATTTCTCTTATGTCACCAGATGATCTTGTGATTATGGCTGCATTTCTTCCAGTTCTGTTCAAAATGATCTGCCATTGACAGAGCAACTGCAAAATATGCTCAGAAAGTTGGTACATTGCTTAGAATTGTTAAAGTATCAGAGATGCGTAACAACATGTTTGGTTGCTTGATTATGACAATTGTGTTGCATGAGTGTGAATACATCTACACCATAATGAAAAGGTAACAAGTTTGTGATATAATATTCATAACATTAATAACCAGGTTGTAATCCGATAGATTCATGTACGTTAATGAAGTTTTCGTGATCTCATCAAGTCATGAATATTATATCATATTCTTTCACATAAAATCATAATTATATATTATTTCAAAAGGACAACACATGACATGATTTCATTGCTAAAATTGTATGAATTTCAGTTCTCAGAAGACTGTTACTTGTGTGGGATCTGAGAATATTGTTTATTGGGCATATGCAAATGTGGCTTTATATTTCACAGTCAGGTGTTTAATAACAAGCGAATAACAACATTGACACTTTTAAAGGGGAGTTCCACCCTGAAAATAAGCTTGTTTGCAATAGAAGCAGAAGAATGATGAGATCAAGTCCGTAAACGGTTAAGCAAATTCTAATTAAAACCAAAAAAGGTTATGACTTATTTTATCAGTTTGACACCAATTGGCAATTGTTGTGATGTATCTTGCAAGCTCCCCCCCCCCCCCCGCTGCTCTCTGTATTACTATAGAATATAATTTTCTTTGTTAGTAACGAATATATATATATATATATATATATATTATATATAATATATGTTTGCAATTATTATATGGTACATGAAACTTTGCTTAGGGACAATTAAAATCTCCATATTTTTTCTTCTGCAAATGGGAGGGAAGCTGGCATGACATGATACTTCACAGAGTTGGCAAATTGTGTTGATTACCAGCAACCTTTAAATCATGGCTTCATAATTTGTTTCATTGGAATTTGCCTAAACTTTCACTGTTGACCTATTCCTCTCCTTCTCTCCTCCTGTGTGGACTTCCCCTTATTTACACATGAGTATATATTACATGTTGATTTTGCATATTGTCCCCATTTGTCAACGAAGTCACGGTCCCATTCGACACACCTTACGTAAAAAGTCTTATCCCATTTCGTCAATAGGCTACACACGGACTGTGGATACGTATGATTTGTGTACCTAGTCCCCAGTTACTCACTTAATTATTAATCGCCCCACTTATCAAAACAATAATACACACAAGTCCCTTATCATTAAATAAGATTACAATAAGTCCCCATTTTAACACATTTACGAAGATGCATTGTACCCACTCGTCGTTATATAGTCCCCGTTTAATACACATTGCAGAGGATGCACTGTCCCCACTCTTCAATACATATATAACATATGTCCCAATGAAACACAATTATGTGTGAATATTGTCCCCATTCACAAAAAAGTACAACACAAATGTCCCCGTTTTGATACACATTTTTGAAGATGCATTGTCCCACTTGTCCTTATATATTTTAGAAAAGTCCCTAGTTAACACATTTTAATGTATGCATATTGTCCCGCTCATAAAACAAGATTTCACACAAGTCCCCAATTGATACACTCTTTTGAAGATGCATTGTCCCCACTTGTCCTTATATATTTTAGAAAAGTCCCTAGTTAACACATTTTTAAGTATGCATATTGTCCCCGCTCATAAAACAAGATTTCACACAAAGTCCCAATCGATACACTCTTTTGAGGATGCACTGTCCCCGCTCGTCAACAAGTAAAACACAGAAGTCCCCGCTCGTCAATAAGTGAAACACATAAGTCCCAGTTGATACATATCGATGAAGAGTGTGTGATGTCCCCGGTCCTTTGATAAAATGCTGGTGTTGTTTTGTGTGCAATTTTGTCCCCAGTCATACCTTAACGCATAAAATGTCCCCAGTGATCCACACAACAAAGTATGTGTGTGTGTGGCGTGTGTGTG
>CALNVZ010003432.1:30637758-30713719 GCA_940671915.1 Paracentrotus lividus
TGTGTGTGTGTGTGTGTGTATGAGTGGGGGGGGGAGGGGTTGTCACAAAAACGATAGATAGTGGAGATGGTGATGCAATGTATAAATTTATATAATATATACCGTAACTCAAATCAATTTCGCTTGGTCATTTTGCTCCCTCGTACGTATCTCAGCCCTCAGATGAGACCCACCCCACCCCTTAGTCCCAATAAATAGAAACATATTATGCCACTGGCAGCACAGTAATTAAGACTTTAAAGCCAGGAAAGAATATAGCCCTCATGCCCTGGTATTATGACCGCTGCTGAGATATTTTTTTTTCCCCCATTTTATTTATAGTATACATTTATTGATTTTTTTTTTTCGGGGTGTTCTTGAAATAAACCCCGAGGGCAAGTTCAAAGGATATAGGTTTATAGAAAATTAGTTTCTACGTTTATCTAAGTTGCCATGTCATCGTTTTAAAGTGAGAGCTAGAGAGAGAGAATAAGAGAGAGAATGAATAGTGGTTGTATATACAGTTCGTTTAAGAAAAGGGGAAACGTGAATTATTAGTCATTTATCTCGGTAAAGCAAGCAAATTATGAAATATTAAGTGCAGCATTTTAAAGTTAAAGTTTTCTCCTTTCATTTGGCAATACGTACGTGCCTTTCGAAAGAGCCATGCAGAGATAAGCAAGAAGTGTTGGGAAATTATCTGTAAAAATTATTTTGTGCAAAATGATTGCCTTAGAAAGGGAGGGGTCATTAGCATTAGCATCAAATATCTCCCACTGAGTCTTGAATACAAAGAGTAGTCCCTTGCTGCGGGAATCCCGTGTGATTCTTATAGTTTTGACATTTAAATTTCAATATATTTTTGTTCATCTAAACCCCTCCCAAAAAGTTCCGCAAATCGACTTTGGGCCATGATAACTTTTGAGGTGCGCTTTAGTTATATTCCTGATATTTGTACCGTTGGAAAGATAATTTATTCACCTTTTTATTGATATCCTATTTGTAATGATTGTGTCATGCTTCAATGCACATAATATCAGAATATGGAGAAAAGTAAAAAGTCAAATGTTGTAAAATGTACTTTTATTGATCACAATGAAGTTCCGCAACTCGACTTTAGACCCTAATAACTGTTGGGGTAATTTGTAATTTTTATTGAATTTGGACCATTGTCAAGTTCAGTTATTCCTCTTTTTATTGATATCTAATTTGTCAAGGTGATGTCATGCCCGGGTCCACAGAACCCCTAAATATCCCCTGAATGCAAGGCAAAGCAAAAGATAATGTCCAGTTTGAATGTTCTGTAACGCAACTTTGAACCTTGATACATTTTAATTTGGGTTTTTATCACTATCAATTTTTATAGCATTGAAAAGTTAATTTATTCTTCTTTTTATTGATACCCTACTACCAATGGGAACATCATGTTTTAATGCACATAATTCATGAATGTATAGCAAAGTAAAAATGAAAAGTTGCAAAATGCATTGTTATTGCTCAAATTGAGTAACTCGCAACAGACAATAACAGTCACAATAGGCATTCAACTTGCATCATTTGACTTCTGACTTCTCCTAAGATTCAGATGATCTGTGCAAACAAGAATAACAATATGTGACTCATCCGTATCAGGACATCTCCCCCGGAGGACAACTCCCCCGGGGACAATTCCCGGAGGACAGCTCCCCCGGAGGACATAGGGTTAGGGTTAGGGTTAGGGTTAGGGTTAGGATTGTCCTCCGGGGGAGTTGTCCTCCGGGGGAGCTGTCCTCCGGAAATTGTCCCCGGGGGAGTTGTCCTCCGGGGGAGATGTCCTAGAACCGTGACTCATCATATCAAAATCAGATATAAGTCGCCAGAAAAGAGTCAAAGATTGCAACAAAACAATCCATTTTGAAAGCCTGGGCTTACCCCTACTTATTTCTAATCTTTTTTTTTTACCGAGCATACAAGAAACAGTGAAAATTCAGAAAATCAAAAAAAATATTTCCCCCCAAATAAGACAATTTTTATTATATTATAGATTTCCTCGACAATGTGCTGAATTTCCTCGGCTACATGTGTCTGATTTCGATGTGATGCATCACATATTGTTACAATTAGGGTACCTTCGAAAAAAGGAATAAATGAGCTCGAAAATGGTATAAAATTCAATAAAAATTAGAAAATACCCTAAAAGTTACCAAGGCCTAAAGTCGGGATTCGGAATTCAATTTGATCAATAAAAGTGCATTTTGCATTTGACTTTTTACTTTTCTCCATTTTCTGATATTTTGTGCATTTAAGCATGACACAATCATTGCAAATAGGATATCAATAGAAAGGGGAATAAATTATCTTTCCAATAGCATGAATATCAGGAATAACTAAAGCATACCTGAGAAGTTATCATTGCCCAAAGTCGATTTGCGAAACTTTTTGTTAGGGGTTTATATGCGTGGCTCTCTAGTACTGTATGTGGTGTCGACAAAAAAAAAGAGAGGAAAAGACCAACTTAAAAATTATGCATTTGATATTTTGTTATGTGCTTGCATTCACAGGGGGAAACGACAGACCATTCGGGTCCCGCTTTATGTGAAACACCCTGTATAAGGTCAATCTGTGATAAAACACACAATCTTGACATGCACTTTCTATTATCTTTGTGGCATTCATTATCATTCTTTTTGTTTTCCTAATATGAATTCTTCTAGTTCATTCTCATTCTCAATGATTTCTTTGTTGACTGTTTATTTTGTCCGTTTCCTTTGAGCTAATTCCTTCACGCACATTTTATCCCTTTGATCGTAGAATTTGCAGCGTAGAGAAGAACATGATGGATTCAAATTGCATCAAGGCTAGAAAAATCCGGTGAATCTGCTGCCTTTGCACAATAATAAGCGGGGATTTATGTGACAGTGTAGGGGAAATTATCTTAAAGCGAGAGCGAACTGATCAACACCCTCATTGACTGTGTGTTATAAATTGCTAGTCTTAAAACATACCTTTTGAGAAAAATCTTAACAACACAGTGTATGAATTCACCTAAAATTTAATATATATTGGGAAAGTAAAATGTTTTGAGGGGAAAAGTATTTGTTTTGCTACTTGGTAACATGATTATCGCAGTGTGAATTTATTGAGTAGTGAAAAAGTGTATTTTCATCCCAATGAGTCTGTATTATAAGACTACACTGTTCAGGATCTTGCATTATGGGTTAGGAATCGCCCTTAGGAATCAGGGCAGAATTGAGTAGTTGAGGGCTTGAGATGGTGCTATACAAAGCTCATGGTTCGTACTGGCTTTAAACTCATCCATCATACCCCTTTAAATCGTAGCTAGGATGTTCTCAAACAAAAGATTCATTTAACTTTTGATCAGTGATAATCACATCTTCAAGCAATTCTTCAAGCAATGCAAGAAATAAATTGTTTTGTAGTTCCAGTGTGCCCTGTAGTATGTTTAATGCAGAAACCGCCTATGGTGTGGAACAATAGTGAGATTTTGAATGAATATTCTTATGATCGATGAAACTAATTTCGTTAAAGGTCGTGGACAGAGTAACTACAACCTTACATCGATTGAAAGCTAAGTAGGCGTATAACATAAATACACAAAAATAAAATTCAATTTTCTTAAGAGTATTTATAAAAAGGTGATCGAACCTCAACCAGGCCATCCCTCCCAAATACTCGAAAAGTTTAATACCCCTATTTTGATGGCGCGGTTGATGATGTCAAAAAGAATGCTACGGCCAGGCATGATTGGGTTTCGCCTTAAGAAAACACGTTTGTATTGCTATGTCAGAACAATAGACCCCATGTGTGCTAGAATTCTATTCTTATGAAATGAAAGGGCAAATTCATTTAGCATGTAGCATTCCGTTAACATCTTTTGAAGTCATCAGCCGCGCCATTAAAATAGGGGTACTTTTTGGAGTATTTGGGAAGGATAGCCTGGTTGAGGTTCGATCACCTTTTTTAATGAAATACTTTCTAGATGGATAATAAAAATGCTTAAATTGGGAATTGTTGTATTACGAAAAATTATTAGCTTTCGTCTCATATGTAATTTGGATTTTAATTTCTCGGTCCGGTCGGGGACTTTAACTCTTCCTCCTCGGGTTGATTAAAGATAGTTATAATACTCAACCCCTAACCCTTTCTGTCTGTCTCTCTCTCTCTCTCTCTCTGTCTCTCTTTCTCTCTCTCCCTCTCTGTTTCTATATATTTCTTCTTCAATTAACCACCCAATTGCAATCACAAAACTTCTTTATGATCTCTTTCTGTTCTCTGGCATAGCCTAATACATAATTATACACCTCTACTCGAATTCTGTCTAAATCCCCCTTGGTATCTTTTGATTGGAACTAAAAGGACATTATCAGTAACGTCCTTCTAGGTCTCAGACAACGAATCGGAAGAGTAAAACACATGTAATGAAACAATAACCCAATCAATTGCTTCATTGGTTTATTTTACCCAACTGCTAATGAAGCAATTAAATGCTTATAAGTAAGCTACCACAAGGGTACGGCTTTAATTCCTATCCCAGAACTTGGAAACATAAATACAATCAATTGCTTGATTGGTTTATTTTATCAAATGGCTTATGATGTAATTAAATGCTTATAAGTAAGCGGCTACAGGGGTACAGCATTACGTCCTGACCAGGAATCAGAAACAATGATACAATCAATTGTTTGATTGGCTTATTTTACCTGACTGCCAATGAAGCAATTAAATTGTGTTAATTAAGTAACTACGGGGGAGGCTTAAAGTTCCATCGCAAGACTTGGCATTTTGGCTTAATACATTATCAAAGGGCCTTAGTGCATTGACTTGGTTTGCTACCAGGGATATCTCTGTTACGAAACCACTGCTCTACTGACTGATTTATCTGCCTCATTTATTTATTATGATTCTCACCACACTGTCTGTTGGAAGCTTTTAAAAAGCTTATGTTCCAAATTTTATGTGTCTGGTGTGTAATTCCTTGTAACATTATCATCAATCACACATATTACTGTGTCACTTTCTCTATCTTTTAGCTCTTTTTTCAGCATAAATATTGTATACAGTCGCAATGATCGATTGTGTAACAATAAATATATCATTTTTATTCACAGGAATTACTAGTAGTCGTGAAAATGTAAAAGAAAGTGATAAAAGCTTCATGTACATGTATGCAGTTAGTTTTTCAAAATTCTTCTCAAAATCAGGACAAGTTCGTGTAGCTTTACTGTAACCATAAAATCTAGGAATTGGCATTGCAATATTACACGTGATCAACACTGAAGACGGCCATTATGTGAATGAGGAGAGGAGGAGACCATGAGTCACCTTCTACAATGACCTCTTCTGCCTAAACCCTGTCCCTAAGCTGATTTTACAATTCTTTCGCCTAGTGGGATCGCCTGAGTTCACGATCTAATGAGTAGATTCGGATTCAGATTCTAATTCCTCTAAGAAACATACAAATAAATTATGACCTTTCAAATAAAGAGATGATACAATCAAACAGAAAAATGAGAGAAAGGACTGGAGAAGAAGAAGACATGATGATGATGATGATGGCTTCTTGTGTAGCGCCAGTATCCGCCTATGATGCTCTTTAGGATGTCTTACATGTTGCTTGACTTTCCGGGGGTACAGTTCTGGTTTATCACCAGGTGATACACGTATGGCATGCATATAGTACATTTCACCACTGAGCTTAAATCCAACATTTCTCATAAATAATTTACATCTAACCTCACTGGTAAGTTAGATTTTAGTATTGACAGATTGCTACATATCCAAGACATCAGGCTCCGCTAGACATATTTCAACAAAATGGTTATACTAGTCTTTTCCTTCTCCAGCTCATAAGATACTATTTGATTGATTGCTTTCATGGATTTACAATTCTTAGATTTTTTATGTTCATGAGGAATGCTCAAAAGATTTTTATTTACTAATATGCAGCTCTGTAAGTTACTTGGTACACTTGGATAATTCTAACAAAATTTATCATGGCTAAAAATAAAATACAAAAATATCACTAAGCTAATACCACGGATGTAAAATTGTTAATAAATCACAAAGGTCTTTACAAACCATCATTAAAATTGCACATAGGGCTGGAGAGTAATTTTTTTTTTTTTAATGCAAATTAGGCCTATTGGGGGTTCATGTAATATTTCCTTAAAAATTTTGCTAAAGGGAAGAAGACGAATACATATTCCATATTCCAAAGGCCTTGAGATATTTAACCAATTACAAAGGGCTATAATGTCCTCTGGACAAAACTGTCATGTCTGTTATGCTCAAATTATCATGTCTGTTACACTATGTTTTGAGGTCTGTACAGAAAACATAATACCAAATCATTTAAAAATCTTGTAGTCCTGCTTTGAGTGTTATCTTACATGTAACTTCAATTTAAAGCCCAAAATAAGTATCTCCAATACAGAATTCACAGAAATTTCAAACGGCGCATAGGAGGTAAAAAAAAATAAAAAAAAAAAAAATCATGATTTCATGTTGTCCATTACAATCACTGAATATCAATGTTCTCTTTATCTATTCTGTAAAATAACAGAAAATTTGTTCTACATGCTACTGATAATATAAAGTCCCGTCGCTGATAAAATGGATGAAAATGTGAATTGGAAATTAAAATTTGTTTCAAAATGATTTAAACAGCAGAAAAATTGGTCCGACTGTCATCCTCACAAAGAGATTAACAAGAGGGAACAGATTCTGTCGGCAAGCATTCCATTAACCACTCTCCAGGTCCATAGGTCTTAAAGTCATTCCTATCAATACTGCTACCTTGTTCTACGTGGCTTAAAGCTTTGGCTCTAATTACTGCCATTGTTCTGTCTCACACTTAAAGGGATTTAGTAACTTTCAAAAACAAGAGCAATTATATCAAGATTAATAAAATTATATTGTTCCAACAGTAAAAACAAACTACTGAAAGTTTCAGATCAAACGGAAATCATTTACTACCTTAAAACAGTGTTACAAACAATGCCAAGCATACAGTCGAATACCAGTACCCTCTGCTGATAGCTCACTAGGCCGCTAGAGACGGGGGACTTTACAACAGGATATGGGTGTGTGGAAAAGCAATATGGTTTTATAAACCATCCGGTGTTGGTTTATAAATTTTGAGTATGAAATTATTAATATCTCGAAGGTACAGCAAGCAATTACCTTGCAATTTTGAATAGATACCAGACTGACCTAGTGTTTATAATTAGGTTGGCAAAATAAGCTAAATCGAATAAATGTGATTTGAATATCATTCAATGTTACTGCATCCCTTTAAAACTCGGGCAAAAAATTATTTAACCAAGCTCATTTTCCGTGCTGGGAAAAGAGCATTATTTGCATTAGTAACAAAAGGTCTATACTCGCATGTCAATGAATATAATTGAAGAATGTATAAAAGTAAAGTTAGTCTGTGTTTAATATGTCTTCTAACCACACAAAGCAAGAAACACACACACTGAAACCCTTGAAGTGCTTGGTCTAATAATTTTTTCCTGAGCTGTAGTACAGGCTGATACTGATGAGAGGTCAATATTTCCAAGTCTTTGATTCATTATGTTACAGCTCCATCAGTATTTTCACTCAATGTTGGCTTGATCCGCAATCCACAAACAATCTCTTAATCCTTACATAGTAGAGTTTCTTGCGAGAGGAATGATTGAAAGTGATCTATCCAGTGATCTGCAGCTCCAAGGATCTTGATATCCCTCTGTACTGCTAGCTGTTTGTCCTGCATAATCCAAGATTGGTTATTCTGGAATGGTCCTTGGCTCTCCAAAAAGGACATAACAGATGTTGGTGAAGAATGCAGATTCTGATCTTGAATTCCATAACTTGCAGCTCTGTTAATGCCTTCCCCCATTGGCTTGGTCCATGAGCCACAAACAGAATAGCATTAGCAATAAAATTGACAAACAAGATTCTCTAGTAGGATCATTCCTCGCAAGCCTTACATAGTAGAGTTTCTTGCGAGAGGAATGTTTGAAAGCGCGTCTTCACCAATTTGCAGCTCCATGAGCAAGGTAATTCCTCCTGCCGATACTGCTAGCTGCTTGTCCTGCATAATTTCAAGATTGGTTAGTCTGGAATGGTCCTTGGCTTTTCAAAAGAACATAACAGATGTTGATGAAGAATGAAGATTCTTATACTCACTAACCTACAGCTCTGTTAGTTTCTTTCCCATTGGCTTGATCCATGATCAACAAACAGAATAGCAAGAACAAACAAGATTCTCTTGTAGGATGCTTCCTCAAAGGTCTCACATATTAGAGTTTCTTGCAAGAGGAATGCTTGAGAGCAATCTCTTCACCAATCTGCAGCTCCATGAGCCAGGTAGTCCCTCCTGCCAATACTGCTAGCTGCTTTGTTCTGCATGGCTTCAAGCTTAGGACACTCAGTAATCCTGTGACCAAGACCACCACAGTATGAACAGCCACGCTCATCTAAAAGATAAAAAAAATGAAATTCATTAGAAACAATGAAAATAGACAAGCTGCCACAGTATGAATAGCCTCGCTCATCTGAAAGATAAAAATGGAATTCATAAGAAACAATGAAAATGGACAGACCACCAAAGAATTAACAGTAACACTCAGCTGAAAGATAAAATAGCATTCATAAGAAAAAATAATAAGACATTTGTATAACCTTCACATTTATGGTGCTTCATTATTAACTGAGATTGAAATGTAGCATACAATAATAGCTGCTATGATATTCTAGCATTAATTAGGTATTAATTTATGCTAGGAACCCATTTACATCATACAGGCAGAGTCCGGCGAAAGGACATTAATGTCCAATCAAAATACATACGTAGGTGATGACGCAGGGATTCAAATCATGTACATTTTAATTCATTCAGGTGACTTATCCACTGGACCACACAATCCATACACCAATTAATCACACAGTAAATTTATAATTTCTTCATAAGTCCTGCACAAAGTCCAATTAAGACTGAAGTGTCCGAAATCCTGAAATATCTAAAATAATTACACATGCGCATGTATCTCTTTAATGTAATGAAAGGAAAATTGGAGTGTACCAATTTTTTAATTCAATATAATGCCTATTATTTTGAGGGCAAAGTATCCTCTGAATATTAAATTTTAAAATGCAGAACAATTTATTACATATCTACATGCACAGTTGTATTTTCTTTTAAATCCCTAGCTCCTTTTCCTATTAAACATCTGTCAATGTAGGGCTATAAATGGTTTGACAGTTTGCATGTTCTATGGAGTACAATTTTTCACATGAAATTGAAAAGGAAACCTTGTCAGAATAGTAAAAAGCCACTTGGGAGATAATCGCCACAAAACCTGGAAAAGAGCATACTTCTATGGTTAATTTCATAACCTAGGTACAAAACCAGATTTCTCACACATAACACAGTTCTCTAATATGAAAATCTTATATGCATAGAGGGCTTTATTCCTACAAAAGAACTTCTTGACACATTGCTATATGAATGCTATCTGTCATTTCTTCAGCCTCATGGTAAAACTATTTTTGGGTTCGGTACCTCCGTGCCCCGAGGAAATATTCTGTTACTTCAAAAAGATTGGCCTCATCATGAAATCCAAACAATTTCCTTCAATACATGTTTTGACATTTTTGGGCCCCTGTCACAGAGCAACATGAGTGGTGTATGTCAGATGAATTTATGACATTGTCAATGCATCATTTCATTTTAATCTCTCTCTTGATCTCTCTCTCCCTCTCTCTCTCTCTCCCTCTCTCTATCTCTCTATCTCTTTCTTTCTCTCTCTCTGTCTCTAAATCCCTTCAGCTGTCTGTCTCTATCTCATTTTTGTGTATAGTGTCTCTCAACCTACCCCCCCCCTTCTATGTTTTTGGTCTCTCTTTCTCCATCTCTCTCTCTCTCTCTTCCTTTTTACATATCCCACTTAATCTTTCTGTCAAGCCACCTCTTCCTCCACTTGGTTGTTCACCTTTCTGTCGTCATGTGCCCCCCCCCCCTTCTCATTTTTTTTTCTTTCATCTACTATCTCCCCTACAGTTCACTTAATACATTAGATTATAATACAGATCAAATACCATGTATTCTAACCCTAACCCTAACCCAATTACATTTGGGTTTAGTTTCTCACCTCCAATATTGATATATTCCTCATTCTCGTCTTCAATAGCTTCAAGTACCGGAGGGAGTTTCTGCTTGGCTTCGATCAAGAGATGCTTCAAGTCACGAAGTACAGACTCATCTGAATAATGATAATTAAAAAATGCACTAGATACTAAAACAAAATAACCAATCATGAAATCATACTTGCAGTTATAAAAATGTATACTGACCATTATTTATCCGATGAGTGTTTGGTAAAATGTCCCTTTTGAGTTTCAAAGTACTTCAACATTAGCTCAAACATATAAACATACTGTAACTAGATAATAACAATAACATTGCACTTCAAAAGACCATGAATTGAGGCAATAAAACACACACAGTCCAGGCTCTCATACATAATAAGTGGGCCTTTAAGATCTTCATTTATCATAATTCCGATCATGAACTTTTAGCAGTTGCTTTCAGAAGATGGATAAAACTTGATGTTTCCATGTAGTCAAAGGGAGCAACATGCTTAATTGCAAGTAAATAATTTCCCATTGTCCCTATAAAGGACAACATCTCTTTTTAGGAACCATTTGGTATGTTTGAAACAAGTTTGAACAAATACAAATAAAATAAATAATTTTATTTCTGGAATAAGAACAGCTTAAATGAAAATAATCATTGGAATATCTACCTTGGCAATGCAAAGCAAACACTTAAAAAATATCCTTTTTTTCATGCAAAAATTGGCAAAAGATTTTATGCATATTTTGTAATTTTATCAATAAAGCAAATAATCACTGTTATCCAAATGATGGGAAGACTATCACTTCCAAGGCAAGCTGGATAAGCTTTCTCCTCCGAAGAAAAGCTGAGGAGAGATAGCGTGTACATCCAGCTTGCCGTGGAAGTGATAGTTTGCCTCATCACTTGGATCAAGAGGTGATTATTTGATTTAGATTCCACATCTGAAACATTTTTTGAGCTTGGGGAAAACCAATAATTTTGGTTAAAAATAAAAGATTTCCTAGAGATCCTTAAAAAGAAAAATCCACTCATGTCATCGATGCCTGCGCTTGTAAAATAAACACGTACAATTAAGGCTTAGCTCAAATGGGCTGAAGTGATTGTTATGTAACAAAGAAATTAAAAAAGGAATTGTTTCGTCACAGAGGAATTTATCTGTCGCTGCATGTGATGGTAAAATTATAGTACAAAAAAACCTAGTGACAGCGCACTTTTTTTCGCACATCCTAAAAATAATTGATAACGCGTTATTGCTCTACATGGTCTATGGGGCGCTGAAGTGATCAGCAAAAACTCAAAGTACTATCACTGCGAGTAATGACTGATGATGGGAAAACTAAAATTTATCATGTGATTGACTCTTGACCAATCCTGGTGCAACATTCTTAGTATATGGAATATAAAATGTTCTATTTTCTCAAGATTATAGGAGTGAAATTAAAATATAATTTGTACCCTATTTGAGGATCTAAATGTGAGGGATTTATCTTTCAAGGTTTGTGCTTTTAGATATAATGTTCTTTAAGATGCTGAAGCTACATGTACTTCAATTTCAATCTGTTGGGGGAAAAATTATTACCTCGTTCCATTACAAATATCAATATTAACATTTATTTCCTTGTTGCCAAACTCTTACTCCAAGCATGATTGCAATAAAATTTGAAAACTACCTATAATAAACTTTGATTTAATAAAAAATAAATAAAAGAGGGAAATATATTCTTCTCCATGATAGGAGAGCCATACAAACTGGCAAGATGCACAAAAAAGGTCCACTGCATGAGAAAGCTGACACCTATTACTAGTCCAATATCTCAAATTCCCTCTATCGGACTTCAAACTGAGCTGAAATACTTCTCAAAAATCACTTAATTGGTGCACGTCTCATTGCAAGTGTCACATGAAATCACATGAGTCTGGGACTTTCTGTCCCCAGAATTCCTTCTAGTCCGTCTTGGGACAACATCAGAATAAAGGGAAGGGCATAGAATGTCTGAAAGACACTAGGAAATATCTTGCAAGAAGAAAATCATACACAAATATTACTTAGTGCTTCTTTGAAACTTACCCCTTCTTTTTCAAGCTACAATGTATGCATAATGGCACTCACACCTACAACGTACATGTGATCTAAATAAATTTAAAGTCCACTACTTTAAAAAAAAAAAATTCGGTATTTATAAACTCATTATGCTAATTTATGCTTAAGTCTACATATTGCTCCAATTCATTAAATAAAGCTAAAAAAAAATGTACATTTTTCGTTAAAATACTCTTTGTACGATTCTGATTAAAGGCCAGATTTTTATTTAAAAAAAACAAAAATCACCAAATGGTGTGTCAACAGCTCTGTGTGTTGCGGACATATTGCGCAAAATGTTGAGGGACGGAATCCCTCTCCCCACCCCCACCCCCCCCCCCCTAGAGTAACATGTACATGTAGTAGGCCTACAGTAAACTTTTATCACAGGAGCCCAAAGGGAGAGCAGATTTGTTGTCTGGGTCTCATATTTAAATATGCTAAATAATTAACAAATGCCCTTTCACCCATACATCTGCTATTGTTACTCTGTTATGTCGATTTTGTTTTCAAAGATGCTATTACCGTAAATTAATTTTGATAAATATAGATTTGGCAAATAAATGATTTGATGTCTTTAAAGGGACGTATAATTGATAAAACATGGGGAAATCACCTAATCTCGGATGAAAAGATAACATTCCAATCAGAGCCTGAGGCGTGTTGCGTAATCTTTAGCGACAACACGTCTGGAGTTAATCTTTCATGGCTAGACTAACTAACCAGAAGTCCGAAGTAAATCTAACCTATGTTTCGGTTTTTGAAATGGAGCACGAAGAGACCCGTTGAGAGTCTATAAACTAAGAATTGTTGAGGATTCGAGAATCCGAAGCTACTGACCCTACTTACTGACTGAATTCGGTCAACTTCGTCATGTTCGTGCTGTCCGAAAGTTAATACCCAGTAGTCCAACCCATGCGTAAGCCACTGTCGATTGTGTACGAGTCAATGGAGCTCAGGAAAAACGCGCATTCCCCACGATCTCCGACTTTCAGGGCCTTTAATCATGCAATGCTTACATGCCCCTGCTTGAAGCATGAACTTCATGTTGCAGATCATATATCTTACTCCCATATGGCTGAGCTCAAATCAATATGTGAATCACATACTATCTAATTGATCTGCCTACTTTACTCCATGATATATGACACCAAACCAACCCAGATGGATTACAGTATTCAAAGTAGGCCCAAGGTCAGCGCTTTTTGAAACAAAATGAGGCCCGGCTACACCAGCCCGACTTTTCAAACTACCACACTACATGTATTTCTGAAATTAGCCTGATCACATGCAGGTTGGGACTTGTAATGTTGATGCAATTAGCGGTATGTTACTTTGGCTTAATCCTGGATTTCAAGCCATAGTCAAGTTTTTGAGGGGAAATAGCATGTTAGTTTGCAGGTGAAGAAACCCTTAGGTTTCGGCTTTGGATAATTTATTCATGACGTTCAAACACAATGCAAAATAGCGCACTTATCGAAACTCAGTATCCAAAGTGCATGAAGTGCGACTGATCAATAACCCAGGCTAATTGAAGACGAAATTGCGAAATCGCTCCACTTGGTCTGATATGGATGGGGTTTCTAGAATCTCAAGCTTCTTCTCAAGGATGGCTGATCAAAGCTAGAATCTCGAGATTGAGCAAACTTGGGCTACCGTGGAAGAAAAGCTACATTTGTATGAAGAGTGGTAAGACTACTTCAGACCTTCTACCAAAAAGTCAAGAACAGAAATCATCTTCCTTTGGAGCAATTTTTTTCTCTGAAAATTGAGCTTGAAACATGAATGACAAAACAGAAGGATGTTGCTTAAATGTCTTTAAGATGTAGTTAAACAAAATATAAACAGAAAAGATAAGGACGATTTTTCATCACAGGTCACATTTTTCTCTGACAATTCAGGTCCCCTACACATTACACCTGTCCATTAAACTCAATTGAGTGGGACACATTTTTGTCACTATAAACGTCTCCCTCCCACAGTGTCCCGGAGACGAGGTGGTAAAGATGCACAGATGCTGACCCTAGGGGGTAAGGTATCAACCAACCAATCAGGAATAGACGTCACATTTTTCTCATGTTCATCGAACTCTCTCCATCAAGAAAGTTTATTAACACTGCCCAATGCAGAGCATTTTAATACAAACAAACAAACAGAGAGAGAGAGAGTGGGAATCTAGTTGAAAGGCATTTGTTTCTACGTTGGGGGTCTGGTTATATAAATCTGCAATCCTTATATAATAGACAGTATTGCGCAATCTTAAATTCTATTAGATAGCGGTACATGATGTCTGATAACAAAACCTATCTTATACAAATGAAAATTTCTTGTATGCAATTTCATTAAATAAAGTGACTGAACTTGATTTGTTAATAAAATAATTGATCATCATCTTCATTCTATAGACCAACTCCTGTCCATAACAATTTTGTCAAAAAATGCTTTAAGAAGAAACATTGGAAATTTAACAAATTACACCATGGCAACTCAGTTATGGGTTTGAACTCAGAAACTGATATCAAATTCAATTGCCAAAGTAAACAAGATGAATCCTCGACCGCGTGCGGTCGAAATATAATATTGACAGATCAGTAAAATATTGCACATTCATCTACATGTATTCATTTTGCTTTTATAGAATGACATTTTTTACCTTGACCTTTGACCTTGTGACCCCAAACCTAATCAGACCACATTCCTCTGGTGATAGATACTACCCTTAAATTTGAAGTTTATATCTTAATTGGTTCCCGAGATATCGCGATGACAAACTCAATACATGGATTTTCACATCTTGACCTCTGTGACCCTCGACCTATATAATCCATATCCATCTAATCAGATCATCTTCATATGGCGGTACATACTACATCTAAGTTTGAAGCTCATATCTCAAATGGTTATTAAAATATCGCGATAACGAACTCAATACATAGAATTTCACTATTTGACCTCCGTGACCTTGACCTTTGACCTACATACTCCAAAATCTAGTCAGATCATCTTCCTATGATGGTACATACTACACCTAAGCTTGAAGCACATATCTCAAATGGTTCTTGAGATATCGCGATAACAAACTCAAAACATAGAATTTCACCATTTTTTACCTTTGACCTACATTCTCCAAAATCTATTGAGATCATCTTCCTATGGCGGTACATACTATCCCCAAGTTTGAAGTTGATATCTCAAGTGGTTCTTGAGATATCGCCATAACGAGCAAGCGGGACGTACGGACGGACGGACAACCTGAAAACATGATGCCTCCGGTACCACCTTCGGTGGCGGAGGCATAAAAAAAAATATTAATAGAATTGAATAGAATGAACAAGTTTCGGATTTAGTCTTCAGCTCAAAATGAAAGTAGGTCAAGTAGAATGAGCCCCTTACAAACCAATTAGTTTACAATTACCCAACGTTGAATTACCAAATAAACCTCTTGAACTTTGGATTGTATCCACTTGTGTTCTTGACCAGTTGTCCTGGAACCCAAGTACAATACAGGAAATTTTATATGTATCTCACTGAATGAAGATGGATGCTTTAATATCCGAAACCTATTCCATTCTTTTATAAATCCTATGTTTTATATATTTATATGTTATCCTTATTATTTTCCACCCAGTGGAAGACAAATTTCCATATTGGTCATTAAATGTATTATCGTATCTCATTTTATCTTATCTTATTTTTCCTCAGGTCATACAGGACTTCATCAGACACTACAGTACATCCCAAAAAGAAATATACACTTTTGAAATGGCTACAAAATAATAAATATATGGTTCTTGGGGGAAAGATTCATATGTAGAGAAAGCTCATATCCTCAACAATCATTTGATACAAAAAAGTCCGAAAACGATGCATGCTTCAATGAGCAATGCCTACTTTTGTGAAGGACACAAAAACAAGGCTGCGCAGGAATTTGCTATGCATCTACCACCTGCCTATGGACAGCCATTAGGGATAAAAAGCAATAAAAAGCAGTAGTCTTCCCTCCCAAATGAGTGAAATCATCACTCTATCAGTAATGTGGTCACAATTCATTCTATTGTCTTGCACCTCTCACCATCAAAACAAAACAAAAATAGCACATCAATGATGTGGTGTTCATCCCGCATCTCTCAAAGAAATAAACACAATTTTTAAATTTCGCATAAATCAACATATATTATTTCTTGTCAAAATTTTATGGACGGCCAGGTGGGATAAAAAGCAATAATGGTGTGAATTGGCTAACAAAGACAAAATAAACCAAAAGACAAAAAGCAAACAGTAATAATATGAAAACAGAAAGGTTGTTCATTACATTTTTGCATGATATTGATGTTTATTTCTGACTTTTGGTTTATTTTGTCGTTGTTAGCCGATTCACACCATTATTGCTTTTTATCCCTCACGGCCGTCCATAGGCAGGTGGTAAATGCATAGCAAATTCTTGCGCAGCCTTGTTTTTGTGTCCTTCACAAAAGTGGGCATTGCTCATTGAAACATGCATCCTTTTCAGACTTTTTGGAGTCAAATAATAGTTGAGGATATGAGCTTTCTCTACATATGAATCTTTCCACCCAAGAATCATATATTTCTTATTTGGTAGCCGTTTCAAAAGTGTATTGTTCTTTTTGGGACACACTGTATACATCGTCTCTTGATAATCAAATCACCAACATCTTTATTGAACATGATGTGACACCCATCATCATCATCATCATTATGTAGGATGTCAAATTGTAAGTTTGTTTGTATTAATACCAAAGAGTGAGCAAGCATGAAGCTATGGAAATGTGGTCTTTAAGAAGGACATTGAGGATATCATGGGTCAAGAAGATATCAAATGAAAAAAATACTTGACATTATCATTCTACTTACAATTTGGTCTAATATATACTTGGTCTAATTGCTGATTTGTCTAACAGCCTAATTGCCCAATTGCATTTTTAACAGATTCCCAAATGAATATTATATCTATTACCAATTTGTTACTTGAATTGACCAGTGGCAGACCAAGTGGACATTAGACGAAATGGGAATTAGACAAAATAGAAAACAGGTACAGTGGCTGTAAGGACAAAACAGTAAATAGACAAACAAACTGGTTGTAGGCAAAATGGAATTAGACCAAGTGGGATGAGACCAAAGTGGCATTAGCCGTTGTGAGTTTATACCAAATTGTAATTTACCATAAAAACACCCCATCTCATCTTATAAAATAGATTTTCCTTTAAAAAGGTGAAATGACTTACCACAAGCTTTGTTGATGAATGTTGTAGCAATCCCAGTCTTCCCACATCGACCAGTACGACCAATCCTATGAACTAGGAAGATAAAAATACATGTAAATTTAAACAATGTAAGACTTTTTCCTACATCTTCTCAATATTTCATATGTATTGATTAACTGTTTACCATTTTCATACAATGAAGAATGTGGACTAAACATATAAATGTACATACTTCTTTGTTATATCAGTATATTCTCATCCATCATTCGTTACAAACAACTTCACACCCAATAACAAATCACAATATTGAACTCAATATTCGGGGGTAGCCTACCAGATAGAATTTATATATAAATTTATATTTGTTATCGTTTGAGGGTCAGATAGCGTTTATAATAATTAACGTAAACAGAGAACAGAACTTTCAATAAATGCCGGGCTGGTCTATCTACATTCCTAACCTTCACGATTCAATAACTTTCAACTGCCAAAGTTTTTCGAACCATCCTGCTCTGCGGGACAACGACCTCAGCCCAATTCAATGTTACGTAACATTATTGGATTAGAAGTGGGCTATAAATAGGTCATGTTTCAGAACCAAGTTTGTGCTATCTTATTTGAAGCAGCTCATTGTCCTGATCGATATGCCACCAATTTTAAGAAAATCAGGTGAAAATTGCGACAGTGCGGGCCAAAAAACTATTTTGAGGGGGCGTGGCCAAAATATGCTGAGTCATTGTTATTCAAAAATTGAAAAAGCTGTAATTCTTTTACTAAAAGGGCTATAAAAATGATTCTGGTGTCTATTTCTATGTTTATCAGCCTGATAAATCCAGTGGCAGTGTCAAAAATGGAAATGGTTGTGAAGAAAGTACTGAAAAAGGGAGATTATAGTTTTAACCCTTTAATTACCGGTAGGGTCTCTGAGGGCACCCTCACAAATTGTGTTGCTAAATCAAAACCGCCGCGTTTTCGGTAATGTTTTTTTCATGTCTCTTTTCGTTACATTCTTACAAATCTTTTGACACAAGTATATTGAAATCGGACTTTCCACGGAGAGTTACTTGACTTTTCGTGGTCAAAGGTCAAACCGAAATTTGAGATTTTTGTCATTTTGTGTACAAAAACTAATGGCAAAGTCAGGTTTCCTATTTTACTCTATAAATCACAGGTAAATCATTCTTTAGACTGTTTTTATTGTTCATTGAGGATAAAACTAAATCAAAATGAAGGCCTGAAGTATTAAAATTCATAAAACAATTAAAAACATAGATATATACATGTAAGAATAAAAACAATAGAATACATAAGAAATTGATAAAACAATGAAATACATAGGAATTACTATACATGTAGACCGTTTAATACTTCAAATCATTATCTGGATCAATTTTAATTCCCAATGAATACTAGAACCAGTCTAAAGAATGATTTACCTGTGATTTATAGAGTAAAATAAGAAACCTGACCTTGCCATTGGTTTTGTACACAAAATGTCAAAAATCTCAAATTCTGATTTGACCTTTGGCAACGAAAGGTCAAGTAATTCTCTCATTGAATGTCCGATTTCAATAAACTTGGTGTCAAAAGATTTGTAAGAATGTAACGAAAAGAGACATGAAAAAAACATTACCGAAAACGCAGCGGTTTTGATTGGGCAACGCAATTTGTCTAGGGGTACCCCCAGAGACCCTACCGGTAATTAAAGGGTTAAAACTATAATTCCCCTTTTTTAGTATTTTCTTCACCACTATTTGCAATTTTGACACTGCCATTGGATTTATCAGGCTGATAAACATATGAATAGACACCAGAATCATCTTTATAGCCCTTTTAATAAAAGAATTACAGCTTTTTCAATTTTTGAAAAATGATGACTCAGCATATTTTGGCCACGCCCCCTCAAAATAGTTTTTTGGCCCGCACTGTCGCAATTTTCACCCGATTTTCTTAAAATTGGTGGCATATCGATCAGGACAACGAGCTGCTTCAAATAAGATGGCACAAACTTGGTTCTGAAACATGACCCTTTTTTTACCCCTCTATAGCCCACCTCTAATTGGATACTTATATACAACATTTTCTAGCTATACGTTGTACCGCAAAAAAATACAATTATCCACGCTTCGAATTTGGAATGTGTTCATAAAACCTCAGATATACATGTAATTATTTGGGTGAATTGAATATTTCATTGTGACTTTCCTTATTCCTTAGAGATTGATCTATATTTGAACAAAGTGATTAAGATTCAAAATATTATTTTGTTAGAAGCAGAGGACTGCTAATATGTTTCGTGGCTCAACTGATCTCATTGAAAGTTTTATTGATTAATTGGGCCAATCATGGAGCACATTATAAAGTGTTTGTATATGAAGAGCTTACAGGCAAAGGGGACTAAATTATCCACTTTTAATGAATATTGAGTTATTGATATCAGGCCATTATTCAGGTACGTACCCGTCTTTGAACAAAAGGATTTTGTTAAATGTTGATTGCAACTGTAAGAAAAATGTATTTTGTAATTTCCCTTTTTCATAGACACGTGTATAAAATCTGGTAAACAAATGCCATTTCCTCTGAAGTTATAAAAGTGGATTTAGTCCCTTTTGCATGTAAGCTCTTCATATGTAACTGAAAAGAGATGTGATTTCAAATACTGTGTGGCTTGATTTGGACAAGAAAATAAAGCTGTAAAATGTAAATGAAAATAGTTAGATGTATGGATCATTTTATATGCAAGGGAAACAACGATACAGACAGGTGATCTTTTTGAATATTTTCAAACAAAAAATAATACAAAAAAATTATTATAAATATTATCAAATATTATCAAAATAGAGTTTAAGTGGGCTATCCATTGAAAGCAACTATTGTCAAAGCCATATATACAATTTCTACCAATTACAAAGATCAACAGCAAAACCACTGTAACCATTTTAGATAATAACTATTGCAGGTGTTTATGTAGTATTCAAAATAAAACCAGAGCAGAAAATTTGCTAGCTGGAGCAGAACAATATTAGATATCTAAAAATAAGAATATTGTTGATGTATCTCCAGGGGGTCTCTAATCAGATAACTATACTTGAATCATGAATAATAGGAGACCATTTTGTACCTTCCACGTGGGGTAGCCTTTTGTCAGGACAGCATGCCTAAGGCAAGGGGCTTAAAAAAAAACTGAAGAGGGTGATCAAACCTGTTATCTACTTTTACATATTAATTCCTTGTCATATTTCTTTGATAGTCACATAACAAATATCTAAATGTCATCTTCCCTCCCACATGAGTGAAATCACATCACTCTATCAGTAATGAGGTCACAATTCATTCTATTGTCCTGCACCTCTCACCATCAAAACAAAACAACAACAAAAAACCCAGAAAACATTACTTCTGTGTGAAGGGGAGTGGGTTAGTCATTTTTTGTTTGTAATGGCTGCCCATTAAAAATGGAAAATGGGTAAAACGGAGACTAATATATCGTCTGTTGGGAGCCATAAGGGCGTTATTGCATCTTATAGATGTTCCGTGTAGAGCCATAAGGGCGCTATTATTGTACAAAGTCAATGGAAATAGCGCCCTTCTGGCTCCAAACGGAACATCCTTGATCTGCAATAGCGCCCTTCTGGCTCCAAGCCGACGATATGGTCTTTTTCTTTTACCTCTTGGACATTTCGGTACCTGATTTTTCTTTCTTTCTTTTCATTTGGGGTCTTTCCCACCCCTTCCCTTTTTGTGACCTTTTACACATTGTGAAATTCACATTAAATGAAAGTACATGTAGAAACATTTGGCTTACTTTCACATGTATTTTAGCATAAAATCTTTGAAAACTCGAGATTTTATTTTAGCTTTCATTTTAAAAAGCTGAATGTATTGTGGTACATGTAGGCCTACATGTATGAAATATATATGAACATGTGTATACACTGATTTCAAGGGGGTGTATACAACTGTGATAATCCCAAACACTCTAACTCTGGAGTGCTTTTATTGATATTGGCTGAACATGTATCTCAAAACACCATGAATATTTATCATGAAAGTTTCACATAAATATAAAAGTCTATGTATAAAATGTATTACACACTTTTTCAGTTCCTTTATCGGCCTTCACCTGTTTCCCACAGTAACAGTGACATCCATAAAACAAAGTTTATAGGAAGCATTGAAATGAAGAGAATGTACCGCTCATATCCTAACCAATACTGTACTACTGGATTTTACATAGGACAGAACTAGGTTTAAAGTTTAAATTTCTCAATGAGTAAGTAAAAAATTATTAAAAATATAAAATGATGTTGTTTGGGTTAATTAAGTCATGTATGAGAGTATCTGTGTTTTGTTTATTACCTAGGCCTTTTTTATTACCTAGGCCTAAAAAAACATAAGAACATTTATAAAAACTTATGGTACAGACAGACTAATTTTTTTAGTGGAACTTAAACAAAAAATCATAGAATTACTGTATAAGCCAATATTTTCGCGTACAGATATTTTCGCGATTTTGGACTAATTGGGGAAATTCGCGAAAGCAAAATTTCGCGATTTTGGTGATGACTTCATTACTATAAATAGCCTTGTACTGAAGAGGAAATTTTCGCGATGACCGACTCGCGAAATTCGCGAAAATAAAGTCACCGCGAAAATAACCACTTATACAGTAACCATTTGTGTAGTGTTTCACATCTTGTCATGCACCAGAATCTTCTCAAACCTTCAGTTTTGGTTACCGGTATTTCAAAAATGATATGTTTTACAGTATATATATTTGTTGATTCTTTAAGAAGTAGAATTTTACTTTGACGTGCCTTTTCTAAAACTTCCATATATAATTTCTCATATTCTCTGCTTATACAGTCTGTGTCAAATAAAATGGTACAAGTGCAAACCATTTTTTTACAGTATGAAGATTATGGTAATCAAAACCTGGTATTGTTTGGTATTTTCATGAAGCAGGAAAATCAGACTTTCTTTTGCAATTTTTTCATCACATTTGGTGCCGCAATTTTTGAGATATGACTAGCTTTCTACAATCAAGAAAAATCCATTTTTCGCACGCCGTCCCATACCTTTGTGTACATGTAGGTTTCGCATAATGGCCATGAATTCAGCGCTCTAGAACAATATAAGTGCGTAATTTCGATTTGTTCCTCTTCGCACAAAATTTAGCATAACTTTTGTTTTACGAAAGCAAATTATACAGAACAAAGCGCACCAGCAAGGAAAATCTTTCGGCTTTAATTTGGTACCACATACACACATCATCTGAAAGGATTTCACACCTAAATGATTTTTCCCCGACTGTACCATTTTTTTTTTACACAGACTGTATAGTTTGTGCATCCAACTCTTTCTAAGGGTGTACATATGGTTTGTAACCCATTGGTCTACAACCTATTGGTCTACTACTAGTTGGTCTACTTCCATTTGGTCTACAGCCATTTGGTCATGGTTGACCAATAGGTCCTATAACCATTTGGTCCATTGACCAATAGGTCTACTAGGCGACTTGGTCCACATCCAATTGGTCTACTAGGCGCATTTGGTCCACATCCAATTGGTCTACTAGGCGATTGGTCACATCCAATTGGTCTTACTTAGGCATTTGTCACATCCAATTGGTTCTATAGGCGATTGGTCCACACCAATTGGTCTACTAGCGTTTGGTCCACATCCAATTGGTCTACTAGGCGATTGGTCCACATCCAATTGGTCTACTAGGCGTTTGGTCCACATCCAATTGGTCTACTAGGCGTTTGGTCCACATCCAATTGGTCTACTAGGCGATTGGTCCACATCCAATTGGTCTACTAGGCGTTTGGTCCACATCCAATTGGTCTACTAGGCATTTGGTCCACAACCAATTGGTCTACTAGGCGTTTGCGTCCACAACCAATTGCTACTAGGCGTTTGGTCCACATCCAACTGGATGCAATGTACTACGCATCCTTGTCTTCTAATTCATGAATTGGACTAGTAATTGCCGATCGAGTGACCTTACCCTATATACCCCTATTGCTCTCATATATGGTGACCTTCCGGGGTGGGGGGGGGGGTGTGAGGTTGAAATTTCGGCCAACCATTAGGTCATGGTATATCAGCTTTATCATATTAGCCCTTTTTTCATGTTTCTCAATTTTAAAATTAATTTGAGCGTCACGCTGGTACGAGCGATAAGCGGGGGGGGGAGGGGGAAGTTTTCAAAATTTTCCAGCCTCTCGGCCAACCACGACTCATAAATCAACCGTACAGGGCGCGGATCCCGCATTCTCCAATAGGGGGGGGCGGAAAAAATTCTTCATCAAAATTTTCCTCGATGAACAGCTTGGAACCTAGGCTCTGGAGGTGGGGGGGGTGGGTGTCATGAGTCTATAGACATTGAATTTCATGAACAACTAATGTGTTTTTAAAAAAAATGAAATGCGACGTAGCTGTGCGAAGCGCAGCCGAAACTTTTGGATATTATGAACCTGAAAACAGTGCATTTTATTATATATATATTTATTTGTTTTTTTTTTTTTGGGTTTGGGGGGGGGGTTCTCTGCTTATTAAAGATAGACCCTACTGATCCTAGTAAACCAATGCGCGTGCGAAAAAACTATGACCTAGCTTTATTTTCCTTTTATTTTTAGTACTGTTTTACTTTTCATCTTCTTTCTCTCTCTCTCTCTCTCTCTCTCTTTCCTTTTCTCCTTCCCCTTTCCTTCCCTTCTTTCTTTTTCTTCTCTTTCCCCCTTTTTTGCGCCGCCAATAGGGGGGGCACGCGCGCCCCTCGTCCCCCTAGATCCGCTAGTGCGGGTAGGTATAAGATGTCAATCGGCTGAATCATGCTATATTTTTCCAATATTTTAGTTTTTTTTTTTTTTTTTTTTGCTCAATTTGGCGTCCCTCTAAGGTCATGAACTAGCAGCCTTGTATACCACCACCTGAAGTCTCAACTACTTGATTCTGCCTGATTCCTAACCCATAATGCAATATCCTGAATAGTTTTCAGGTTAATCGATAAAAAAAACGCCCGCCTCCTTTTACTGTACTATGACACTTTGAAGCATGCAAAATTATATTATTAGAGGTAAAACTGTAAATAAAACAAACATGCACGTATTCTTGGGGGGGGGGGCTTGGTGCCCGCCAAATAACATTAACTTAGGGGTGCCAAATTGGTTGCCAAGTAGAGCAAACCTAAAAGGAATAAAAGATATTTTTATACCGCGATTGACCCGGCTGATGTATGACGGCCGAAGTTCCGAAAAAATTTGCACCAACTCCCTCACGATAGCCCCCACTTTAAAATTTACTGATCGATAAAAATATTATGTCTGCCACTTCCCTATTGAGAATTGATACAACACATGGTTATCGGATCAGTTATTGGTTGTAGAGCAATTGGTGTGACCAATTGGATTAGACCAATTGGTGAGGTGGACCAATTGGATGTAGACAAGGTAGGACCAATTGATGTAGACCAACCGGTGAAGTGGACCAATTGGATGTAGGACCAATGGTGAGTGGACCAATTGGATGTAGACCAACTGGTGAGTGGACCAATTGGATGTAGACCCAATTGGTGAGTGGACCAATTGGATGTAGACCAACTAGTGTGAGTGCAGCCAATTGGATGTAGACCAACTGAGTGAGTGGACCAATTGGAGTGTAGACCAACTGGTAGTGGACCAATTGGATGTAGACCAAACTCGGTGTTGAGTGGACCAATTGTTGCGATGATAGACCAACTGGTGAGTGGACAATTGATGTAGACCAATTGGTGAGTGTGAGTGGACCAATTGGATGTAGACGAACTGGTGAGTGGACCAATGTGATGTAGACCAATTGGCTTTAGTGGACCGATCGGCGTGTAGACCAAATGGTTAGTTAGTTGGACCAATAGGGTTTAGACTGAATGGAGGTAGACCTATTGGCTAGTGGACCAATAGGTTGTAGACCAATAGGTGTTTTACCGTACATATATCCCTGTAACCCATAGACGTTAGTGTGTCCTCTCGGTGACCTTTGACATTATCATTGAAACCAGAATAGTATGAATCACATAATACACAACAGGAGAAAGATAAAAAATCACTGACCAATAAGGATTTCATTCTGGTGCAGTCCATCAAACAGTAATTGAATAAGAACAGTTTGAATGACAATAATCATTGAAATCTATAAAATGGCAACACAAACAAAAAAATCACCACAATTACAAACAAATTGTATCAATTTTATTTTTAAAGGTTGTAGGGGTGAAATTTAAAAAAATATATAATTGGTGCCCATTTGAGAATCAAAAGTGATTCATTGAAGTTGAAAATCTTGTATGTATCCTGTTAAAGGGTTTTAAATGATAGTACACGCGAGTTGAGGTACCAAGCTGTTAGAACTACAGGACAGACAAAAGAGGGCAGTCTTTTATGTACTCAAGCAACACACATTGTTTCCAACTCAACCAAAATAAGCATAACATATGTGATACGTCTTGTCGAAATGAGAGAGAAGTCGCAGATCAAAGATCCGAGTAAATCGACAAACTAATAAAAAAGGTCAAATTTTGGAATAGTTTTTTTGTTGATTTTCTGGTTCTACCATGCTTCATCTCTTGCTCAGTTAAAACATGAGTGAAATGGTACGACGGAAAGTGGTAAAAAAAGCGATTTTTTCGGCGAGTGTTTTTTTCGGTCATAATTTTTTTTTTCCGGACATACAAGCGAACGTCCACCTTTTCCTTTCCTTTGCTCGCCCTTAGCAACGCATGGCTTTGTCATGTGATGTGTGATTTCAACTGGATTTGTTTCGTTTGTGAGCGAATAGCTGACAACTCTCTTTAGCTGCACTCAGAATTTTGCGTGCGATGCCACAACTGTGCTGTAGTGAATAAATATCCGGGATAGCGGAGACAGCAAACGATGTCAAATCTAACAACTCGGTGGGAGAGGGGGGGGGGTTATGTGGGAAAAGCTACTTCTTGGCTTGCACTTAGACTATCTGGATCCAAATGAATGTTAATTGCAGCATTTTATTTTAAGGCCGCGATTATCTGTTGTCCTGATGGAAATAAAACCTCCCTATTAACAAATTTGGTTCCATCCAGGGAAACATAGGAGCATGCAAAAGAGGTGACGTGATAATACTTCTGATACAAGTATTTAGGTTAAAGTCTTCTGCAGTTTATTTTACAAAGTAACGTGTTTAAGAAAGTAGCGTTTTACTAAACACACGAAACAAAATACGATTTACTCTTAAAATATTCATTTCTAAAAATTATTTAATATCTTCTATTACTGGTAACAGGTTTGATCAATAAAGACGAGATCGAGCAAATCATTTACGTTTTTATTTTCATGTCTAGCTACCTAGCCACTCATAAAGTGATCAGAGAAATTCTAAATACATTCGTGAGGCGCAAATATTTCTTTAAAAATTTTTGGAGGCTATCTCTATCATATACTTATTCAAAGAATATAAACAAAATGCATAAACCCTGTACAAGAATAATTTAGTCTATAGACCATTATTATGTTCGAAATTTCCAACAGAGTTCAGATCAAAATGACCTGCTTTATAATGAGTAAGAGTATAACGCGATTGACATTCAAAGAACGCAGGCAACATCGGAATAAAACCCCCAAAAGGTTTTAAATAGTTTTGTTTCTAACTAATTTAGCGCCAGGATTGGTAAAACACTTTTCTTAAAAGAGCGGACTTTTTCTTAAACAATTAGAAAGAACATGACGTTTTTATTTATTTGACGAAGATATAAAACAACTAACCAAATTTAGTTTCTTTTTTTGAGAAGATTGAATGTTATTTAGACAAATCGCTTGCTGCGTTTGCCTCGATCATGCGTGACGGACGAGTATTGTTCTCTGTATACCTGAATGCAGCCTCCTCATTGGTCATCGTTTCACCTTTGTAACAAGTGGTTTGCTAGGGCATTTCGGTGAGTAGAGCGGTTGACAAATGGTCTTATTTTTTCTGGCTCGGAGTCAAACGGAAGTCAAACTTCGCAGACGTTTTTCTCTTGATTTTGATTTCTAAGAGCACAATTCTCCTCGCGTTCAGAGGCTAATATCTCCACTTCTATTTACTCTTTACAGTCGGGTTATATATCAATATTCAAGGCAATGAATCAGAGATCAATAATATCAAATAAAATGGATTTCAAAAATCGCGATTAGTCTCTCCTTTCGACGTGACGCATCACATATACAGATTTTGCTCTAAAATTGAGTTTTGAGCAATATCATCCATACCTGTCCACCTTTTTTTAATCATATTGTATTGCTTTATGAAAGATTTCTTTGTTTTGTTTTGTTTTTTGTTGTACATGTATATAATATGTAATGACAAACAACACCTCAGGTATCTACAATCAATTGTTGACAGCTAGACATGCCAGATTACTCAGAGGGCGAGTCCCTAGACTCTGACCTCAAGGTCATCGACTTCGACACGGCTTCCTGTTTACAAACATAAAAATTGCCGTGTCGAACCCGCCTCCCGGATCGAAACCTACGATTTTGGCGGAGCAAAAAACAACGTGTCGAACCCGGTTCGCGGATCACACTGATCCCGTTTACATGGCATTGCTGTGTCGAGCACGATTGCCATGTCGACCCGCGACCCGAGTCACAGTGTAAATGAGGTACTAGTCTTGGCGCCCCCTCCCCACACCCCCCCCCCCACCCCCTCGTCTAAACCCTAGAACTGCTAAACGATCTGTTTTAGTTTTTTGTACCAGTGGCATAGACAGGTCCTCAGACCTGGGAATGATTTGCGGTCCATACACAGCCAATCAAAGTTTGTTCAAATCGCAATATGAATCAAAAATAAATATAAAGTCTGCATGCACCAAATTTTTATTCCCTCTGCAAATGCATACTTTAATGTGAGCGTGAAGCACAAGTGGAAAATTCAGAGTTCTTGAATGAACTGAATCTTGCATAATAAGAATCATAAATACTGATTTGATTATCAATAAAGGTATAATAAACATGTCGGACCATAGGGGGTGCCTGTAGGCCTATTGCACAAAATATATTTGGAGCCACATGCACCAAATTTTCAGGGTGAAAAACAAAAGTTTTAAACCTTCTTTGTTGGCTAACTGTCCTCTGCAAATAATTTTTAAAATATAATACAATGCGAGCGTGAAGTGCAAGCAAAATTTTTTTGAGATCTAGATGAAATAAATCTTGCAAGGAACAGGTCTAAATACCGAATGGTCATAAAATACAGAAACAAAGACAATTCAACAATCATGAGGGGGAAGAACAATTAGAGGAAGGAAAAGGAGCGAGAAAAAAGCATGGACAGGAAGAAAAAACAAAAGAGAGGGATTTGGGGATTCATCCTCAGCCCTGCTGTCTATGCCCCATAAGTACATGTATGGAGTAGCCAAGGCAGTTATCTTATGCAGCGGTCACAACTGGGTGTACCAGCGACGTGCAACTCCCTACGATGGATTTCGTAGAAAATTTGTGCAGCGGAGGTACCTTGCAGGTACAATGCATGTACGACGTACAGGAGGTTTTTACAATACCCTTATACAGAAACGCAGGAATCGCAGAAGTTGACCCAGGACCTGTGCGTGCGTTGTACAAAATGTACATGCAACGCAGGCTACGTTGATGGCACGTGCCCCGTAGCCTACGGACGAGTTGTGACCGCCGCATTAAACTTAGGGAGCACAAAATTGACCTGAAGCCCCCTAAGGGGCGCCTATTGGATCTTTAATTTAGGGGAACATGAGAACACTTTTGCAATCAGTACATGTTTGTATACCAGTATCTTTTCGATAACCAACATAATATAGGTTTTCCTGGTCAATTTGAAATTCTTAGTAATCGAATTTGTCAATCAGTCAATTGAATTAACGTTTAGATTTTTAATCGCAATCACATTTTGGACGAAAGTGCCTGTAAGAAATTTCAAATTGATCGGAGATAGTTTAAACTTGACCAGGAAAACCTATATTAGTAAGAACACATCTTCAGCAATTCACTGTGCTACAGGTCTATCATTTGGTTGGCACACAAAGATTAGAATGAGAAAATAAACAGAGATGGAAACACTTCAACTTACCATAGTTTTCAATGTCCTCTGGCATATCATAATTGATAACATGCTGAATATCAGGAAAGTCAAGACCCTTCGAAGCAACGTCTGTCGCTACCAAGACATCTTTCTCACGAGCTCTGAACTGCTCAACGGATCTCGTTCTTTCCTCTTGGTCTACAAGAGAGTAAAGTAATTCAAATATTGCAACCTTCACTTTTGACAGTGGATAAGGTATTATTGTTTACTGTACTCAAATTCAAATCTAGCACACAAGAAAAAATCACTTCAGTTTCCTCAAATTGGCAACATTCACTTGAATTTAGTCATAATTTTGATAAATTTTTGTTGCACCTGTTTCCAAAAAAGGGTATAATTAAAATTATGAAATAATTGGACCAAAACTACAGAATTTCTTGAGCTTAGATGATATATTCAATTAATACCAGCTTGGTGTTTGTCATCCTAAACATGACGTTTGTCATCCTACACCTAAATGATCAAAGCCATAGAGACAGAAACAGGAGAGCATCTCTAAATCATACTTGGAACATTTAGGGATGGAAGCAATTATTCACTGGGGTATATGAATGACTATCCATTTTTAGTGGAAAATTTAACTTTTCATCAAGCATGTTCTACCAAGTATTTTGTACATGTATATAGTAGGCCTATGGATGTATAAGATTGGAAAATCAACAGAATTTGAGTAAGTGATGTTCTCATATTGTAACTACCATGTGCTTCTTCCTGACCAAATTTACTCCACACACACACTGATTCTGAGATATGTTAAGTGGGCCATTGTGATACATACATTGTCTGTGTGAATGAAATACATATTTTGCTGTTTTACAGGAGATGTTATTTTTGTCACTTGCTTCCTTTTAAAGGGAATCTATTGTAATGGGAATGTTGGAAAGATGAAGAAAATTATTATTTAATTATGTGAGCTTTCATGTTATTTTCATGCTATTTGGGAAGAATATCATGTTAAAAAGCTCCACAAGAAAAGATAGCTCTTCAGTTGCCCTAATAGTCATAATATGATCCAAAAATATACCCAAACAGCTAAATGTTTGGGTCCCAAATTTCGTCTTGCCCCATACATGCATTTCTGTGTAAGTGCATGTGACTCAAAGCAGAATTGGGTTAATTTCTTATCATTTTGGAGATTCCAAAACCTCACAGCACAAAATAATGCTATGGTTCACTGTTATCAACCTTTCAAAATCACTTTTAGACAGAGTCTTCCACATTTCAATGTCATGACCAGAACATTTGTTTCACTTTAATCAGAGTAGGTAAGCACTGTGTTGACTGTACCTTTGCCTCCATGTATAGCAACAGCTTCAACACCCTTTAGAAGAAGATATTCATGAATATCATCGACATCAGCCTTCTTCTCAGCAAAGATCAACACCTAAATAAATAAAAAAAAATGAGAAGGTTTGAGGATTAACTTAAAGGAAATTATGGGTGGTTACAATGCTAGAGGGTAAAAATTACTTTTACACCTAGTACAAGTATATAGATATCAAACTTTGACCCACATTCCTCCATGTTTACCCATTCAGTGTTCATTTCAAAGGAATTATAATTGGTTGAAGATTTCATTGCATGCTTGTAGATTTCATCCTGTTTGAAAGTAAATTTCACTATTTGATTGACAGGTGGAATGTGAAATGACTATCTGGATGTTGATTTCAGGTCTCTTAAAATTCATTGCTAGTACTTTACATCCTGAGTGATGTTGTTTGCATTTTTCAAGATAAGTAGGAAATGAACACTAACTAGGGTGAATTATTACCTTCTACAACTACAAGGTTGAACTAAATACTCGGACAAACACAAACCTTTATTTTACATGCCTTTATATATGGCAGGTGTTTTTTACATGCCTTATATGGCAGATAGGGCACTCACGTCATAAAAATAGTGGAGATTTAAGTTGCCATACTTGACTCAGGTGAGGTAAATTAATTCCATGAAATGCAAGAGCACCATATATCGTCTTTTGGGAGCCAGAAGGGCGTTATTGCATCTTATAGATGTTCTGTTGAGAGCCAGAAGGGCGCTATTACTGTACAAAGTCAATGGTAGTTGCGCCCTTCTGGCTCCCAACGGAACATCCTTGATCTGTAATAGCGCCCTTCTGGCTCCAAGCCGACGATATATTATGTTAGCCATGACAAAGCAAGGTAATAATGGGGCATTCTGGGTGTCAAAGCTGACAGTCATGGCGTAAAACAAATGGCCAAGTGCTATTATTATTATGCTAGACATACAAATAGGTGACACAACATTCGCTCTGGTGACAATTGTTTCAAGTCCAGTTTAAAATAAGTCATTTGATTAGTGTATGGAATTTAAAGCGGAACAATTGTCGTCAGAGCAATTGTCATGGAATTTGTAATACATGTACCGGTATTTTTGACAGATACAGGATTTACACTAGGTTTTGGCAAATTTGAAGAATAATTTTGTTAATTAAGACCCAAGGAATATTTTTATTTCAAATATCACTGGACAATGGATAGGGAGCATGAAAGGGAAAGAGGGAACATTGGACTCTGGTCTTTTAAAAAGTTGTGATTGATTGTTAGGGTTGTGAATTGGTCCAAGCTGGTGGGATCACTCACCGGTGGTGGTGCTTTCTGAAGACACTCTAAGAGGTAGACCATCTTGGCTTCTTGCTTCACATATTCAACTTCTTGTATCACATCAAGACTAGCCGCTCCAGCTCTACCAACGTTGACTGTTACGGGTCTCACGAGGGCACTCTTTGCAAAGTTCTGGATCTTCTTGGGCATGGTGGCACTGAAGAGGAGGGTCTGCCTTTGGCTCTGTGTCAAGATTCAACATTCAAATCTGAATTAACATACAACAATATCTAATTTAATTTCAAACGGGCATAACATGTGATATAAGCAGACACAAAATGAAATCTTGCATAATGCTAGAGAAAGCATTTTAATGTATGTACAATGTAGGACTACGTCATAAACAAGGGAGAATAGGTAAGGGATTGTTTTTATTCAGGATCTTTAAAACATCACTCTTCCAGGCAATGTTGTAAGCATAATTGCAAACCTTAAGGTCAGACATTAATAGCCTGAGATTTTAAAGCTAATCGGTTGTTTAATTGCCGAGATATCGATGACTGAATATTACCAATTACATAAGCGTACTTGTATACACTTAAATTGGTATTTCTGGTCGCTTGCATTTTTACCCGCTTATTAAGAAGCATGTAATAAAAAAGAGAGAGAAAAAGAAATGGATGGATCAGAATATGAAAGATTTCATATGAGAAATGAGGATATTTGATCATTTGAAGTGAAATTTCTGTAATAGACCACAGGGTGCTCCACAAAGAGTTAGTCAAAATTAAATTTTAAACGCATCCTGTATTTAACGAGCAATCTTATTGATAGAATTTTTCACTGAAGATCCACTGATCTGAACGATCTGAACGATTAAATGCAACTTTAGCCCTTTAACCCCTGAACTATTTGCAGATTTCTGAAATTCAAAATGTACAAATTTTATTCACGAAGTAGAAAGAGTTATGCAAAAACTTACCGCCATCTTTTGGCCAAAGACACAAAAAAATTTTAGACCGAGAATCCTAGTAAAAAATATTTCTCAAGTTCCTCAAGGGCACATGGAAAGGAGCATTTTACGATAGTTTACTATCTTTGGCTGGCCGGTAAAGGGGCCTTTCGGGTTCAAAGGGTTAAGTCTACTTAACCCTTTGTAAAACATCCCCTGATGTTTTGGATGAATGAAAACCACACCAATTGTTTATAACGATAACTATAAATGCTCATGTACCCTAATCTTTTTTCTTAAACCACCCCTTACTTGTTACTTGTTGTTGTAATAAAAAAGGAAGCTCCTTTGAAGCTACATGTATACTGGAATGTCTGTCTTGTGCCAGTGGAGTGACAAGGTGCAGGGTTTGGGTATACTCAAATGGATACAATAAAATGAGCATCCAAGGGTGCGAGTAAAAACATTGATTTATTTATAGCATATGGGACCCAACAGGAGGCTGCATCATGCTGATGATAGGTAGTGCAGCCTCTTTGAATGCAGTTGGGTTTCCATGAAGAATAACATGTCCTGGTAGTTTGTTCCATATTCGTACATTCCTTGGGAACATTGCATATTTGTATGTGTCTATTGTAGCTTTAGGTATGACATATACCTATACCCCTACCTTGAAGTATGTGAGAATAGTCCTGATGTCCTCTTCGAATCCCAGATCAATCATCCTATCAGCCTCATCAAGACACAAGTACCGACAAACAGATAGTGAGAAACATTTCTTATTCAGCATGTCAATCAAACGCCCTGGAGTAGCTACAACAATATGAAGACCTCTGCAGAAAGGGAAAAATAAGACATTCATTTATTCCTGGGGTACACTTCTTCTTTCGTGTCCACCATGTACAACATTAAGTATATTGGTCTGTATTCACAAAAGTAGCCTAAAAGTTAAGCCTAGCTTAAATGTGTGGTTTAACTATGGCTAGCAAAAAAGGGAAAGAAATGTGTCTATGTTGCAATGTTCATTACAAGTTTACTGGATTATGGAATAGCGCTTAGTGGTTAGAAAAACCTTGTACTTATCATTCCCGTGCAGATTTAATAGTTTAAGTACCAACAATTCTGATAAATAGAACATTTACATTTCAAGATTGTATCCCATTTTGCTAGTCATAGTTATACAACAGATTTAAGCTAGGTTTAACTTTAGGCCACCTTTGTGAATATGGGCCATTAGGAATATATGTACATGTACACACACACACACAAAAAAAAAAAAAACTATATATTTGGCAAAGACTTTGCACATTGTACAGCCCTCTCATTTGCAACCATCAGATCATCCCGGTTGCAATGTTCCCTAACTGGATATTGAAGGAGATTATACTTAGCCTTAATTTGATTATCTTCTTCAATATTCAAACTTCATTTTATTCAAAATCATGACCTGATTATAAGCAAATTTGGCACAGGTATATTTTATGAAATTGGAATAACATGAGGACAAATTACCAAATTTTAACTTAATTTTACTAAAATCACAGAGAGCTTTTAGGGAGCTTTATATTTCGAATCCATTATGTGGAATCTTCTGATTTGGGAAAATCAGCATTACATAAATGAGGAGAAGAGCGCAGCGATAAGGGAGAGAAGATTCCATGTAATGGGGTACATCATGAAATCTTAAGCTCCCTATTTACAACCGACGAGCAGGATAAGGATATTTGCCTAAAGATTGTTTTTCTTTTGACCTGCAAAACATAAGGCATAGTGTTGAATGTCTTCACATTATCTTCCAATTAAGAAACTTGATCATTTACTAATTGGAATATCAAAACTGATACTATACTACTTGGCAATAACAAGTACATGTGTAGGCACATCTGCACAAATGATGTCACATTCATTATAAAAGGGATGCAGTAACATTGAATGATATTAAAATTAGCTGGTATCCCTTTAAAACTGCAGTCTAATTGCTTGCTTTACTTTCGAGATATCTATGATTCTTTACTCAAATTTTGAAAACCATTCTCGGATGCACAAAATGTACAACGCATTTTCTGTCATGAAGTCCCTATGCCTACCAGGCTGCTATAAAGGAAAAGAAACAGCTAGAGCCAAAACCCTTAATAAGTCGAGCCATACTCCACTTTACTAAAATAAAACTTAAATGAAGAAAATCCGTTGATCTATATCCGAAGATATTGCCAGCTCAAACTTCAACCTCAACTTGATTTTGAGATTACGCGGAAGATGCCATCTTGCCGATATTTGCAATATTCTCCCATGGTCCTCTGCGATATTTGACGTCACTGACGAAACAACTCGCACGATCGACGAACAAGCTCAGCTGATCGCCCAGCCTAGCCAGCGCGCGTTTGTGTGTTTGTTTACGTGCAGTCGGCTCCGCAAGATGGTGTACTGTCAAGCATTTGGCTGTCGGAATCGGTCCGATAAAGGCGCAAATTTTTTTTTTTTTTTTCGGTTTCCCCGACCCACAAAAGAGGCCTGAGATATCTGAGAAATAGAAATACTAAGCAAAGTAGTCTGCTGCAATTTTACAATAAAAGAACAAAAGGACACAATCAGATTTATAAAGTTGAATGTTTCGATGTGCGGTGTACTCGGCGTTTGATGAAAGCAATGGCGCACGTAACGCGTCCGTCGAGCCAGCCAGTGTTAGCGACCGGACCAGAGACAGGATCGCTCCGATACCAGGCCGGCCGGCTGCCACAGCGGGCGTAGCGACGGTGAAAAGCAGCTTTGGCTAGCTTTCTGAAAATGCGCACGCATACGCGTCCAGTTATAGTTGAATTGATGATCGTAAATTTAGAGTTGTATTTTATAAGTTTGAATAGAAACAAAATAATAATAATGTAAAACATGATACTATAATATTCAATTATTCAATATGTCTCTTTATAATTTGTAACTTATATATTGTGATTCGGAAAATTAAATCGTGATTAGTGTATGATAGTGTGTACAAAACATAGCTGAGTGGGGTTGTTCACAAGTGACGTCACAGTTTTGCTCCAGCCCAGCCAACATGGCGACCTCCGCTTAGCGATGTCTAACCCAAGGTAACCCAACTTTAGAGGGATGGTTCTCCTTCCTTGGAGATCAGATTTTGGTGGTTGATGGCTTATTTTGACTGTCATATATGAAAGATTGTTACCATGGGGTTGTAGCTCTAGAGTTTCATTTTCCTTTAAGTTTGCAACAGAGCGGTAGTAAATTAATCTTGCCCGGCCATATTATTAGCCTCATTTGTTTTCACTGTTTTAAGTAAAAGTAGTTTCTTACACTCTTTTATATTAAATGACTAGCATTTGATCTGAAACTTTCAGTAGTTTATTTTTACAGTAAGAGCAATAGAATTTTAATCATTTTGATATTTTTGCACTTGTTTTGGGAAGTCACCAAATTCCTTTAATAACAGAAGACATAAATGTATTTATCTTGGTTGAGATTTGACTTACTTGCGTACTGTATCCATCTGTTCTTTGACAGACACACCACCTATACACAGCATGCTTCTCAGGGATGGCTGATTGTCTGCTTCTAAACACTTGATAAAATGCATGATTCCATCGTGGGTCTGACGTGCCAACTCACGCTGTGTTAAGAAACAACGATAGTACATTGTTGGAACTTTGACTAATGCTCTTTAAAATAATACATTAAAGCTGGTGTATAGCTTTGGGAGAAGGAAAAATTAATTTGGATTCACAGTTAGATAATATGAAAGATTGAATCCTATAACTATAATAAAGAAATCTTGAAATCTTGTTTTAGTGTGTTTATTTCACAATATAAGTATAAAACGTAGAAAGTCGGGGACCCAACAAATTTAAGCGTTGAGTAAGGGTTCACATGGAAAACCAATGGGGATTGTCTTGTGTGCGTGATACACACAGATCATTACGCCCGTTCAAGCGGGAAGCTCTGGCAAGCGCCCATCCCAGCATAGGTCTCAAACAACTGTTACATTATGTTTCTTTCAAACATTTTCATTGAAATTCACCGGAATTCATGAAAGGAATATCACAAGATCTCTCACACATATCTTTTAGTGCAATGTGGGCAACATGAGACTATATTTGATCGATAATATGCCAGTTCATTTTTTTGATACCAAAGCTATACACCAGGTTTAAGTAAAATTCTTACATATTTCCTTATCCCAGAGTCTCCTGAATTTGAACATTTTATAAATGTCAAAAACCATTTGCTACAAATTTTTTGGCTTAGACCAAAAGCACATTAGAACAAGAAAGATGTGATTATTTTTTTGTCCAAGTCTTCTTAGTATTAAGTACTCAGTGCCAAACCAAATAAGTCTCTGTTCTAGGGTTCTGTTTCATACTGTGACGAACTGTATATTTCAAGCTGATATTATGAATACAACACACTATAATGGAACCAAGAGTGATTGGTCAACATTCAAATTAATTTTTAAAATGCAGAACTTTCCATACCTTAATGATTAGAAAGTAGAATTTGCAACAAAGAGAGCACTATGCTGGCTTTATTAATAATAATAATGATAATATAGAGTATTTCTTAAGCGCTTTCTCCACATTGATCATGTGCTCAAAGCGCTTACAGGCATTCCTATGTTACTTTTAGTCTCGAAAAACTCAAGCCTCTCTGCTGCCTTTGCATAGAAAATAAATAAGGGAAAATGTGGGGAAGCTAAGAGAAATTATATAGGGTTCTCTCTGGCATACTGTACAGTCGTATCTCTTTAAAGGACAGAGATTATTTGAAGGCTAAATTGATCACATTTTATTCCTCAAATTGGCAACAGCAATATTTTAATTTTAATGCTAGATGCTTCTAATTGAATGTGATGTCTTTGAAACCAACACACATGGTTAGGAACTTCAAAAAAAATTTTGATGAAAAACGGGGATCTTCAAGTTCCCAATGTGTTGCCAATTTAGGGATTTTAAAGACTATTCTTATTAATTAAATTCCTGACAACAAATGTAGTATGGTCATGCAACAACAATGGTCACAACGTATGCAGAAATTTTTTTCTCTTTCTACTGATATACCTGGTGTATTTTTTAGAGCTCTAAAAAAAAAGTTATTGACCCAAACCACAAAATGTGGGACAATGGCGCGAATGGGTTAAGAAGAACTGTGCAAATTGGCAACGAATTATAAAGAGGTTTACTTACCGATGGGCATATGATGAGACCATAAGGACCCTCATTCTTGATGAAAGGCATCCTTTTCTCTTGCTCTAGGGCAAACATGACAATGGGAAGAGAGAATACAAGAGTCTTTCCTGATCCAGTGAAGGCAATGCCTATCATATCACGACCTTCAAGTCTGTAGAACAGAGAAACATATGAAATCTCTTTGAAGTCAGGATAATTATGATCAAGAATCGGGATTTTTTTCTTGTGATAACGCTCTCTCTGCATCAGCCTGCAAGTTAATTCCCAATGCACCCAGGTATGAACTCAGTCACGTCTTTCTAATGCTGACATTAGAGGGTGTTCTCCGGACAACAGAGAACGGCAAAGTGCCGCAAAATAGCTCAAACCCCCTTATAACCACTGATAAGGGTTTTTAACTACACTAAGTGCAAAAAAAAAAAACCCTGCTCTAAAGGGGTTTCAACTAATGAGTGCAGTAGTTTATCTTTGAATGCAAGGGTTTTAACTACTACGCAGAGAGAAAGAAGTTGCACATACAGTAGTTAAAATTCCTGATCAGGGGTTGTGAGCTATTTTGCAACCTCTGCCTTCCATATTCTAATGTTCTGTACTACGTTCTCCATTGTCCAGCCAATATCCACTATCAAACGTTGGTGCCAGGCACAAATAGTCATACATGTATCTGATTGATAGGCATCAGTATAACAAAAAACAGCTCAAAATCCCTGAACCAAGATATCATTAAGAAAGTCTGCCATTTAAATTTTGATGCTGATGCCGTTTAACATGAAAGGTAATAAGCAATGCTTGGTGATTCTGTAACTCAGTGATTTGCCACTTGGTGTACACCCACTTTGACTAATGTCCAGTTGGTCTAATCCAACATCTACAACAAGTTTGTATAATTACCTTTTGGTCTAATTACAACTTTGCCTATTTACCATTTCACCTAATTCCTTTTTCGCTTAATATCCATTTCGTCTATATCCACTTGATCTAACATCACTTGATCAATTCCTGTAGCAAACTAGTAATAGACCAAATTTTTCTTTGGGCATTAGATAAAAAATGCAATTATATCATTTGGCTATTAGTAGAATTGGCCATCAGACCAACAGGGCTCCGTAACACAAAGGTTTGCAATCAATCGCAAAATGGCAGTAGCCAATCGTTGTTTCACATGCTTTTTGCTCGAAAGACTGACCAGCAACCAATCACAGTGGTTCTTTCAAATTTGCAATTGATCGCAAACCTTTGTGTTACGGGGCCCTGGTCATTAAACCAAGTGAGAATTAGAAGTGAGAGAAAAAAAATGCATTAGGCTAAAGGCAGCTTAGAGCAAATGGGTTTAGCCCATATGGTATTAGACAAATGGAGAATTAGACCAACTGCTGTTTAATAGACCAAGTGGATATACTTGAAACTCATGTACTTACATGACAGGAAGTCCCTGTATCTGGATTGGTGTGGGTCGAGTAATTCCTTTCTTTTTCAGACCATAAATGATGCTCTTTGGAAACTTCATCTCCTGCAGTGGTTATAAAAAAAACATTGTTTTTATTTTATTCTAAACTATTCTATTTCTGATATTTTGCTCGATTGCTCAATATTACAATACTATCTTATTATTTCTTTGTTGATTTTGCAGGTTAGTATTGTAGAATAGTGTTTCAATACCGGTAATTGATAGGGCCACCCTGCTTAAACACAAGATGCAATTAATCATTCAAAAGTGTTAGTTGGTAATTTTTGTTCAGGTGCAAGTACCAGGTATGTAATTAGGTATTATTCCCAAATCAAGAAGAAGTGATAGTCATGTCAGGAGAGCATTGGTCTGTAACAGGGAATAGACCTCTTGTTCAAAACTACGTCCCTCGGATAGGACTTCAGGATGTAGCCCCCCTGTTTGCTGCAATAATTTATTTGCTTCCTTAGATAAATAAACCAACCAAACAAACAAAAATAAACATAAGAACATCAAAGTACAGGATATCTTTCAGACAGACAACATGTCTAATCTAGAAAATTATTCAACAAAGTATTAATCATCTCAACTTAAATTGCTTCACCAACACTAAAATCCTTCTCAATTAATATTCAGCCAGTAGGAATAGTAAGAACACATGTACTCATAACAATGGGGTTGAATAATTCTGCATGCAACTGTACATGTACATGCTATGTTAAAGATAATCTTGAGTAATCGTCATGAAAAGAACAATCCAAATATAAATCTCCATTCTTGATCATACCAGAATCTCAAGCATGATGAAAAAAAATACTACACAGTAAAGGAATTTTCAAAAAAAGAGTAATATAAGCATCAATTAAATGACTCGTCGGGCCGTCCAAGCACATGGCGTGATTTACACGCAACGTGGGAAGTCCCTATTTAAACGACTGTTCTGTTATTTTCTCAAATTCTATCTAAAATCCTTAACAGATCAGACCATGATTATATTTTGTGTAGGAATATTTTCATGTAAATGGAACAATATGAGGACATATTTAACAGATTCATTCTAAATCATTTTAACTGCAACGACTCACGTTGGGCTTTAACTCACCTTGAAATGTTTGATAGGAGGGGGTATGTCACGCCCCTCTACCAGTATATGAAGATTCTTGCATACCCTCTCATGATACATTCTACTTTGACTCACCTTGAAATGTTTGATAGGAGGGGGTATGTCATGCCCCTCTACCAGTATATGAAGCTTCTTGCGACCCTCTCATGATACATTCTCTTTGACTCACCTTGAAATGTTTGATAGGAGGGGGTAATGTCATGCCCCTCTACCAGTATATGAAGCTTCTTGCGTACCCTCTCATGATACATTCTACTTTGACTCACCTTGAAATGTTTGATAGGAGGGGGTATGTCATGTCCCTCTACCAGTATATGAAGCTTCTTGCGTACCCTCTCATGATACATTCTACTTTGACTCACCTTGAAATGTTTGATAGGAGGGGGTATGTCATGCCCCTCTACCAGTATATGAAGCTTCTTGCGTACCCTCTCATCATACATTCTACTTTGACTCACCTTGAAATGTTTGATAGGAGGGGGTATGTCACGCCCCTTACCAGTATATGAAGCTTCTTGCGTACCCTCTCATGATACATTCTACTTTGACTCACCTTGAAATGTTTGATAGGAGGGGGTATGTCATGCCCCTCTACCTGTATATGAAGCTTCTTGCGTACCCTCTCATGATACATTCTACTTGACTCACCTTGAAATTTTGATAGGAGGGGGTATGTCATTCTCTCTACCAGTATATGAAGCTTCTTGCGTACCTTCTCATGATACATTCTACTTTGACTCACCTTGAAATGTTTGATAGGAGGGGGTATGTCATGCCCCTCTACCAGTATATGAAGCTTCTTGCGTACCCTCTCATCATACATTCTACTTTGACTCACCTTGAAATGTTTGATAGGAGGGGGTATGTCTGCCCCTCTACCAGTATACGAAGCTTCTTGCGTACCTCTCATGATAACATTCTACTTTGACTCACCTTGAAATGTTTGATAGGAGGGGGTATGTCATGCCCCTCTACCAGTATATGAAGCTTCTTGCATACCCTCTCATGATGCATTCTACTTTGACTCACCTTGAAATGTTTGATAGGAGGGGGTATGTCATGCCCCTCTACCAGTATATGGAGCTTCTTGCGTACCCTCTCATGCCTAGCCTCACCTAACTCCGTAATGCATCTTGGTGGTCTCCATCTAGTAGGTGAAAACATGATGTATCAATTTCAGTCATGGAATGTGCATGTCTTTAAAGGGGAATCCAACCCAAGGAGAGAATCAACCTTACAGGAAAGAGGAAAATGAGAGGAGCAATCTAAAAAAAGTTTCATCAAAATCGGTTATAAAATAAGAGAGTTATGGAAGTTTCAAAAGTCTAGTTGTTCCTTCTATGGGGATCCTCAAATTGGCATCTTCGGCTTCAAAATGGCCGATCTCATGGACAACTCTCCATTCATTTTGTACACAAATTTTCAGATTTTCCCCATTTTCTTTCGAAATATATCTTACCTCCTTCTGAGCTCAAAATATGTCATGGGAAAATATATTTCACACAACATTATGTTGAGCTCAGAAGGAGGTAAGATATATTTCGAAAGAAAATGGGGAAAATCTGAAAATTTGTGTACAAAATGAATGGAGAGTTGTCCATAAGATCGGCCATTTTGAAGCCGATGATGCCAATTTGAGGATCCCCATAGAAGGAACAACTAGACTTTTCAAACTTCCATAACTCTCTTATTTTATAACTGATTTTGATGAAACTTTTTTTAGATTGCTCCTCTCATTATCCTCTTTCCTGTAAGGTTGATTCTCTCCTTGGGTTGGATTCCCCTTTAATGACAATGATTTAAAAAAAACAAAAAACAAACAAAACAACATCTGACTTTGCGGCTATCTCAAAATTTTTATTCTTGATTTGTTTAAAGAATTGATGAATATTTAAGTGGTCACATATTAATGCAATGTTTTCTTTTTCTGTTTGGAAAATTTTTGGCCAACTAAATATTTCAGGCAGAGTGAGCCCTAATAATTATGGTAAATTGTATGTGCTGTGATTGGCTTGTGTCACATCATGTGAATAATATTTGATGGTACCTTGGGTGACTATCCAATATAGGTTTCCTTCTAAAATGGCATATACTGTGAAAATAGGTTTGGGGAAGTCATTAGATTTACTACATTGTGATCATGATTTTGTGAGCTGAACATACAACGTATGTTACATACACATTAAAAAAAAACAGCAATAACTTTTCTTTTGAAATTTTGGGCTCCAAATTGGCAAATATTCCACCATAAATTTCTAAACCCCCCCCCCCCCCAAAAAAAAAAAAGAAGAGAATTCTTACCCTGTGACAAGTGACTCTGAGTATATGATTCCCTTAGCCAATTCAGCTGCAGTCTTGAGAGCTCTTTGTTCCTGGATGTTGTTCAGAATCTTCTGTTCTTCTTCCAACTGTTTATCAAGAGCAGTTGACTTGGTACCTACACATTGATGACACACACATTCAAAAGATGGACCAAAAATGCTTGAACGGGAACTCCAACTTGTTTTAAATTTGGTATCGATAAAATAGGGAAATGGCAGGAATAGAAAAATCAAGTTGAATAAAAATATCAGAAATGGGATAACAAAAGTACGTATTTTAAAGCTTTAATCAACACTGGTGTAAAATGGCAACAGCAAATATATATTTTTTTTATGTTTAAATAAGATATAAGATAATAAAGACCGTCTCAACTCACCTTCAGAGATTTAACCGATCAAAGGGATTTAGTAACTTCCAGAAACAAGTGCAAAAGAGATCAAAATGAATAGAATTCTATCGCTCTGACCGTAAAAACAAACTACTGCAAGTTTCAGATCAAATGCAAGTCATTTACTATCTTAAAACAGTGAAATTTCAAACGTGGCTAAGGATACGGCCGCGCATAATTAATTTATACCGCTCCATTGCAAGCTTAGCCGCCCGGTAGGCATGGGGACTTGACAACAGGAAATGCGGTGAAAACCACGTGCGTTGAAACGCATGCGGTTTTTTTTAAGCGTCAAGGAACGGGTTAGAAAATTTGAGTATAAAATCGTAGATATCTCGAAAGTAAAGCAAGCAAGTAGACTGCAATTTTTAAGAAATACCAGACTGACCTATGTGTTCATAATCATGTTGGCTAAATGAGCCAAATCAAATAAATTGCAATTTGAATATCATTCAATGTTACTGCATCCCTTTAATGCTACAAACAGGGTGCTCCTTATATTAGACCCATGGGAATGAGAGAATTCAACAAGTTGACTTACTTTCAGCCTTTTTCTTGAGTTCAGAATGTTGGTCGAGGAGACTAACGTTAGCTCTAGGTCCTGTATCTAGTTCCTCTTCTTCTAAATACTGTTTCAACGCCTCCTCATCGAGTGGCTCTACCACTCTACGTGTCACTAGTTTTGTGATTCTATCAACCTTTACAAGAAAAATAATAGAAACAAATTTCAACATTTATTTATTGCTTGATAATATGTAATGTTTTTAAGCATTTAGTGTTTTATTAACTGGCAAGCTATTACATTGTAAGCTACCCTGATGGGTACACACAGCATTTCCTCCTACCGGTATACATATATCTGACCTGGGTCAAGAGTGGCCAATCAAGATTAAGTTCTTGCATAAGAGCATATTTGATACAAAATACAAAAGTCATATCTTACACTAAAAACACTACTAAAGATTTAAACCGTTATGCTAAGTTGGTCTGCACGGAATCTAATAAATTAAGGTTTATACAATGCTCCAAATGCTCCAAAGTTTATTGTCCGAAACGGATATTTGTTTTGCCCCTTTCCTTGTGGGCCCGGCAGCCGCTGAGCAGCGCCAGATGGACGTTGCTCTATCCCCCTCTTGTTGAACGCCAAACAGGGAAGCAGCAACTGTCATTTTTTAACATCTTTTGGTATGACGCGGCCGGGGATCGAACCCACGACCTCCCGATTATGAGGCGGACGCTCTATCCACTGAGCCAACACATCAAGCCAATACAACTCTATAAAAGTTTGTGAAAAATGTGACTCAACGAGAGGCAAGCCTCTGAATTCTATGAGAGGAAGTTACAAAATAGAAATAAAGTTATTAAATGTTTAAGAGAAAATAGAAAAAAAACCAAGAAGTTACAAAATTACCTTCTGCTTGCGTCTCTCTTTAAGTGGCACGTATGGAACATAACTGTCATCATCCGAGTTTTCTTTCTCTCCATGATGCTTCCGTTTCTGCAGAATACAAATTTTGAAGGTAAAAAAATCAAATTATTTAAACTATACAAAGGAATTTTGGATAATTTGATAAGTATATCAATTTGCAAGTATTAGTTTGGCAGATTACACAACTTGCATGATTGTAATGTGTGATAACACAAGCTGCTCTTATTGGGCTTACATGGAATTCAATACTCCTATTTTTTATATACTGCAAAATTAATACCTTTTTAATATCTGAAAAAAAATAAACAGATTTGTGTAATGATAGAACTTCTTGAAGTCAAGTTCATTTGATTTAATCTCCTTCCACAATTTAATAAGTGACAGAGCTGGGTAAAGCTAGAAGTTATATCATTACACAAATCGTTTTTATTTAATCTGTACTCATAATTATACACACAAATAGAGTTTGGGTCAAGTCACAAAATTACCGACTAGCATGTACCTTGTGTTTATGATCACTTCTGAATGGTCCTACAGGAACTTTAACTGGATGACAACTCATATACAAAATACACAAATTGGGTATCATAAAATACATGTACCTAGATCTCTATTATATTGAAAGTTAACACCCATATTTGATATCAAAGGTTTACACTTTCTGACCAACCAAAAAAGGAAGACTTATTGCTTCTTGTTCCCGCAGAAAACAGACAGCAATTGCATAGACTTTGTGTACAATCCGATCAAATGTACATATAGTCACAAGGCAGAGAGACGGTGCTTATTAACGTAAATCAATTAAGCAGTTTGTACACAAGTCTAGTCATATGACAAAGTCTAGATATATTACCAAAAACAAGCATGGCTATGAATGCAATCTAATCACATGCAGAGTAGGCCTTATTTAATTGAGCCATTTTAGATAAAGTGTTTTAACAATTCTGACAATCAGAAAATCATAATTTTGTGGCACAAATTTGAAAGGCGTAATTTTCAACGGAAAATTATAACAATTATACTGAGATCGTAAATAGGTGGCAGGTGTAGGGCCAATATTATCGGTCAGTAGTAAAATTTAATATAAACCTTCATAGTAATAACAAGTTTGATTTTTTGGCATGTCATTACTACTTTTTCTGTGGAAATGACGCAGTCCAAATTTCAGGATTTTTCTCTGTGGTTGAAAACCAGATAGTCTAAAAGAAAAAACGTATATCATGGGAAAGCCTCAATCTGATTGTTAATTTTTGGATAAACCTCATTTTAACTTCAACAGACCGCAAATGAATTTCAACGAAACAGAAACTTGACTATAGATGATGTAACGTTAGAAGTCTACAACAAACGTTAAAAAAAATTTTACTCCACAAATATGCACGACGCTTGAATGATCACGTTAGCATATGAAATACGCTACCATTGTGCCTTCGAATGAACAATAGTCACAATAAAATTTAGACTCGTCATTTATTTTTTTGGTAATTCCTCATTTTTTCATACGTTTTATTTCAACTGACGGAGATCGACAGTTGGATTCATTGAAGTTCATATTTATATTTCTCTTCTTTATTCCAAAAAGTATTGAAAGAGTGGCTTTCCGCCACACATTTTGTGAAGTAGAGTCTTGCAGTTTTTCTTGCGAAATGTGTCCACTTTGGTTATCATTGACAGCGCGCACGATAAAAGCGGTCTTTTCGGGAACAGCTGAATTGTGTTGTTCAGTTATACGCCACGCACTTCAGTCATTGCAACCAGGAGGCGAAGCTTCACGCGATAGCTAATCAGAGCGCCCAACAATCAAAATGCATTGTCTTCTAGCTCTGTACGAACGAACTTGTAGACATTTCGATGTGCAACATTCAACAAAGGTCAAAGCATAATTCAATTAATCAAATTGCACCACACGAAACTGAATACATGGGACAACATTATAAAAAATCGCTCATCAACACTAACAATAATTGCATTTTACAGATCGAATTCTGAACTCTAAGACAAAAAAAAAATTACCAGGTGAGAAGTAGAATGAGAGGATGACTCAGAACTCCTTTTTCCTTCCATATCTTGTTCACATCAAGCCCAATCAAGGTGAATTAAGAAATAAATCGTAGAATCGTCGATGTTTAATGAGTAGTCTCAACGCCAGACACTGCATGCATTCCAGAGTCTATTTCAAATTCGTCGGATACAAAAGGGGCTTAACTGCAGAATCAAGGTGTACATGTTTGAGAGGGCTAAAACTCCAATTTGCTTTATCTTGATAATTTAGGTATAATTCATAATCAAAGACTAACTTCTCATCTATGTAATGACCATTTTCTTGCATCACATGTGACATGCATTACAGAGTAAAATGCAAATTGAATGAAACTATAATGAGGTGACTCGGGTACAAAATCTATTTTGGGTTGGGTTTTTTTGTAAAAAAAAAAAAAAAAAGAAGAAGAAGCTTATATACAGCAGTAAAGCATTCACTCAGTCTTGTTTCATCTTTGTTGTGCAAATCAGGATATTGTACCCGTCATCTTCGTTTGCAAGTTCCCTGAGTTTGTATGCGATACTTTCCAGACGGCAAATCCTCATCTGCCTTTTTCAAAGTGGTCCAGCGCGGGATACAGGGGGGGGGGCCGACGGGCCCGGCCCCCCCCCCTAGCAAAAAAAAAAAAAAAAAAAAAGGAAGAAAAAAAAAGAGAAGGAAAAAAAAAGCATTCGAAGGTAAAAATCGATGAGCGGACCGATTGACCCCCAACCCTACCCCTATAAGCTGATAACAGATGACCTCTTTGTTGGACGAAGGCAAAAAAAAAAAAATTAATACCATTAATAAAAAATTAATTGGCTTGGAATCACCTCCCACCAGAAGTAGTGAACAGTTCATCACCAGAGGTGTTCAAATCTAAGATCGAAAAGAGCCTCCTACGATACGACTAGGTTTCTTTGCGACCCTCTCACCCGCTGCATCTATACCTACTGGTCCAGCAGTGTATACATCCTGATCCTAAACCTACCCCCCCCCCCCCCCCCCTCGGGCAGTCAACCCGGACATTTCATCAACTGAAAGGACTTGTCTGACATTTTATCCGACAATTTTGCTCTCAACCAATCAGATGCAAGCATTTCAGTAGCAGTTCGTCGGATAAAATGTCCGACACGGTCCTCATGCTCGTTCCAGATTCTTAGAGATACCCCTATTTCGAGGAAAAGCCGTGTTAAAATTACCCCCTATTCAGGCTTTTGGAAATCAAAATTACCCCCTATTACCGTACGGGCTTTTGGAGGGGGAGCCACCAAAATTACCGCCTTTTCAAAGGTTTTATGACTCTATTTCAGGATTTTTCCTTAAAGTCCTAGACCGGACCGACAAATGAAATAGCCAAATACGAAAACTAATATGCTACATAATGCAACAATTCCATATGTATGCGTTTTTATTGTCCATCTAGAAAGTATTTCATTAAAAAGATGATCGAACCTCAACCAGGCCACCCCTCCCAAATACTTGTAAAATTACCCCCAATTTAATAGTGCGAGTGATGACGTCAAAGGTTGTTAATGGAACGTTACAGCAGCCCTGTGGCCAGGCATGATTGAATTTGCCCTTTCATTTCATAACAATAGAATTCTAGCTCACAGGGCGTCTATTGCAATACAAACGTGTTTTCTAAAGGCGAAACGCAATCATGCCTAGCCGCAGGACTGCTGTAGCGTTCCATTAACATCCTTTGACGTCATCACCCGCGCCATTAAATTAGGGGTAATTTTACAAGTATTTGGGAGGGGTGGCCTGGTTGAGGTTCGGTCATCTTTTTAATTAAATACTTTCTAGATGAACAATAAAAACGCCTTAATTTGGAATTGTTGTATTATATAGCATATTAGCTTTCGTTTTTGGCTATTTCATTTGTCGGTCCGGTCTGGGACTTTAATGAATTTAAAACTATACCCCTAATTAAGAATAGGGGGGGGAAAAAAAAAAATTTTAAACTCTATTTCAATGATTTTTCAGGGGACACCAAATTGACCTTAAACATATGGGCGCCAATTTAATATTAAATTCAGGGGTGCCAATCGACCTTAAAATAAGGGGGCGCACATTGACCTGAAACTAAGGGGTGCCAGTTCGATCTTAAATTTAATGGGGCGCAAGATTTAATTTAAACTTAGGGGCGCCAAATTGATCCCAAACATAGGGGCCCTAAATTGTGTTTAACAGGGGCGCCAAACTGATCTCAAACTTAGGGGGCCCCAACTGTCCTGAAAATTAGCGGCCGGCACCAAATTAATCTTAAACACAGGGACCCTAAATTGATCTTAAACCCATGGGCACCAAAGGGATCTGAAACTTAGGGGGCGCCAAATTGACCTGAAGCTAAGGGGCCCGGGTGCCAAATTGATCTTAAACTAAAAGGCGCTACTCTCATCCTATACTTAGAGAGGGGGCGCCGCATTGACCTGAAACTAAGGGGGAAACAAATGGTCTTTAAAAGAACTTTTGAATGATAGTCTTTAATATAAATAGAGTAAATCTTCCTCTTACGTACGTTTTGCTCACGCATTATGTTTGTTTTTGTGTTTTTGTGTTTTTTGTGTTTTTTTTGTTTTTTTTGTCCCCCGAGGAGTTATTACATTGTGTTCCTGGCCTGAGGAACGCATAAAAAATTTAATGTTTCATTTTGGGGTCATCGGAATACATAAAATTTCCGCATAATGCATTATATGGATTCTGACCAAACAAAACATTAATTTACATTGGTTCGATTTGAAATTAGACAAATTTCACTTGATGAGGAAGAGCATACTTGAAACTAGCCCCGAGACGCCGCCACGAAGTGGCGGCGTCTCGGGGCTAGTCGTGTGCGGGCTAGTCGTAGTAAACTTGAAACACCAGTGCTTTCCATTCATTGCAACATTTCGCGCTCGCAATGCAATATGATGTATATTCCTGATGAATATTATATATGAATATCATTTATGAAACGCTGAAAAGCCCTGTTCGTAGTTCATTCGTAAAGAAAATTAGAAGCCCCCCCCCCCCTCCCCTACACACACCACAGAAATAGAGACACACACTAGCGTCACAAACTATGTCTGTGCCAAAGACTAGTATTCCACTGTGTGCAAAATCCAAAGTTAGCGACCCCACCCCCTTGATGATATGTCCTTCACGTCATGCAACATGTGTATTGTGAAGTTTGAGATCGCTTCAATCAAAGTACAACAATCTAAAAGCTGACGAATTTCCTCTTCCTCTGTACTGTACCATTGGCGGAACATACTGCATGTAGCCTAGCTGGGCTAGGCGTCATATTTTAATCATGGACGGGACTTTGTGGAGGTACCAAAAGGTGAGAAAAAACTCAAGAAAGTTCTCCATTATGTGTTATTTTTGTAAGGAAAGAACTATTTTGAAGTGTTTAACCCCTCCAGAGCTGGCTGAAGTTATGTGAGTGTGTGATCCCGTTTATTATACCACTACCATTTCCGGGTTTGTTTATACCGTACAGTATGTAACAGGTGTCGTCTGTGTAGGCCTACTAGTACTAGTATTGTGGGGTCGTATTGTGGAGTGTCTAATAAACTGAGCTGTACTAGGTTATACTGTTGATGGTTTGTCAATTTCATATTACACATGTATAGTGTTATATTAAACTTTTAGCTGATGTGAACTGCAATGTTCATAATTGTAGTTTTTTGTGTGTGCACTGAATTTGGGGGCATATTTATATATCATACTATTAATATATTTCTTCTTAATTTATCCTCATCACTGTTGGCAATCTTACATGAGTTTAGTAGTATATTTAGAATGATTTGTCTACTATTGGTTTGATGACATCACATTTTTTGGAGTCTTCTCCATTCTTCAGCTCGTGGATAACAAAGTAAAAAGTAACTTTGACTATTGGCAAATAATAACTTTGAGTCAAAACTTACTTTAAGTTTAACTATTATTATACCACTAATACTATTCATGCTATTACTTTGACTAATACTAATATCAAGTAAAATATTTGTAGCATACAGTCAAAACTAACTTTAAAAAAAAAAAAAAATGAGTAGTAAATCATTACCTTATTTGCCCTTCAAAACAAAGGAATAAAAAGAAATACAATCATAGAAATAAAGAGGGCCCAGGACATATCTGAATAACAGAACAAGCAGGGCATACAAATAACTTAGATTTTGATAACAAAATGAGACAAACATTACATTACTATACATGGAATCAATAACATTCAAATATATGTAAAAATATATTTATAATTGTATTAAAGAGCTACAGTAAGAAAGAAAAAGAGGAACTAAAGCTATCCGAAAAACAAGGGTGAAATAGATAAACATAAAAAAGAAGAAATAGAAGAATGGAGAGTGAGAAATAAAGGAAGAGGAAACAAATTACTTAATTCCAAGACATTATATAACTTCACGTAATTGCACATAATTCCCAACTCAACTCGCCAATTTCAGGCATTTTTGCGGTTTCTACCCTAAACATACAACTATTATTATTATGGTTATTATTCTTACAATATATCATAAAATTAACTTTAACTAATTACCATAACTATTACTTTTACTAAAGTTAAATGAAAACTTTCTTCTGCTAGTAGGCCCCTACCTCAAGTCTGAAACATAATGATTAAGGATAAGATATTTAATCCGAAAAACAAATGGAATAAGTCAACAAACATCATTTAGCCTCAGATATGGATTGGATTTGAAATATGGTAGGGGCACAGATGGAAATTTTAAAATGTAGGGGCCGGGGTGCATGCAGCCACCATTTTTTTTGCATATTGAGTGTGTGTAGTAGAAGCAAAATCTGTCGATGAATTTAAGGAACTACTGGACAAACATTGGTGGGGGGAAAGATTTACAACCTCCGCTCCTCATCGCATGTAAAATATCAAGTTTAAGCCATTTAGTTTTTATCTACAAACTTGGACATTGACCGGAAAATCTACAGGAGAAATCCTTCATTTCCGTACCTGATGTGATGTGATGTGTGATGTGGTTTAAAATAAAAAGGGATATGTAACTTGCAACGTTTGTTTTATCATTGATATATTATCATCGATGTATTATCATTTTAACATTCTCACAAAATCCTATTCTCATGAAATCCTGGATCTGGCAATGATCCCAACCCCCCCCCCCTATAATGCGACCATATTGTTGGCAGGGAAAATGTTTTTAATGCATAGTGAAGTGGTTGCCAATGATAATAAACATGGCAAGTGTTTAATCAATTAACTGTCCATTAAATCCTAAATGAACATAGATTATATCATGAAAATACTGTATAAAGTTACAAGTAGGCCTATTGTACAAGGAGGAAATATGAATTTTAACAATCAGTCAAAGAAGATAATATAAGGAAGTGCATATTATTGATATTGAAAGTCAATATTCATAAGGTATAAAAATTGTCTTATGAATTCTAAATGGTATCACTAAAAGAGACAAAACATCCACATCCACCAATTCCTGACAATATTTTAATAAAACAAATTATTAGGGCCTATATTAAGCGAATCCTAGAAATGTTTTTATTTCGTCCCAATTTGTCTGCCTTTAATAGTTGGAGTCGAAATCGAATGATGTTAAGATGAATCCGAATGATGAGCCAAGATAAAGGGATTTGCCGTATAAGTCGCCTGTAAAGTTAGCTTTTAGCCATTTGGTTTACTAATTGATATGAATTTATGAAGAAATGCATTCATTAAGAAATTCATTATAGTCAGACAGCCGGGTGACTTTTGATCAAATGAACGAGGTACGAGTATCTGAATATCAGAATGCAAGGTCAAAGAAGAACCCCACATTTACCAAACGAAACGTCTGGCAGTGCATCTCTTCTGCCTCTGGTCCCTATGAGCGGGGGCGCCCAAAAAGAATGCCCATGTTTCAAAAAATTATATTTAAAAGAAAAAGAGCAGCATTAATTTTATGAAGTACCAATAAGTTTTGTGACATAATAAGGAGTATTAAACTGCCTTCACGCTTTTACTATTTTAAAATAAGAATGAAAATGATGAAATTTAATGTTTTAGTACACAAATGCATTTTCTCTTGTGACTTTTTGAAAAACTACCTAAATGCATGTACAATATGCTGTATAAAGAAGAGATTATCTTTTTCCAATAATACCCTAAATCGATGAGTGCAATATACAACAAAAAAAATCAACAATTTGTCGAGTTACATATGTAGGCCTACGGGAAGAACACCATACATGTGTACATGCACATGTATTTATTAGCTTGGTAAATTTGGGATTTTTCCTCGTGTGTTCCAATACTCAGATAATGGTACCCCGCTCGTTTGATCACGGAGCTGCCTGACTACATGTATGTGGATTTTATAGCAGCTCTCCAATGTGGATGGTACATTATGTGAAAGAAAAAAAAAACCTTTAACCCATTGAGGACTGAGCCCGAATATATTCGGGTTGGGGTCTATGGGAAATATGTGTTATAGCCAAATCAGTTCGTCTCCAATTGGTTAAGAGAAATAATACATCATTTGGAAATAAAAAGTAAAGTGCAGGGCGCTACAAACCCACTTGCCCGCTTACCCGGGGCAAGTGAAAACCACTGGCGGGCAAGTAAAGATCAAATTCACTTGCCCGATTGGGCAAGCCATGATTTGAGAGCAAGATATACATGTATGTGAGACATTTCACCTCAAAAACACAATTAAATATGTGTTTATGAATACGAATCAGACAAAATATCACACATAAAAAGGCTAAATTTCTTGTATGCAATCTCGTCGTTTATGGACTCTTATTATTAGGTCTCAGATGGTAGTTATTTATTAAGAATATAATCATGATTACGGTCTAAACAAAGAAAATGAAAAGAAAATTTGGGCAAGTGTTTTTTTCTTGTGGGCAAGCAAAACCAAATTTCACTTGCCCGACAGGGCAAGCGAAAAATAAATTTTTTGTAGAGGCCTGAAGTGCATGGTTGACAAATGTTAAATTTGATAATGATAATTCCTGAGCAACACTACCAAGATGTAATACCAGGAATTTATTTTTTTTTTTTTTTTTTTTTTTTCTTTATATTTTTCCTTCGCAGGTGGCTATGGGCTTGAAGAAATGGGTGAAAAACACAGCCAAGCTCTCCTTTCCGACAGCCCAACAAAGTTGTGGAATCTTGACACTCGTGGATAAAGACAAGAAAATACAGATCAGACTCAACAACTGTTGCAAGATTGAATCGATGCCTGCACAGTACAAGAATCGCGACCATACATTCGAGGTGACTTGTGCAGAAGAGAAAGTGCATCTGCTTGCAGCGGACAATGCCGACCTTTTATTACAGTGGTTGAGCAAGATGCATGATGTGGCGCGTTTGAGGAAAGACCATCTGTTTGGAGGAGGAGGAGGAGGAGATGGGGGTGGAGGATGCGGAGGGGGAGGGTCCGTAGGGTCTACTACAGGAGGAGGAGGAGTGCCTGAAATTAGAACGACATTAGAAGTGGAAGCTGAGTTACAGGACAATCTTTTGTATGACTCTTGTGATAGTAAGTTTTTTTTTTAAATCTCAGCTCTATTTTAATTTGAATTTTAATCTTGACCAAAATTTCAATAACAACAGAAAATACCTAAAACATTCCAACTTTATGAAGAATGGTTGTTACATTGGAAAATATAGACTAAAGGGGTCAGAAAAGGGATTGTATTACTTACTTTTTCTTTTATGACAAACAACTTAATTTCCTGATTTACAGAAGACTAATTAGTTTTGGAAATAATTTGTAATTCTTAAAATTTCTGAGATATGGAACTGAGCTGACAAATGCATTGTCCTATCACATTACTTTCTACACAGGGTGATTGCAAGAGTGCTAATTTAGGGACCCGTGTTCCAGGTCCTTCAGACCCAGTTAGAACTGTAACAGCACCAGTCGAATTCAAACAAGATGAATATCAGTTATTGAGGGTGAATCACAAACTTAAAAAATTGAGAAAATAATTACCCATCGGCCAATATGTCAATGTATACATCTGGAAATGTTTGGATTTTCTCAAAATCTTCTGAGCTTACAATTCCATGACAATATTATGTACAAGATATAGATTTCCTAAAGGAAAGGGTGGTGCTTGAAAGGGGGTGACATGTGAAAAAAAAATTAGAAAAAGTATTCTGGATTTTGATGTGTGTTTTCATTTTCATTTGTTCACCCATACAGACAAAACGTTTCCAGTTACAATCAAAGCGAACTCTTTCACTGATTCATTAAACCTGCATGGAAGCTACACATTACAACTGGACTCCATGAAACTCTCTCTTATAGAACCTACAACGGGAAAGAATCTCTTCTCGTGGCCTTACAGATACTTGAGACGATACGGACGGGAAAAAACTTCATTTTCAATGGAAGTAGGTCGCCGGTGTACTTCAGGAGAGGGATTGATACGATTTAATGTCCAAGATGGAAACCAAGTGTTTCATGCTATACAGGAGTATGTTTCTGCCATGACCGGTAGGAGTTTTTCAACGAACAGTGCCCCAACAACACCCCCTACTGCCCCTCAAGGTCCACCTGTATTTAATCCTGTTCCAACAGAGCTCAAAACGCCCAAAGTAACTACCACAAGGACCGCAGGCGTGAAAGTTTTACCCACTGGACCCACAGGACCTAAACCTCGCGACAGAACCCATTCAGCAGGTTCCCGTAACAGTGCCCCAAAGCCTGCTACACGTGGACCATTTTCAAATCGTGGTGCCCAATCTGTGGATGATGTTAGCAGGAGCGAACCGCTCGAGGAGTCTTACTCGGCTGTTTCTGATGAAACGGTTGATCGTTCGAAAAAACTTCCATCACCGAAGTCTCAAAGATCTCCCGCAATAGACTTTGAGCCAGAGCAGCATTATGATGTGGCTACAGAACCAGTACCAAAGCAATGGCCTCAGATTCCAAGAAGAGAGACTTCTGGTGGCAAGAGTAATGGAGTCAGACCTGCACCTACTCCAAGGGCCCTTCAGAGCTCTGGTGATAAAACTGTCTCCAAAGGAGATACTTTAAATAGTGGGATGTCAGCTGTGGTCTTAGATGACAGTAGTGATCCAGGATTTTATTCATCATTAGATCAACCTCCTGGATCGGTTGGAGCAACAGCTGCAGATGGTCAACTGGTTTACTCTGAAGCTGAGGACCATGATCATATCTATGATCACCTTGCCCGACAGAAGGTTGGTAATCCGTCCGCTGCTCCTCGCTTACCTCCTCCAAACAACAAACCTGTAGTGGCACCCAAAGCAGTCCCTGTAGCAGCCAAACCTGTAGCGCAGGAGGATAATGACATGTTGTACGACCACCTGGACCGTGGACAGACAGGAACTACTCAACCTGGTAGCAGTCCTGTAGGAGCCGTCCCTGAGGATGCCTATGATATCTTGAGCCTGGATGTTCCTTCTGGAGGATCACCTGGAGAGAGTGGATACCTGGTCAGCTCCTACCAATCATCCACTGTCCCGGAGGAATCAGAATATGCTGAGGCAAATGATCAAAATTTTGGTTATGATGATAATCCGTATGAAGTTGCTTGAGCGTAGTCATATTTCATGATTAATTATGCAGAGTGTCAACTGCATACAAGCGTTCAGGCATCTTTTACATCTTTATGCACTTCATTCCCCCTCAAACATATATGCATGTAATAATCAGGAAGTGAAAAAAACAAATTACAGTAATTTTTGCACATAATGAAGTCCATTTAGACCATGTTCAAGCATCATAATTTTGTAATGTTGTAATGTTCTATTATGGATTTTGTTGGAGTGAACATTGAGAAGTCAGCATTTAATTGTTAACCTGTTGGAAACGAGCTGATTTGGCTATATCACACATTTCCCACAGACCTCAGCCCAATTATATTCGGGCTCAGTCCCCAACGGGTTAACATGAAATTAGGGTCGTTGCTATTTTGCTTTTATGTGCAATGAAACAAATACGTCCTTACTATTTGAAAACATGAATTATCAAAGCGGCATTAGACAGTAAAAATTTTTAAAATGTGAAAATGAAAACCCTATTACTTCTTGCTTCAAGACCTATTTGGGTTTTAGGATAAAGTGTATAAAGAACGTCAAACTCCATAGTGTTCAAGTTCAGTTACACTGATTGAATAGAAGGGAATAATATGAACAGTATGTAATTATTACTATCAAGGAACAGGAACAAATTCAATAAAAAGAACAAATAGCTTGTAACAATGTACTGAGATATTCCCACCGAATTATAACTATACATATATACTAAGTTGCCTTGAATAAAGTGGGTGGACTGGTATATTTTCTTTAATATATCCAACGATTCTTAGATCTAAATGTACATTAAAATGTAGGTCATATTATATCTAATTCATATAAAAATGAAAAAAAAAACTTAAACATTGTAGTTCTGAATAGATCTTCACAAATTAAATGTAAACCTGTGCTAAATTTAACCTTGTTTTACTACTAAACTGCAATTACATGTAGACTACCCCTCTTGTCTATATGTAAGCAGTATTTAACTCAAATAAGGATTTTAAACCTGGTAGCTAGCTGGTTTGATAAACTCCATTTTTAAATTTAAGCATGGGTTTAAAGTGAAACTATTAATCTGGTCATGACATTGAAAAGTGGAAGACACTGTCTAAAAGTGATTTGGAAAGGCTGATAACAGTTTACCTAAGCATTATTTTGTGCTGTGAGGTTTTGGAATCGCCAAAATTATAAGAAATTAACCCAATTCAGCTTTGAGTCGCATGGACTTACACAGAAATGCATGCATGGGGCAACACAAAATGTTCGGGACCCAAACATACCAGCTGTTTGGTATATTTTGGGTCATATTATGACTATTAGGGCAATTGAAGAGTAATCTTTTATTGTGGAGCTTTCTGTTATGATACTCTTCCCAAATAGTATGAAATAAACAGGAAAGCTCACAATAATTTTCTTCATCTTTCCCACACCTTCCCACTTCACTAGATTCCCTTTAAATGCATGTTAAGTAGTGCTCCTCTCCCAGACCAGGCTAGGATCAGGTGAGATAGTGCAGCCACAGTGTATACATTACAATATGCACCTTGCCAATCCAGTGCAAAAGCTGAAGTAAAAATTATATGTACAGGAATTAAGACCAGACTTAAACTACCCCATACATGTGTGAGTCTAAAAGTGAAGGTTATTATTACCACACTTGACCAAGGGTTAGGCTAAAACCTATCAGAAAAAAATTTCAACCCAGGGTTAAATTGGCAAAGTTCAACTATGGTTTTTATCACGCCTAGACCATGGGATGAATATGTTTAGAATCTATCCCTTTTTTACCACTGGATACTTTTGTACAGTAAAAGACACTAGACCTATACCTTTATGTTATCAAACGCTATAAGGAAGTTGAATAGATTCAGAGAATCGGAAAGGCAGGAAGTCTGCAGAACAAATTAAGCTAACCTTTCTTCATTAACCCATAGATGACAGAGATTTCCCCATGATCTAAATCAATCACTTTTTGATTCTCAAATTGGCAAAAATTATATTAATTTCACTCCTGCAACCTTTAAAAAATTCAAATTTATAGTTAATAACACTTTACTAATGAAAATTACAAAATGCATAGGAAAAAATTGCCAATTTGTGTGTGAAAATAGCGATTACACCTTTTTCTGTGCATTGCCAATTTAGAGATTTCAATGATTATTTTCATTTTAATTGTTCTAATTCAAGAACCATTCAATAAAAAAAATCGCTTTAGGTCAGTGTTCTGTTGATATGTAATTCATACGTCATGGCATTCTAGTTTCAGAGATTATGCAAATGTGTCACTAAAAGGAGACATTTTCCTTGATGGGATAAAAGCCTTTAGTTTATGCTATTGTCTCCAGTTCAGTACTATATGCACCTGAAAAAAAAAAAAATTTGAAAATCAATGACAGCTATAGATATTATTCCAAATATATATAATATTTTGAAAGTGGAGTATTTCTATGAATATATAGCTGAAAGGGAATGACTTTAATTATTTGTCCCGAATGTGTATTTTCTTCCTTTTGTAAAGGAGTTACTAAGGTAACAATAAAACATGGCTTTTGTATTGCAATAAGCTACCTAGTACATGTATAGTGATGTATTGTATTGTAGTTTTACAGCATTCTTTGTAGGCTAGTTCATCATGATTATAACCGGAAGGTCAAATTTCATTGCAGTTTAAAAAGAGATAATGCCATATTTTACGGTGTAGTAAACGTTATCTCCATTGTGAAATTATCCACCACAAGTACCATCCTGATAAGAATTTGATATTCGGCCAAAGTCTGTTATATAAATCTAATCAAATCTAGATATGCATACTATGTGTACACGAACAAATAAAGTAGAAGAAAGATATCCTAACACATCATGCTTAGCATGTTATGTACAAATTGGGAATGTACATTTCTCAAATTCAGTACATGTACACGTGAACTCTGGCAAATTCTATAAGCTTCCTTTTTTTTTTCTTCTTCTTTTTTTTAACTCTCAAATGACCAGTTTACTTCATTATTAACATTTAAAGATCCATCTTAGTAAGTTTTAAAGATGGCTTGACAAGTGTATATGCAGAGCGTAAGATTTGATATGATGACACTTATTCTCTCATGATCATTGTTAACTAATATCCGCCACAAGTACCACCTGATCAGGATCTGGGTTCAATTTCAAGGTCATTCATGTGAAATTCCTGGTAATGTCATCATCTTCTGAATTTCAATATCTCTTGGTCATAATTCATGGCTAAATAAGGGGTTGGGGTTGGGGGGGGGGGCTAGGGGTGAGGTATAGAAGTACACATGTATATGTCACTCTTTACTAACATTCCTAAAATGTAAGTTAATACCCCTTTTCTCTCATAAATATGTTAAATTCTGAGTGCAAGATAAGTGTGCCTGTATATTGTCTTCATACATGTATGAAGCTTGCACATTTGTATATCAGCACTTCATATAATTGTACTTCAAGCAAAAAGTCGGAAGCAGTTGATATTGTCACTAATCTATGAGTGAAGATATTAACTCATTACTGTGTCAAATATTAGTTTTGCTCTTCCATGGGGAGGAGACAAAATTTGAAACTGGCTGCCTGAAAATGTTTGATACCGGTATAATACATTACATTCAAGGTACTAGATCTATGTTTGTACAGTTTATTCACAAGCAATGGCGTTACTAACCAAAGTGGTAAAAGTTTGTTAATGATATCAAAAAGTCTCCAAAAGTATAGTATTAAGAATCTTTCTCTTTTCTGAAAAATTCATACAACTTTCGCTCAGATTGGAACCAAAGGGATGGGGTGAGGAACGAGTTCTTGTCCTCCACAGTGTAATAAAAGCTGCCCTAGTATGTCTGCTGGTACAGTACATACACGTGTGTGCATGCTTTCTTACAGCTTCACATAAATGTAAATATACAGCTTTAAACTCACCGAATATTTATATTTTATTCAATAAAAACAAATGTTTGATGAACTTATAATGTCAAGTAACATAAATTTCCTGAAGATATTTGCTGACTTCAGATGTACAAAAACATGAATAGTTATGCAAAATTTGTCATTTGTCATGGTAATTGCAGTGTGGAGTCCAGGATTTCAGGATGGGGGGGGGGGGGGGGGCGTGCCAAAATTTTTGGATTTAAACATGTACGGTCAATGAGTGGTTTTCAAATTATAGGGGGCGCCGTCCCCTGCCGCCCCGCCTGGATCCGCAACTGAATTGAGAAAAGCAAAATTCACTGGTCTAGGCTGAACGCACAATCAGATGATAATTGTCAAAGGACTTGCAAGATGTTCATAAGACCTATACAATACTTGTATTCTTTCAAGAATAAACTTCGCTTGTATCAATACCTCATTAATAATAAACTACTTCCAAAATATTCAGTATTTAGTAGACTATTAATTAACATTTCTTTCATCAGTCCAGTTTGTAACAGTTTAGTCCAATAGAACCGCAGTCACGTGGAACTTACAACCTACATGGTTTGTACAATTTTTTTGGTGCATCGAATTTGTTTAAAAAATTGGGCCTTCCAATGTCCACAGCCAAGCTCATAAATAATTTTTTATTGGATTTCCGAACTCCATTTTCTAAGAGAGCAACACTTTAGTATACAGAACATTACTTTTTCCAGAAATGAAAAGTTCAACTTTGATTTTTACAGCAGAATTGACTGCTAATTTGAATTGCCTTATATAAACTATGTCGTCTTGAAATTGGAGCAGGATGCTCTTGTTTTCTGAAAATTTAACCACAATCGTAATGGGTAGTTTCTATTTAAAAATAATAATAATAATAAAATAAATCTCTCTCCATTTTTTACCTTATGATGCTGGTTTTAAAAGATTTATTTTGATAATCAAGGAAAGAAAACATCATCAATTTACACCACAAACAAACATGGCTCAAAGTAATTATATCTCTTTTTCATCACATGTACATAAGAGAGATTCATATATTAATTTTATCAAATGGATTTTTGAACTCCAACAAAACAAGGTGTGTGCATAACCATGTATTGTGACAATCCCAAACACAAGTACAAACAATTAAACATATTTATTTCGCATTGTAGTTGTTTCTGCCAGAAGTGAGCACACTATTAGGATAGCGGATTGTAGACCTGGTATAAACTTTTGTCCTATTAGTATATTTTCCACAGATCAATAGTAATATACTCTTAAAGGGAGAGCAAACTGATAGCACTTCATTGACCATGTGTTATGAATTAGCTAGTCTTAAAGTATACATTTTGAGATAACTATTAACAAAACGGTGTAAAATTAACCACAATTTAATTGTATTGTGAAACTAAATGCTTTGAGGGGAAAAGTATGTTTTGTCTACTTGGGCAACATAATTATCATGGTGTAGATTCATTGATATATGTAGAAAAAAAAAAGTGTGTTTTCATTCAAATGGGCCTGAATTATAAAGACCTACACTATCAAGGAGTTGCATTATGGGTTAAGAATCGGGCAGAATCGAGTAGTTGGGGACTTGAGTGGTGCTATAACAAGGCTGCTAGTTCGTACTGGCTTTTTAAGTAGGTGGGTTCAAATTGAAATTTTATTGCACTTGACAATACATGTAGCGCTATTTTCTCCAGCTGGCATTATCAGAAATGCATGCTAGTTACCAAAGGTTCTATTATTTGAAATATGCCCCTGATAAATTTGATGGCGTATTTGACTTTCAATCCTGCAGGACCAACATGTCATTATAAGTAGGGTTGGGCGCAATCTCAACTTCTTTTCAAACAAGTTGTTTCTATAGTAAATTTGACTGTAGAAACTGAAAATGCAATTATTTTTTGCAATACATGACGTCTTACGTCGCTAAATGTGCAAAAAAACCAAAATGACCCCCAAAATAGCGTATTATTCCCAATTATCCATACTTATTATACGTATTAACCACTTTTATTGCGTTTTTATATGTCTTTTGGGTGTCAGGGAACCAACATGGATATCCAACATGATTAATCCTACCTAAGTTGAACTTTTAGTGTAGTTTGGTAGTTAGTTTCAGTCAATATCGAGCAAAATCACCTCATATCAAAATCATCTAATTAACACCTATAACGATACTAGGTAAATTTGGGTCATGATAAAATTGTCAGATTAGAGCTTTTAAACCATCAAAATCCATACAGAAACAAAATAAAACCGGTTTATACCTATAAGTGTGTGAAATGAATTGGGCAAAATAACACTATTTTGGTTTTTTTGCCATCTTTAGCGACGTCCAGAACATTCATCGTGCACAAAAACCATTGTCATTTTTGGATTTTACACATCAAATTTGACTATAGAAGTAACTTGTTTGAAATAACTTTTCAGAAAAAAGTCATTATTTGTGCCAACCCTAATTATAGATTCTCAATTTAAACTGATAGAACTAAATTGTTAGTTGTCTTATGATAGATTACATATTAATTTTGGAAGATAATGATGTATACATTTCCTGAATAAGTGTCTGTTTTAAGAACATGCATAATATTAAAATTCTTTTCATTTCTTTTCCCCTTGTTATCAAGGTCGGCTCAATGACTTCACACGTTTCCACACACAGTCGCTTTAATGAGTGACATCTCATTAGGTTAGCGCTTGGTTTTTGTTCTAAGAGATCAAGTACAGTTCAATGTTGACAAATAAAAAGTATCTTTGCAAAGAATAAACCGGTAGTCTCTTGTATAAGTCACCAACAGGTGTTGACTAGCCAAATTTTAGAGAGACTAGACCGCTCTCTTGTTTTCGAAGAGGAATATCATGCCTTGCTTCCGGCCAGTTAATTCTAATATTTTTCCTCTCAGAACTAAATTTTAAAGAGCCTCTTTGTATTTATTGTACAAGTTTAACATGCTGATGAGACAGTTCATTTTAGAGAGAGTTATAGCATTGTTCCCATGTGGATATAATTTTTTGAACAATATGTGTTAAAAATTCTAAGGCAGAAAGTTTTGCCCTTAACATGCATCTCAAGTATTTGTTGAATTTTTTTTTTAATTGTAAATGTTACATAATACTAATATATGTTGATACAAAATTCCTTCTTTTTTTGTGGACAATGAAAAGGAAAGGAGTAAGAATTGATCACAAAATATCTGCTCACTTAATCGTTTAGTATTATTTATGGAATAGTGAAAATGATTATCAATTCGTTAGGTAAAGAAGGATTGCATAACAGGAACAGAACTTTCGTAATTGTGTGATAATGCAGAGACAGCTTTTAAAGAGCTTTTATAGCAGTTTATGAAACCTGTACTTGATCTATTATATTCAGCATGATCTTATTTCAAATTATGTCTGATTTGCAGAACAACATCTTGATTGCATGTTAGCACAATTCGACTGCAACTGCATATTTTTTTCTTGATAGAAAACATTGAATGTAATTTCCTTTAAATCATCGGCTACATGTACCAGGTATTTGAGTTGTATTAGACCTATGGAAACAAGTACATTTATGTGGTGGTCACAACTCGTCGTAGGCTACGGGCGACGTGCATCACACCTGGTGCGCTTTGATTGCACAATGTCATGCACAGGTCCCTGGGTGAACTTCTGCGATCCCCTGCGTTTCTGTAGGAAGGGTATATTGGAAAAAACTTCTCTGCACGTCGTACAGGCAACGTGCCTTCATGGTGCATACGCTGCATCAAATTTTCTACGAAATCCAATCGTAGGGAGTTGCACGTCGATAGGTACATGGCCAGAGTTGTGACGCGGCGCATAAGAAAGGCAGTTGGTTAAGTTGCTAGAATCAAATGAAGGAGGGAGAGGGTTAGAAATTAATCATCCAAATTTTCAATCTTGTTGATTTTAATGTTTTGCATTTTCAAGCCCTAACCTGAAATAAATGTTCCAAGCAACGTATGCACACTTAGGGCCACAATGAGCATCAGAAAAAAGAAATTTTCATATACTAAACAGCTTTAGTTCAAATATGATTTATATTTTCTCTGTAAGTCTGTTTTTCACTGCTTACAAGTTTTATTTGAAACTTGAAAATATATTTTTTTATTGTTTTGTTTGTTATGTTGGGTTTTTTGGTGAAAGAGGGAATGATGTAACCTATATTTTAGTTATAAGAAGATATGGTATCCAAACTATGTCTTAATTATGGTTTAATGTAGAAACAAGCAATATTGCTTCTAAAGATAAATCAGCAGAATAGTGTGTAACCACATGCACAAAGGAAATGCAAAAACCTTTATCTTCAGTGCATGCAGAGTCATAAAAAATGGGTTTTTTTAGAATGTTTCTCCAAAAAGAAAAAATTAAACGCAATCCATCCTCTTTTCAATTTTTTTTGTGTTTTGTGTTTTCCCATTTGGATAACACATTCAAGTAACGTAAGATCAAAAATATGTCTAACTATCTCCACGCATTATATGTCTTTTGCAATCTAAGTTGCATAGTAACTAGTATGAAAAATGTTAATCCATTTTTCCTTAGTTTTAATTCCGATTCCTTTTGGACAACAGACCTAAAAAGATCGTATTTTAAAAAGCTGCATCAAAAATGGGTTTTCCATGGATTGTAGGCCTATACCCCTTTCTATAAAATGGGAAATGCGCATTTAGGAACCAATACCAAGAAATAGACACTTTTATGGAAAAATGAGCTCAACATATGTTGTGTGAAATAAATTTTCCCATGACATAATTTGAGCTCAGAAGTAAATAAGACATATTTTTGAAAGAAAATGGGGAAAATCTGAAAATTTGTGCTACAAAACAAATGGAGAGGTTGTCCTTAAAATCTGTCATTTTTTGAAGCCGATGTTGCCAATTTTGAGGATCCCCGATAGAAGATACAACGAGACTTTCAAACTTCCATAACTCTCTTATTTTATATCCGATTAAGATGATTTTTTTTTTAAAGTGCTCCTCTCATTGTGCTCTTTCATATAACAAGTGAATTATTTCCTTGGTATTGGTCTCCTTTAAATCATTTATTATCATTTATATAGTTCCTTTTCTATTCTTCATGCCTTGGTAGGTTAATTGTCCGTCCCTTGTGTTCCTTGTAATATATGTATTCTGCAAACCACTGTTGCTGCATTGGTTTCAATAGTTCTGTATTACTAAGAATTGTAAATGTTTCATAGGACACATGTAAGTGTGTTTTATAAAAGATGATTGTCCTTTGAATCGACAATTACCTCAGTTCCCACTGCTAAACCAACTCAATAATCAGCACTTGTTAGCTAATCAGGATAACATTGATTTACAGTAGTCAGTGGGTCTTGAGGTCATGACACCCCTGTTGTTATTTAATCTTCTCTAATTGATGTTTAAAATGAAGATGTAACTTAATTAATTAATATCATCATTCATCATCAATTTTAAGAACTAACCAATAAGTCACGTTGGGCTTCAAGTTGGTCTTTTTTTTTTAATGATGAATGAAAACTTCCATTACAGAATTAATATAGCGAACTATTTTTACAGTTAAATGTCCATAAAATATATGAATAAGCTGACAACTTGATAGTCTTTGATCTAATATAATAGGGCCTACTAATTATACTAATCCAATGAAGAAAAAGGTCACCTTATTTTGAATTTAACAAATAACATATCGACACTAAGTTTTCAGTTGTAACAAAATAAAAACAAATCTCTAAGAGTGAAGGTCTTAAAGGCATTTATCGTCGCCCTTGAATAATTGTAATGCTTCTTTTCATCGTCATTTATCATGAATACATTTACTTTTAGACCGTCCTCATTCTACGGTTTACCCAATTAACGCTAGCAGTTCGGCTTCAATTGTGCTTTGAATCCTTGGTCTTCTTGCATGATGTTTTACACTGTGCATTTTGTTTTACTCAACAATAGGATTTTTTAATATGAAATAAGCTCTTTAAGCAGCTTTGAAGCTGAACATTCTGAATATGTTCCTTTTCTTAGTGTATCTCCGTTTCTGTTTCTTTTCTTCTCTTTCTATACTTCCTCTTTTTCACTATCCCCCTTTTTCACTATCCCCCTCCCTAACAATTTATCTGTTTCACTTTATCAGTTACTTTTGTGTGTGTTTTTTTTTTTTTACATTTTCTCTCCTCCATCTCTTTCATTCCCCAATCTTACCATCCCTTCTCTCTCTATCAAACATCAATGCATGATAATGTAGTAAAACTGATCAGTTTCCTCTGTGTATATCTGCATATCTAGTATTTTCTTAACCTCCCCCCCCCCCCCCCCCTCTCTCTCTCTCCCCAAACCCTTTACAGTCAAATATTCACTGTCTTGGCTATGCTTGGGTCCAGGAAATTGAAAGAATACAGCAGAAATGGGATGAGAGCTCGACTAAAAATAGTGCCTGTTTACAAGCTCATATGAAAAGGTTCATTTCAAAAGTTACTACATCCACTTTTGTTACTTTCTGAGTAAAATGCATTTGTTTTCCATATTTTGCTACAGGCGTTTATAGAAAAAGTGATATTTGAAAGTGCATTTTTTTGACAGATTCCTTTCATTTTTTTCTTCAAATTTTGTTCAAAGAAAGGTACCTACCTGTCAATAATTATGTCATATTAATAAATCAATTTTCATCCAAAGTGGATGTAGTACCTTTGGAACTGAGCTCTTCATATGTATGACAACTATCCCTAAGGCCCCAATTGTATGAAGAGTTACTCTTACAGTAGATTTGCCATCAGTGGTAACTCCCATGGTAATGTAGTTCAACAAGCCAATTCAAAATGCAATATTTTTGTGAAAGTTTACAATGATTACAAAGTTACTCCCCTTCAAACTACCCCCTCCCCTGAATTGGGGTCATAGGGTGGATTTCGGGCAGGGGAGTTGTCCTAGAAACAGCTCAAGACATTGGGGGGTTTTTTGTGTTTTTCTTTTTTACATTAATCATCAATAAAAACTGGATTTTTTTTCATGAAAAGTGATTAGAACAATTATTTTTGTAATCATCCACCAAGAAGGAAGTGCTCTTATGTATTCGCCATAGCATGACAAAGAGATTTTGTGAGTTTGTCCCTAAACTAGTCATGAAGTCCTGTATTTGTGTACATGCACTGTAATAAAGACAATCATGATCTGACATTTGACACAATATTGTTATTCTGTATAAAACCAGATAATGCTATGGGAAAGTTTTTTAATGTTTTATAGTAGAATATTTTAATTACATGAAAAATTCCTTACCAAATCATGATCAACAACTTTAAATGAATTTCAAATATATCAAAATTGATGGGAGGTTTTTGGCTCTTGTTTTTTTGTTTGTTTGTTGTTTTTTCCATTTGTGGATCTAGTTACTTCTGTGTTGTTATATTACAGGGTCCTGCACAATAGTGATACTACTTTGAATCTAATTAGTGCTTAAAGTGGAACACACTCGTTTCACACATGGTATACATGTTAACCCAAATTTAAAAAAGCATTTCTGTCATGTCTGTGTTGTAGTAAGATTATCATTCCACTTACCTATTATGCACTGTAAAAAAAAAAATTTTTTAAAAAACAGAAAAAATACATCTACTTTATGTCAGCAGAGTCCCAATAACAAAAATATAATTTTTTGTTTGTTGTAAATTTCCTCTCTAAAGAATTTATCAAAGAGAAGGAAAAAAAATCATTAGAGTTCTAAAGCTTCGTATTTGGTTAAAAGGGAACAAATGTGTTACTCCTGATGTATATTTTGTATATCTCATGTAACTATTTGCAGGAGAAATTCACAACAAAATGTTTTTTTGAAAGTTACATTTTTTTGGCGACTCTGCTGACAGCAGATTTGCTGTGAAAATACAAATATTTTTACAGTGTGGCTACATTCATTATTATATAATAATCTTCTTTCCCTGAAGAAGGAAGAAGGAAGTTTATGCACAGAATACTACAACACCCACCGGAAAACATAAAAAGGTCGACTACCCAGTTTGTATAATAAATGGTTACGTCCTTTATTTGAAGGTACAGTGTAACTGATATATAAGACATACCTGATATAATACACGCTTGATTCTCTGATCTAAATGATCTCATTAGTTTTTGTTTGTGATAATTATAGCCGATATTACAAACTCATTTCTTGTGCCTGGTTTTGCAAAGTAACCTCTGTACAAAGTGAAATGTACATGTAGAAACAGAGAAATGAGGGATTATGTTAGTGACTGTTGACAAAAAGTATAACAAAATTTGTCAGGGAGGCAACAGCAGTATGAATTTAAAATATTTTTTATTTTGTGATGTCACTTGCAAACGTTATCGCGGCGTTGTGTATTGTTCATTCAATTTTAAAAATATATATATAATTTTTTTTTTTTTTAATGAAGTAATAGATATATTTCAGAGAGTCAATATATTAATAAACATGATTTGATGATGTATCTAATGCAAATGTTGATATAATTCATATTTTTTCTTTAAGAAATCACAATTTATAGAATTTACAAAAATTACAGTACACAACATATGGGAGATTAGCCACAAGACAAAAAAGTTAGAAAACATTCATACTTGATTTTATCCTGTCATAGTCTTTTCTTTACAAATATTTGTTTTTTTGTATTTGTTTTATTTTACGCTTTTAAAAAAAAACCACTTAAATTCAGGTAGACTTTGCCTTAATCGTGATACAGTGTCTTTTTTTCAGTCGTGGAACCTGATTACATAGCATAATCGTTAACTGTTTCCTGGTCATGGAGTATGTATTATATAAAATCTAACTACTAATTGCCATGGTGTAATTTTTTTCCCGTGTCCATTATGTAAAGCGCTTATAATTTAAAAAAAAATGAATGTGGCTTCTTTAAAGAAATACGTTTATGCTAGCATGTATCTTTATTGCATCTGTCAACTTGTAGATAGTATTTATCATCATAGGAAGAGGATCTGATGAGATTTTGGAGGCATAAGTTAATGTTAAGGGTCACCGATGTCAACCTTTTGTTAATGTTGGAAGGCATCTAGAAGATGCAGTCCATTAATCTTATTTTGGTTCAGATATAACGATGTGTATTGTATTGGAAATCTTGTTTAAAATGGTCCCACCTAACCCTCCTGCATATAGGGCAATGACCCTGGCTTTAGACAAGTGTCAAGTTAGTCCACTCTGTGATTTGGTCAAAGGGATACTTTGAGCTAAAGGCTAAAAGAAGAGATGCAGTTCTGTTTTAGGCTTGTCAAAGTACATATATATTTATAATTATTATTTGCTATACCCGGTAGTTCCGCAAGACTAACAATAATCATGTCTCAAATGATCTTGTTGATCAGACTGCACAATATAATGAATATTGGTTACTGAGTATTAAATTATAAAATATTTTGTATTTGAGTAATGAGAAAAATGATTTGTGCTATTTTGAAAATAGCTTATGCTTATAATGAATTGGCTGGCATGGTGATAACTAAAAGTGTAATGCCATATTTGAATTGCCTCTGCATTTTTCAAAGCCGGTTTTTGAAATGTCCTTCCTGTACAAAAAAAAAAAAAAAAAATGTATGCTCTTACATGTATAGTTCGATTTCAACAGGTTATGTAGTGTCATTGATGTAATATATATCTGATGACGAAAGTAAACCTCTTGGAAATATATTATGAATATTTTGATTTCTAAAGCATGTAATTTTAATGTGCAAAAATTTAATTTTGGTATTAAACTGTTATGGGGTTCTTACCTTCTTACATATCCGTGATGAATAAAATAAAAGCAGAATCTGTATAGTATCTCAAAAAAACACATTTATTTCACTTAATATATTTGTAAATATGTATGATAATCAACTGGTAGTCCATTTCTGTTTAATATATTTTCTTAAACTATATCATTATCTTATTATATAATCTATTATAATTGGGTCTGTTTGTGCCTTTCTCACTTCATCTTTGTAAAACGTCTTTTCAAATGGCTAATCTATTTAATTTTCTTTTTTAGGGCTGCATTACTGTAATCACTTTTTTTTATTGAAGAATCAAAATGTTGAGATTATTTTGGAGTTAAAAGTACTTTTATAAATGTAATAAGTAATTTGGTCCATACATTCTCTTCATACTTTAATAGAGTAAGGTCCTAGCGCAGGAAATTTATAGTCACATTGGCAGTATGCATTAAATCAATTGTTTTACTTGGAATTTTAATATACATATACTTGAAATATAATTATAATTCACTAATGTACATGTTTACAAAATAACATGCAAAAAAAATGTAACAAAACCGCAAAATATCACACCATCATAATAAAAAGAAGAATAAATCATGATAATCTAGTCAAAGAAATACTTCTTTATGCTTACGCCCATTACTTTGGCGGGGACCATGTGGTTGTTTCTAATTATTATGCACTGATGGCCCCTGAAGTGAAAAATATGAATGTAGAATAACGGGCAGTCTTGGTTTATTTAAACACGTCGAACTTCCCGCTTAAAGGGGTCATGATTTGAATTAAATATATATATATATATATATATATATATATATATGATATGCAGCATATATATATAATATACTATATATAATATAAATATATATATATATATATATAATAATATAATATGAAAAAATGAGCAAAGAAATGGGTACCATCGGGATTCGAACCAAAAGACCTCCTGGATACTAGTCAGGCGCTCTAACCTACTGAGCTATAGTAGCCCCGGTAGGGGTTGTCCCTAAACCCGTTACTAATTCAAATGCTCGTTTCCCAAATTTATTCAAAAAATTATATATAGTATATAATATAGGCGAAATGAATGAAACAGATACTCGAAACGTACTCTCAAATTCCTTTATTTCACAAGCTTTCGGCGAGCATGGCCTTCGGTCAGGCTACAAAATAAGACGAAACAATTTGACAAGACATAGTGGTTGACAGGCAAAATCTGTTATATGACAAAATTTAAACAGATATTTGTTTTTTATATAATCTGTCAAGATTAAATGATGAGGTATATAATATATAATAATGTGATCAATTCACTGTAAAACTATATGGATAGGGGAGAGAAGAGAGAAGAGAGAGAGAGAGGGAGAGAGAAAAGAGGAAGAGCGGGGAGAGGGTGAGAGAGGGAAGAGAGAGAGAGAGAGAGAGAGAAAGAAAAGAAAAAGTGGCAAGAGTACAATGAGGGAAATTCGAGATACGAGCCTGTGTTGTGTACAGTAATAGCATATAAATGTCATACCCGAAAGAGAATAATTTATTATTTACCGATTGTTTTAGTTCATCTGATAGGGCGCTCTAAGGGACAAGAGAGGGTCACATTGTACTGGTTTCATGAATCGTTATCTGTGATACAATTTGTTATGTAAATATATAACAGTGAAATAGCTCATTATAACATACACAAAATTGTATCACGAACGGATTCATGGAAACGCAAGTACCAATGGCTCTCTTGTCCCCTAGAGCGCCCTACTCAGATGAACTAAAAACAATCGGTAAATAATAATTATCTCTCTTTCGGGTATGACATTATATATGCATTAACGTACACCGATAACACAGGCTTCGTATCTCGACTTTTCCCTCTCATTGTTACTCTGCCACCTTTTTCTTTTCTTTCTCTCTCTCTCTCTCTCTCTCTCCCTCTCCTCACCCTCCCCGCCTCTCCTCTTTCTCTCTCCTCTCTTCTCTCTCTCTCTCTCTTCTCCTCTCCAATATAGTTTACAGTGATGGTTCACATATATATATTATACTCTCATTTAATCTGAACAGATTATAATAAAAAAACAAATATCTGTTAAATTTTGTTCATATAACAGAATTTTGCCTGTCAACCACCATGTCTTGTTCAAATTTGTTTCGTCTTAATTTTGTAGGCCTGACGAAAGGCCATGTCGGCCGAAAGCTTGTGAAATAAAAGGATTGAGAGCTACGTTTGATCATCTGTCCTCATTCAATTCGCCTAATACTAAATAAAAGAATGGTTCACTGCATACATGGCGTTATTCAAGGGGCCCGTTTTCACTATATATATATATATATATAATATATACGGTCACAGCTGTACAGTAATCAATGATGATATATGATTTTTGCTTCATGGAAATCATTACTATTGTACAGCTGTGACTGAACGTAGTGCATAACATTGGGTATTAATTATTGTGATTTATTTCTGTAATATAACAGATTTTTATTGTTTAGTTCGAATAACCATTTCATTAACATGTTGATTACTCATTGAATGTCTTGAACAATTTTGGCTATGAGGAAGAATATTTTTTGAAAATTACATGTAATACTCTAAAAGGCATTTTGATTGCTTTTATATAATTATATGAATATATTGATTTGTGACGAGTATTGTAATAACATCTTTTGTAAGTAAAAAAAGAAGAAATGCACAGCTTATTAAACTAAAAAGCTTGTCGTTTGAGTATGTATGTTTGGTCCAGTTGTTGATGAGGTACATTTTAGGACGCAGAATATCTAATTTAGACTGTTTTGAAACAGCCAGGGAATCCCTGAACGGTATCAAAGATGATAAGGTTTGGAAAATATTATGTAATATAATAACACAACACACAAAAGAATTCCCTATTTCAAATATCAATAAATTTTAAATGGAGAGTTTTAACAAAAAAATAATTATGATGTACATGTAGGGAAATTTAATTAGCTACCATGGGAAGCCCAATTTAAGAAATTATGAAGTCCATGCTTCAGTTGAGCAATGTTAGAATGCAAAAATGGTCATTTTTTGAAGTCCACAAACCTAAGATCACACTTTGATTCAATGACATCGGGTCATTTTAGATTTACATTACCACGCATCAGAAATACAAAACTGCTTCCAACATAAGAAAGGACATTTGCGTAAAATTTCACGGTTGAGTGAGCATGCAGCAAAAATGCCAAAAGCTGCGATATTTACTTCTTTCCATGGTAAAATAATTGTCAAATATGATGGGAATTTATGTCTAGGAAGAGTGTTTTTAACTTTTGCCAAAAAAAAATTAAATCAATTCACGTTGAATAACACCATAAATTACGCGTGGGACAAAGTTAAGTATTCTTCCATTTTGGTACAAGCTAAAAACTGTGAATATCTGTTTTTGTATTATTTTATGACGCGGTGCACGTGTGTAATGATCCTATGCATTTATTAAAAAATTAAAGCTTCAGTAAAGCCCACGTGCCTACTAGAGAAGTTGTTTGTTGTTTTTTTTATTTAGAGACCAAAATTAGATTGCCTTACTTGCTTTAACCATAGCAATTCTTTGAAGTATTCATTTGATTCAATTTTCGCAAAAAATCCCCGATTTTTCCATGTTTCAGTGAACACAGATATGAGAAAAACATTAAAAAGGAAGAAATTTACGGCCGAATGGCACGTCCCGATTCTCAATGACCTAAATCCTGTTAGTTAATGACTTCTTTAAAGATTTGTGCTCAAGTTTCAAGAATAACTCACGGCATAACGAACAAAAAAATGACAATGAAAAATGGGGCAATATTTGACTTTGTTCATTTTTTGTCAAACTCCTATACATAAGTCAATGGGGAGGAAATCATAGTGAACAAAAGTCAATATTGCCATTTTCCATTGCAATTTTTGGGTCGTTATACTGTGGAGTTTCATCTTGAAACTTGGCAACAAATCTTAAGAGGTTTATTAACAGGAACTTAGGTCAAATTAAGAATAGACGTGCCATTAACCGTGCAATGCAGGGCGTAAACTTTCTACCTTTTTTTCATGTTTTTCTTAAATATATCTTGTGTTCACTGGAAGCATGAAAATCGGGATTTTTGCGAAAATGAAATCATGAATACTTTTCAAAACAAATTGTTATGGTTAAGCAAAGTAAGGCCAATTTAATTTTTGGTCCTCTAAGTTCCAAAAACAACTTTTCCCCAGTACCCAGTGCACCGGTCATATAAATAATATAAAACAGATTATTCCCAATGATTTTAGTGTACAAATGGAAAGATTCTTAACTTAGGTTTTTCAACCTGTATTTTATGTGTTCATTCATCCGTGATTGATTTAAATTTTGTCAAAAGTTAAAAACACTCTTCCTAGACATGAAATCCCATCATATTGAATCAATTTTATCATGGAAAGAAGTAAATCGCAGTTTGGCATTTTTTTGCTGCATGCCTCCACTCAACCGTGAAATTTTACCAATGTCCTTCTGTATGTTGGAAGCACGTTCTAATTCTGAATGCGTGAAATGTTTAAAATCTAAAAATTGGTCCGAGTCATTGAATCAAGTGTGATCTTAGGCTTGTGAACTTCAAAAAAATGACATTTTGTCATTCAACCATTGCCTCACTGAGCATGACTTCATATTCCTTAAATTGGCTCGCCATGGTAGCTAATAAATTCCCACATGTACATTATTAATTTTTTTTTTTTTAACTCCTCCTATTAAAAATTTATTGATATTGAAATAGGGGACTTTCTTTTGTGTTGTGTATAGTGTAGGGCCTAATATAAAATATATATTTAAAAAAATGTTTCATGAATTTTCAGCATTCGTTCGATTTTTCCGAGACTCCATGAGACGTCGCGGAGATACGTGAGGCACACGGACACCACGGAAACGTCGAGGAGACTCAGGAGACGCTCTGAGACATCATAGTGAACGTTTCGCACTCGTTTCAAAACGTCTCATGGCAAGTGAGATACCAAACAATAAATTAAGGTGCTATTCTCACTTCGCGGAGACGTCTCCGCGACAGATAAAATCCGTCTCCGCGACGGATAAAAAGTATTAAGAGACGTCTCCGCGACAATTATGCAAAATGTCTGAGTAGTCCCAAATCCGTCTCCGAAATCAGGAGACGTCTCCGCGACAATTATGTAAAAAAATAATCTGTAGTAGTCCCAAAACCGTCTCCGAATTAGAGACGTCCCGAGACGTCTCCGCGACAATTGAATGAAAATCTGAAGTTAGTCCCAAATCCGTCTCGGAAACGTCTCCTGATTTTCGGAGAAAGATTTGGGACTACTTCAGACTTTTTTCATAAATTGTCCGCGAGCGCCTCTAATACTTTTTATCCTCGCGGAGACGGATTTTTATTCTGCGCGGAACGTCTCCGCGAAGTGAGATAGGCTCCGAGTTTCTTCTTGTGAGAATAAGATAGATTGGATGATGAATACAGAGCCGATCAATGAATGAGAATAGGAGATGTTTTATGACAAAATTGTTCAAAGTGAAAAAGGTGAACACAGAGAATTACAAGATAATCGAACATCTTTGACAAGCGTAACATTTTAATGTGTATCCTACACCGCCCCTCTTCACCCACATTCGAAATATTCGTCATTAGGCTACTGTGCCCTGTAATAGAGGAGTTACAAATTAATTACAAATCAAATAGTAATTAAACTGCATGATCTAACTCTTTATGTTATGCGGCGGTCACAACTTCGCCGTACCTTCGACGTGAACTCCCTACGATTGATTTCGTAGAAAATCGTGCAGCGCAGTACCTCGCAGGCACGTGCAGTAACGACGTGCAATAAGTTTTTTCAATCCCTACTACAGAAATCCGGAATCGCAGAAATTGACCTA
>CALNVZ010003432.1:30713744-30729136 GCA_940671915.1 Paracentrotus lividus
CATGCTTTCTTACAGCAAAAAAAAACACTTCCTGTTTCACATAAATGTAGATATACAGCTTTAAACTTACCGAATATTTATATTTTATTCAATAAAAACAAATGTTTGATGAACTTATAATGTCAAGTAACATAAATTTCCTGAAGATATTTGATGAGTTGCTGACTTCAGATGTACAAAAACATGAATAGTTAGCAAAATTTGTCATTTGTCATGTAATTGCAGTGGCGGATCCAGGATTTCAGGATGGGGGGGGGGGCGCTGCCAAAATTTTTGGATTTTAACATGTACGGTCAATGAGTGGTTTTCAAATTATAGGGGGGCGCCCGTCCCCTGCGCCCCCGCCTGGATCCGCAACTGAATTGAGAAAGCAAAATTCACTGGTCTAGGCTGAACGCACAAATCAGATGATAATTGTCAAAAGGACTTGCAAAAGATGTTCAATACAGGACCTATACAATACTTGTATTTCTTTCAAGAATAAACTTCGCTTGTATCATACTCTCATTAAAATAAACTACTTCCAAATATTCAAGTATTTAGTAGACTATTAATACATTTCTTTCATCAGTCAGTTGTAACAGTTTAGTCCATAGACCGCAGTCACAGTGGAACTTACAACCTACATGGTTTTACAATTTTTTGGTGCATCGAAATTTGTTTAAAAATTGGGCTTCCAATGTACAGCCAACTCATAAATAATTTTATTGGATTTCAACTCCATTCTAGAGGAGCACACTTTAGTATTACAGAACATTACTTTTTCCAGAAATGAAAAGTTCAACTTTGATTTTTTACAAGCAGAATGACTGCTAATTGAATTGCCTTATATAAACTATGCGTCTTGAAATGGAGACAGGATGCTTTGTTTCTGAAAATTTACCCATGTAATGGGTAGTTCTATTTAAAAATAATAATAATAATAATAAAATCTCTCTCCATTTTTTACCTTATGATGCTGGTTTAAAAGATATATTTTGATAATTCAAGGAAAGAAAACATCATCAATTTTACACCACAAACAAACATGGCTCAAAGAATTATACTCTCTTTTTCATCACAATGTACATAAAGAGATTCAATGATAATTTTATCAAATGGATTTTAGAACCTCCACAAAAAAGGTTGTGCATACATGTATGTGTACAATCCCAAACAAGTACAAACAATTAAACATATTTATTTGCGCATTGTAGTTGTTTCTGCAGAAGTGAGCACACTATTAGGTAGCGGATTGTAGGCCTGGTATAAACTTTTGTCCATTAGTATATTTTCCACAGATCAATAGTAATATACTCTTAAAGGGAGAGCAAACTGATCAGCACTCTCATTGACCATGTGTTATGAATAGCTAGTCTTAAAGTATACATTTTGAGATAACTATTAACAAAACGGTGTAAAATTAACCTACAATTTAATTTGTATTGTGAAACTAAAATGCTTTGAGGGGAAAAGTATGTTTTGTTACTTGGCAACATAATTATCATGGTGTAGATTCATTGAGTATAGTAGAAAAAAAAAAGTGTGTTTTCATTCAAATGGGCCTGAATTATAAGACTACACTATCAGGATGTTGCATTATGGGTTAAGAATCGGGGCAGAATCGAGTAGTTGGGGACTTGAGGTGGTGCTATACAAGGCTGCTAGTTCGTACTGGCTTTAAGTAGGGGGTTCAAATTGAAATTTTATTGCACTTGCATACATGTAGCGCTATTTTCTTCCAGCTGGCATTATCAGAAATGATGCTAGTTACCAAAGGTTCTATTATTTGAATTATGCCCCTGATAAATTTGATGGCGTATTTGACTTCAATCCTGCAGGACCAACATGTACATTATAGTAGGGTTGGGCGAATCTCAACTTTTCTTTTCAAACAAGTTGTTTCTATAGTAAAATTTGACGTAGAAACTGAAAATGACAATTATTTTTGCATACGATGACGTCTTACGTCGCTAAAGTGCAAAAAACCAAAATGACCCCCAAAATAGCGTATTATTCCCAATTATCATACTTTTTATACGTATTAACCACTTTTATTGCGTTTTTATATGTCTTTTGGGTGTCAGGGAACCCAACATGATTAATCCAACATGATTAATCCTACCTAAGTTGACTGTTAGTGTAGTTTGGTAGTTAGTTTCAGTCAATATCGAGCAAAAATCACCTCATATCAAAATCACTAATTAACACCTATAACCATACTAGGTACATTTGGTCATGATAAAATTGTCAGATTTGAGCTTTTAAACCATCAAAATCCATACAGAAACAAAATAAAACCGGTTTATACCTATAAAGTGTGTGATGAATGGGCAAAATACACTATTTTGGTTTTTTTGCACTTTAGCGACGTCAGACATCATCGTGCACAAAAACCATTGTCATTTTTGGATTCTACATCAAATTTGACTATAGAAGTAACTTGTTTGAAATAACTTTTCAGAAAAAAGTCATTATTTGCCCAACCCTAATTATAGATCCAATTTACTGATAGAACTAAATTGTTAGTTGTCTTATGATAGATTACATATTACTTTTGGAAGATAATGATGTATACATTTCCTGAATAAGTGTCTGTTTAAGAACATGCATAATATTAAAATTCTTTTCATTCTTTTCCCTTGTTATCAGGTCGGCTCAATGACTTCACACGTTCCAACACAGTCGCTTTATGAGTGACATCTTCATAGGTTAGCGCTTGGTTTTTTGTTCTAGAGATCAAGTACAGTTCAATGTTGACAAATCAAAAGTTCTTTGCAAAGAATAAACCGGTAGTCTCTTGTAAAGTCACACAGGTGTTGACTAGCCAAATTTTAGAGAGACTAGACCCTCTTCTTGTTTTCGAAGAGGAATATCATGCCTTGCTTCCGGGCAGTCAATTCTAATATTTTTCCTCTCAGACTAAATTTAAAAGAGCCTTCTTTGTATTTATTGTACAAGTTAACATGCTGATGAGACAGTTCATTTAGAGAGAGTTATAGATTGTTCCATGTGAATATAATTTTTGAACACATGTGTTAAAATTTCTAAGGGCAGAAAGTTTGCCCTTAACATGCATCTCAAGTATTTGTTGAATTTTTTTTTAATTGTAAATGTTACATAATACTAATATAATGTTGATATCAAAATTCCTTCTTTTTTTTGTGGACAATGAAAAGGAAAGGAGTAAGAATTGATCACAAAATATCTGCTCACTTAATCGTTTAGTATTATTTATGGAATAGTGAAAATGATTATCAATTCGTTAGGTAAAGAGGATTGCTATAACAGGAACAGAACTTTCGTAATTGTGATAATGCAGACAGCTTTTAAAGAGCTTTTATAGCAGTTTATGAACCTGTACTTGATCTCTTATATTCAGCATGACTTATTTCAATTATTGTCTTGATTTGCAAGCACATCTTGATTGCATGTTAGCACAATTCGACTGCACTGCATATTTTTTTCTTGATGAAAAACATGATGTATTTTCCTTTAAATCATCGGGTACATGTACCAGGTATTGAGTGTATTAGACCTATGGAAACAAGTACATTATGTGGTGGTCACAACTCGTCGTAGGCTACGGGGCACGTGCCATCAACGTAGCCTGCGTTGATTGCACAATGCATGCACAGGTCCTGGGTGAACTTCTGCGATTCCTGCGTTTCTGTAGGAAGGGTATTGGAAAAACTTCCTGCACGTCGTACAGGCAACGTGCCTTCATGGTGCATACGCTGCACAAATTTTCTACGAAATCCATCGTAGGGAGTTGCACGTCGAAGGTACAGCGAGTTGTGACCGGCGCATAAGAAGGCAGTTGGTTAAGTGCTAGATCAAATGAAGGAGGGAGGGGTTAGAAATTAATCATCCAAATTTCAATCTTTGTTGATTTTATGTTTTGCATTTTTCAAGCCCTAACCTGAACAAAATGTTCCAAGCAACGTATGCACACCTTGGCCACAATGAGCATCAAGAAAAAAGAAATTTTCATATACTAAACAGCTTTAGTTCAATATGATTTATATTTTCTGTAAGTCTGTTTTTCACTGCTTACAAAGTTTTATTTGATACTTGAAAATAATTTTTTTATTGTTTTTGTTGTTGTTGGGTTTTTTGGTGAAAGAGGGAATGATGTAACCTATATTTAGTTATAAGAAGTATGGTATCACAAACTATGTTCTTAATTATGGTTTAATGTAGAAACAAGCAATATTGCTTCTAAAGCATAAATCAGCAGAATAGTGTGTAACCACATGCACAAAGGAATGCAAACTTTATTCTTCAGTGCATGCAGAGTCATAAAAAATGGGTTTTTTTAGAATGGTTTCCCAAAAAGAAAAAATAACGCAATCCATCCTCTTTTCAATTTTTTTTGTGTTTTGTGTTTTCCCATTTGGAAAACACATTCAAGTAACGTAAGCAAAAATATGTCTAACTATCTCGCACATTATATCTTTTGCAATCTAAGTTGCATAGTACTAGTATGAAAAGATGTTTAACCATTTTTCCTTAGTTTTTAATTCCGATTCCTTTTTGACAACAGACCTAAAAGATCGTATTTTAAAGCTGCATCAAAAATGGGTTTTCCCATGGATCTGTAGGCCTATACCCTTTCTATAAAATGGGAAATGCGCATTTAAAGGAAACCAATACCCAAGGAAATAGACACTTTTATAGGAAAAATGAGCTCAACATATGTTGTGTGAAATAAATTTTCCCATGACATAATTTGAGCTCAGAAGTAAATAAGACATATTTTGAAAGAAAATGGGGAAAATCTGAAAATTTGTGTACAAAACAAATGGAGAGTTGTCCTTAAAATCTGTCATTTTGAAGCCGATGTTGCCAATTTGAGGATCCCCATAGAAGATACAACGAGACTTTTCAAACTTCCATAACTCTCTTATTTTATATCCGATTAAGATGATTTTTTTTTAAAGTGCTCCTCTCATTGTGCTCTTTCATATACAAGTGATTATTTCCTTGGGTATTGGTCCCCTTTAAATCATTTTATTATCATTTATATAGTTCCTTTTCTATTCTTCATGCATTGGTAGGTTAATTGTCTCCTCCCTTGTGTGTCCTTGTAATATATGATCTGCAACCACTGTTGCTGCATTGGTTCAATAGTTCTGTATTACTAAGAATTTGTAAATGTTTCATAGGACACATGTAAGTGTAGTTTATAAAATGATTGTCCTTGATCGACAATACCTCAGTTCCACTGCTAAACCAACTCATAATCAGCACTTGTTAGCTAATCAGGATAACATTGATTTACAGTAGTCAGTTGGGTCTTGAGGTCATGACACCCCTGTGTATTTAATCTTCTCTATTGATGTTTAAAAATGAAGATGTAAATTAATTAATTAATATCATCATCATCATCAATTTTTAGAATAACCAATAAGTCAAGTTGGGCTTCAAGTTGGTCTTTTTTTTTTAATGAATGAATGAAAACTTCCATTACAAATTAATATAGCGAACTATTTTTACAGTCAAATGTCCATAAATATATTTGAAATAGCTGACAACTTGATAGTCTTTGATCTATATAATAGGGCCTACTAATTATACTATCCAATGAAGAAAAAGGTCACCTTATTTTGAATTTAACAATAACATATCGACACTAAGTTTTCAGTTTGTAACAAAATAAAAACAAATCTCTAGAGTGAAGGTTCTTAAAGGATTTATCGTCGCCCTTGATAATTGTAATGCTTCTTTTCATCGTCATTTATCATGAATTACATTTACTTTTAGACCGTCCTCATTCTACGGTTTCCCCAATTAACGCTAGCAGTTTCGGCTTCAATTGTGCTTTTGAATCTTGGTCTTCTGCATGATGTTTTACACTGTGCATTTTGTTTTACTCAACAAATAGGATTTTTTTAATATGAAATAGCTCTTTAAGCAGCTTTGAAGCTGAACATTCTGATATGTTCCTCTTTCTTGTAGTATCTCCGTTTCTGTTTCTCTTTTCTTCTCTTTCTATATCTTCCTTTTTCACTATCCCCCTTTTTCACTATCCCCCTCCCTAACAATTTATCTGTTTCACTTTATCAGTTACTTTTGTGTGTGTTTTTTTTTTTTTACATTTTCTCTCTCCATCTCTTTCATTCCCCAATCTTACCATCCTTCTCTCTCTATCAACATCAATGCATGATAATGTAGTAAAACTGATCAGTTTCCTCTGTGTATATCTGCATATCTATATTTTCTTAACCTCCCCCCCCCCCCCCCTCTCTCTCTCTCCCCAACCCTTTACAGTCAAATATTCACCTGTCTTGGCTATGCTTGGGTCCAGGAAATTGAAAGAATACAGCAGAAATGGGATGAGAGCTCGACTAAAAATATGTGCCTGTTTACAAGCTCATATGAAAAGGTCATTTCCAAAAGTTACTACATCCACTTTTGTTACTTCTGAGTAAAATGCATTTGTTTTCCATATTTTGTACAGGCGTTTATAGAAAAGTGATATTTGAAAGTGCATTTTTTGACAGTTGCTTTCATTTTTTTTCTTCAAAGTTTTGTTCAAAGAAAGGTACCTACCTGTCAATAATTATGTCATATTAATAAATCAATTTTCATCCAAAGTGGATGTAGTACCCTTTGGAACTGAGCTCTTCATATGGTGACAACTATCCCCTAGGCCCAATTGTATGAAGAGTTACTCTTACAGTAGATTTGCCATCAGTGGTAACTCCCATGGTAATGTAGTTCAACAGCCAATCAAAATGCAATATTTTGTGAAAGTTATCAATGATTACAAAGTTACTCCCCTTCAAACTACCCCCTCCCCTGAATTGGGGTCATAGGGTGGATTTCTGGCAGGGGTAGTTGTCCTAGAAACAGCTCCAGACATTGGGGGGGTTTTTTGTGTTTTTCTTTTTTTACATTAATCATCAATAAAAACTGGATTTTTTTTCATGAAAATGTTGATTAGAATTATTTTTGTAATCATCCACCAAGAAGGAAGTGCTCTTATGTTATCGCCATAGCATGACAAAGAGATTTTGTGAAGTTTGTCCTAAACTAGTCATGAAGTCTGTATTTGTGTACATGCACTGTAATAAAGACAATCATGATCTGACATTTGACACAATATTGTTATCTGTATAAAACCAGATTATGCTATGGGAAAGTTTTTTATGTTTTATAGTAGAATTATTTTTAATTACATGAAAAATTCCTTACCAATCAATGATCAACAACTTTAAATGAATTTCAAATATACAAAATTTGATGGGAGGTTTTTGGTCTTTGTTTTGTTTGTTTGTTTGTTTTTTCCATTTGTGATCTAGTTACTTCTGTGTTGTTATATTTACAGGGTCCTGCACAATAGTGATACTACTTTGAATCTAATTGTGCTTAAAGTGGAACACTCGGTTTCACAATGGTATACATGTTAACCCAAATTTTAAAAAAAGCATTCTGTCATGTCTGTGTTGTAGTAAGATTTCATTCCACTTACCTATTATGCACTGTAAAAAAAAAATTTTTTAAAAACAGAAAAAATACAGCTACTTGATGTCAGCAGAGTCGCCATACAAAAATATAATTTTTTGTTTTGTTGTAAATTTCTCCTCTAAGAATTTATCAAAGAGAAGGAAAAAAAATCATTAGAGTTCTAAAGCTTTCGTATTTGGTTAAAAGGGAACAAATGTGTTACTCCTGATGTATATTTTGTATTTCTCATGTAACTATTTGCAGGAGAAATTCACAACAAAAGTGTTTTTTGAATTACATTTTTTATGGCGACTCTGCTGACAGCAGATTTGCTGTGAAAATACAAATATTTTTTACAGTGTGGCTACATTCATTATTATAATAATCTTCTTTCCCTGAAGAAGGAAGAAGGAAGTTTATGCACAGAATACTACAACACCCACGCGGAAAACATTAAAAGGTCACTAACCAGTTTGTATAATAATGGTTACGTCCCTTTATTTATGGGTACAGTGTAACTTGATATAAAAGACATACCTGATATAATACACGCTTGATTCTCTGATCTAAATGATCTCATTAGTTTTGTTTGTGATAATTATAGCCTGATATTACAAACTCAATTTCTTGGTGCCTGGTTTTGCAGAGTAACCTCTGTACAAAGTGAAATGTACATGTAGAAACAGAGAAATGAGGGATTATGTTAGTGACTGTTTGACAAAAAGTATACAAAAATTTGTCAGAGGACAACAGCAGTTATGAATTTAAAATATTTTTTATTTTTGTGATGTCACTTGCAAACGGTTATCGCGGTTGTGTATAGTTCATTCAATTTTAAAAATATATATATAATTTTTTTTTTTTTAATGAAGGAATAGATATATTTCAGAGAGTCATATATATATAAACATGGATTTGATGATGTATCTAATGCAAATGTTGTATAATTCATATTTTTCTTTAAGAAATCACAATTTATAGAATTTACAAAAATTACAGTACACAACATATGGGAGATTATAGCTCACAAGATCAAAATTAAAAACATTCATAACTTTGATATCCTGTCATAGGTTTTCTTTACAAATATTTGTTTTTTTGTATTTGTTTTATTTTACGCTTTTAAAAAAAAACCACTTAAATTCCAGGGTAGACTTTGCCTTTAATCGTGATACAGTGTCTTTTTTTTCAGTCGTGGACCTGATTACATAGCATATCGTTAACTGTTTCCTGGTCATGGAGTATGTATTATATAAATCTACTACTATTGCCATGGTGTATTTTTTTTCCCGTGTCCATTATGTAAAGCGCCTTTAAATTTAAAAAAAAAAATGAATGTGGCTCTTTAAAGAAATACGTTTTGCTAGCATGTATCTTTTTATGCATCTGTCAACTTGTAGATAGTATTTATCATCATAGGAAGAGGATCTGATTAGATTTTGGAGTGCATAAGTTAATGTTAAGGGTCACCGATGTCAACCTTTGTTAAGGTTGGAGGCATCTAGAAGATGCAGTCGCATTAATCTTATTTTGTTTAGATAAACGATGTGATTGTATTGGAAATCTTGTTTAAATGGTCCCATAACCCTCCTGCATATAGGGGCAATGACCTGGCTTTAGACAAGTGTCAAGTTAGTCCACTCTGTGATTTGGTCAAAGGGATACTTTGAGCTAAAGGCTAAAAGAAGAGATGCAGTTCTGTTTTAGGCTTGATCAAAATGTACATATATATTTATATTATTATTTGCTATACCCCGGTAGTTCAAGACTAACAATAATCATCTCAATGACTTGTTGATCAGCTGCACAATATAATGAATATTGTTACTGAGTATTAAATTATAAAAATATTTTTGTATTTTGAGTAATGAGAAAAAGGATGATTTGTGCTATTTTGAAAATAGCTTATGCTTATAATGAATTGGCTGGCCATGTGATAACTAAAAGTGTAATGCCATATTTGTAAATTGCTCTGCATTTGTTTCAAAGCCGGTTTTTGAAATGTCTTCCTGTACAAAAAAAAAAAAAAAAAAAAAATGTATGCTCTTACATGTATAGTTCGATTTCAACAGGTTATGTAGTGTCATTGATGTAATAATATACTGATGACGAAAGTAAAACCCTTGAATATATATGAATATTTGATTTCAAGCATGGTATTTTATGTGCAAAAATTTATTTGGTATTAAACTGTTATGGGGTTTCTACTTTCTTTACATACCGTGATGAATAAAAATAAAAGCAGAATCGTTATAGTATCCAAAAAACACATTTATTTACACTAATATATTGTAGAATAAATGTATGATAATCAAAACTGTATGTCCATTATCTTGTTTATATATTTTTCTTAAACTATATCATTATCTTATTATATATCTATTATATTGGGTCTGTTTGTGCCTTTCTCACTTCATCTTGTAAAACGTTCTTTTCAAATGGCTATCTATTATTTTTCTTTTTTTTTAGGGCTGCATTACTGTAAATCACTTTTTTTTATTGAAGAATCAAATGTTGAGATTATTTTGGAAGTTTAAAAGTACTTTTATAAATGTAATTAAGTAATTTGGGTCCATACATTCTTCTTCATACTTTAATAGAGTAAGGTCCTAGCGCAGGATGTATAGTCACATTTGGCAGTATGCATTAAAAAGCAATTGTTTTTACTTGGAATTTTATTATACATATACTTTGAAATAAATTAAATTCACTAATGTACAATGTTTACAAAATAACGCAAAAAATATGTAGACAACGCAAAATATCACAACATCATAATAATAAGAAAATAATCATGATAATCTAGTCAAAAGAAAATACTTCTTTTATGCTTACGCCCATTACCTTTGCGGGGACCATGTGGTTGTTTTCTAATTATTATGCATCTGATGGGCCCTGAAGTGAAAATATGAATGTAGAATAACGGGCAGTCTTGGTTTATTTAAACACGTCGAACTTCCCGCATTAAAGGGGTCATGATTTGAATTAAATATATATATATATATAAATATATATATATATGATATGCAGCATATATATATATATACTATATATAATATAAATATTATATATATATATATATAATAATATAATATGAAAAAATGAGCAAAGAAAATGGGGTACCATCGGGATTCGAACCAAGACCTCCTGGATACTAGTCAGGCGCTCTAACCTACTGAGCTATAGTAGCCCGGTAGGGGTTGTCCCTAAACCCGTTACTACTTCAAATGCTCGTTTCCCAAATTTATTCAAAAATTATATATAGTATATATATATAGGCGAAATGAATGAAACAGATACTCGAAACGTAGCTCTCAAATCCTTTATTCACAAGCTTTCGGCCGAGCATGGCCTACGGTCAGGCTACAAAATAAGACGAAACAATTTTGACAAGACATAGATGGGTGACAGGCAAAAATCTGTTATATGAACAAAATTTAAACAGATATTTGTTTTTTATATAATCTGTCAAGATTAAATGATGAGGTATATAATATATAATATGTGATCAATTCACTGTAAAACTATATGGATAGGGGAGAGAAGAGAGAAGAGAGAGAGAGAGGGAGAGAGAAAAGAGGAAGAGCGGGGAGAGGGTGAGAGAGGGAAGAGAGAGAGAGAGAGAGAGAGAAAGAAAAGAAAAAGTGGCAAGAGTACAATGAGGGAAATTCGAGATACGAGCCTGTGTTGTGTACAGTAATAGCATATAAATGTCATACCCGAAAGAGAATAATTTATTATTTACCGATTGTTTTAGTTCATCTGATAGGGCGCTCTAAGGGACAAGAGAGGGTCACATTGTACTGGTTTCATGAATCGTTATCTGTGATACAATTTGTTATGTAAATACTATACCAGTGAAATAGCTCATTATAACATCACAAAATTGTATCAACAGAAACGGATTCATGGAAACGCCAGTACCAAATGGACCCTCTCTTGTCCCCTAGAGCGCCCTATCAGATGAACTAAAAACAATCGTAAATAATAATTATCTCTCTTTCGGGTAAATGACATTATATATGCTATTAACGTACAATAACACTAAGGCTCGTATCTCGACTTTTCCCTCTCATTGTTACTCATGCCACCTTTTCTTTTCTTTCTCTCTCGTGCTCTCTCTCTCCTCCCTCTCCTCACCCCCCCGCCTCTCCTCTTTCTCTCTCCCTCTTCTCTCTTCTCTCTCTCTTCTCCCTCCAATATAGTTTACAGTGATTGTTCACATATTATATATTATACTCATCAATGTTAATCTTGAACAGATTATATAAAAAAACAAATATCTGTTAAATTTTGTTCATATAACAGATTTTGCCTGTCACCACTCATGTCTTGTCAAATTTGTTTCGTCTTATTTTGTAGGCCTGACGAAGGCCATGTCGGCCGAAAGCTTGTGAATAAAGGATTTGAGAGCTACGTTTCGAGTCATCTGTCCTCATTCATTTCGCCTATACTAAATAAAAGATGGTTCACTGCATACAGGCGTTATTCAAGGGGCCCGTTTTCACTATATATATATATATATATATATATACGGTCACAGCTGTAACAATGTAATCAATGATGATATATGATTTGCTTCATGGGAAATCATTACTATTGGTACAGCTGTGACTACGTAGTGCATAACATTGTATTAATTATTTGTGATTTATTTCTGTAATATAACAGATTTTTATTGTTTATTCTGAATACCATTTCATTAACAGTTGATTACTCATTGTAAATGTCTTGAACAAATTTGCTATGAGGAAGAATATTTATTTTGAAAATTACATGTATACTCTAAAATGGCATTTGATTTGCTTTTATATAATTATATGAATATATTGATTTGTGAGAGTATTGTATAACATCTTTTGTAAGTAAAAAAAGAAGAAATGCTACAGCCTTATAAACATAAAAAGCTTGTCGTTTGAGTATGTATGTTTTGTCCCAGTTGTTGATGAAGGTACATTTTAGGACGCAGATTCTAATTAGACTGTTTTGAAAGCCAGGGAATGCCCTGAACGCGTATCAAAGATGATAAAGGTTTGGAAAATTATTATGTAATATATATAACACAACACAAAAAGAAAGTTCCCCCTATTTCAAATATCAATAAATTTTAAATAGGAGGAGTTTTAAAAAAAAATAATTATATGTACATGTAGGGAATTTAATTAGCTACCATGGGAGCCAATTTAAGGAAATATGAAGTCATGCTTCAGTGAGCAATGGTTGAATGCAAAAATGTCATTTTTTGAAGTCCACAAGCCTAAGATCACAACTTTGATTCAATGACATCGGATCAATTTTTAGATTTACATTACCACGCATCAGAATATACGCAAAACGTGCTTCCAAACATACAGAAAGGACATTTGCGTAAAATTTCACGGTTGAGTGAGCATGCAGCAAAAATGCCAAAGCTGCGATATTTACTTCTTTTCCATGGTAAAATAATTGTTCAAATATGATGGGATTTATGTCTAGGAAGAGTGTTTTTAACTTTTGCAAAAAAAAATTAAATCAATTCACGGTTGAATGAACACCATAAATTACCGTGGGAAAAGTAAGTATTCTTTCCATTTTGTACACTAAAAAACATGTGAATATCTGTTTTTGTATTATTTTTATGACCGGTGCACGTGTGTACATGATCCTATTGCATTTATTAAAAAATTAAAGCTTCAGTAAGCACGTGGCACTAGAGAAGTTGTTGTTGTTTTTTTTATTTAGAGACCAAAATTAGATTGCTTACTTTGCTTAACCATAGCAATTCGTTTGAAAGTATTCATTTGATTTCATTTTCGCAAAAATCCCGATTTTTCATGTTTCAGTGAACACAAGATATGAGAAAAACATTTAAAAAGGAAGAAAATTTACGGCCGAATGGCACGTCCGATTCTCAATTTGACCTAAACTCCTGTTAGTTAATGACTTCTTAAAGATTTGTGCCAAGTTTCAAGAATTAACTCACGGCATAACGAACAAAAAAATGACAATGAAAATGGGCAATATTTGACTTTTGTTCATTTTTTGTTCAAACTCTATACATAAAGTCAATGGGGAGGAAATCAATAGTGAACAAAAGTCAAATATTGCCCATTTTCATTGTCAATTTTTGGGTCGTTATACTGTGAGTTCATTCTTGAAACTTGGCACAAATCTTTAAGAGGTTATTAATTAACAGGAACTTAGGTCAAATTAAGAATAGGACGTGCCATTAAGCCGTGCCATGCAGGGCCGTAAACTTTCTACCTTTTTTCATGTTTTTCTTAAATATATCTTGTGTTCACTGAAGCATGAAAAATCGGGATTTTTGCGAAAATGAAATCAAATGAATACTTTCAAACAAATTGTTATGGTTAAGCAAAGTAAGCAATTTAATTTTGGTCTCTAAGTCCAAAAACAACTTTTCCAGTACCACGTGCACCGGTCATATAAATAATATAAAAACAGATATTCCCATGATTTTTAGTGTACAAAATGGAAAGATTCTTACTTAGTGTTTTTCACCTGGTATTTTATGGTGTTCATTCAACCGTGAATTGATTTAAATTTTTTTGCAAAAGTTAAAAACACTCTTCCTAGACATGAATCCCATCATATTTGATCAATTTTATCATGGAAAAGAAGTAAAAATCGCAGTTTTGGCATTTTTTTGCTGCATGCTCACTCAACCGTGAAATTTTACGCAAATGTCCTTTCTGTATGTTTGGAAGCACGTTTTGCGTATATTCTGATGCGTGAAATGTTTAAAATCTAAAAATTGGTCCGATGTCATTGAATCAAAGTTGTGATCTTAGGCTTGTGAACTTCAAAAAAATGACATTTTTGCATTCAACCATTGCTCACTGAAGCATGACTTCATATTTCCTTAAATTGGCTCCCATGGTAGCTAATTAAATTCCCTACATGTACATATAATTAATTTTTTTTTTTTTAACTCCTCCTATTTAAAAATTTATTGATATTTGAAATAGGGGGAACTTTCTTTTTGTGTTGTGTATATGTAGGGCCTATATAAAATATATATTTAAAAAATGTCATAATTTTCAGCATGTTCGATTTTTCCGAGACTCATGAGACGTCGCGGAGATACGTGAGGCATCACGGACACCAACGAAACGTCGAGGAGACTCAGGAGACGTCTCTGAGACATCATAGTGACGTTTCCGCAACTCGTTTCAAAACCGTCTCATGGCAAGTGAGATACCACGATAAATAAGGGTGCTATCTCACTTCGCGGAGACGTCTCCGCGACAGAATAAAAATCCGTCTCCGCGACGGATAAAAAGTATTAGAGACGTCTCCGCGACAATTTATGCAAAATGTCTGAAGTAGTCCCAAATCCGTCTCCGAAAATCAGGAGACGTCTCCGCGACAAGTTATGTAAAAAAATAAATCTGTAGTAGTCCCAAATCCGTCTCCGATATTTAGGAGACGTCCCCGAGACGTCTCCGCGACAATTGATGAAAAAAATCTGAAGTAGTCCCAAATCCGTCTCGGAGACGTCTCCTGATTTTCGGAGACGATTTGGGACTACTTCAGACTTTTTTCATAAATTGTCGCGGCGAGACTCTCTAATACTTTTTATCCGTCGCGGAGACGGATTTTATTCTGTCGCGGAGACGTCTCCGCGAAGTGAGATAGTCCCTGAGTTTCTTCTTGTGAGAATAAGATAGATGATTGATGAATAACAGAGCGATCATGAATGAGAATAGGAGATGTTATGACAAAATTGTTCAAAGTGAAAAAAGGTGAACACAGAGAAATTATCAAGATTAATCGAACATTTGACAAGCGAACATTTTAATGTTGTCATCTTACCATCTCGCCCTCTTACCCACATTCGAAATATTCGTCATTAGGCTACTGTGCCCTGTAATAGAGAGTTACAATTAATTACAAATCAATAGTAATTAATCTGCATGATCGTAACTCTTTATGTTATGCGGCGGTCACAACTCGCCGTA
>CALNVZ010003432.1:30732093-30746459 GCA_940671915.1 Paracentrotus lividus
TCGCGGAGACGTCTCCGCGAAGTGAGATAGCACCCTTATAACAAATGCGAGGAACGTTTTTATGTTATTTCTCTCTTTGAAGTAAATTAATGGTGGTATCTCACTTTGCGGAAACTACTTTGAGACGGTTTGGAAGCGGTTTGGAGACGGTTTTGAAACTTGTCGCGGAGACGTCTCCAAGACGTCTCCTCAGTTCCCGCGAAGTTGCATGAGTCACAGGAATCGCGGAAACTACGTTGAGACGGATTTTGGACTACTTATCGCGGAGACGTCTCCGAGACGTTCCCGTGACGTGTGGAAGATTTGTCACGTGGTCGGGATTTGTCGCGGAGACGTCTCGGAGACGCTCCCTGAGTTTCGGACGGATTTGGGACTACTTTGAGACAGTTTTGAAAACTTATCCCGAAGACGTCTCAGAGCCGTCTCCGCGATGGAAAAAAAGTATCGGAGACGTCTCCGCGAAGTGAGATACCACCATTATACACATACCCAACACATTCATTCAAATTTAAATAAGATTTGAGATAACTTTAGATGGCGCTATTCAATGTGTTGAATTCACTAGTATTGCGCTCATGCAGCGAGATCCTCTGATAATTACTTCCGTACAAACTCAGGTTTAGTGTACAGATCTATGTCATAGATCATATTTGACATTATTGAAGTATCAAACGACACAGCGTAAGCATAATTCTACGTAAATTAAAGTTTTTTGTTTCAAACAAACTTGTTTAGGCCTAATTTCTATTAAAAATAATATAGTGCCCTAATTTTCATGGTGATTACAATGTACAGTGCAGAATAAAATCATATTCATGATATTCATTAACCAAACAATATACAGAATTCTATCACTTTTATTTACTCTTCATGATTTTATTCAAATTCTAAATTACGATTAGAAAATCACGTTTCATGCCCTCGTCATGTAGGTTGGAATTATCGACATGGCGCCATCTATACGCTGATTCATACAACAAAAAGGAGAAACAAGACAAACCATATGCCCTACAAACTAGAGTAAATTCTTATATAGGTACTCTACTACAAACCAGCGGTGGGCAAACTAGCCGACCACATGTCTACGAAATGGGGTGCCTCAAGGCTCAGTTCTGTCTCCCATGCTCTTCAACATCTACATCAGTGACCTACCTTGCACGACATCACTACAGTATGGCTATGCAGATGACCTGCATGGCATTGCTGTATTCGGATAGAAACTGGACCAGATCGGAGAGAGTACTCAAGGCCGACACGAAGCTCCTTGGAAAATACCTTACGATGTGGAGACTCATGCTGAGCGTTACCAAGACCAGAGCAACTGTCTTTAACCTCAACACAAAAGAAGCCACTCGACAGTTGTCTATTGTTCACGACGGTACACCCCTACTGAACTATCCTCACCCAACATACCTTGGAGTGAAACTGGACAGACAGCTGACGTACAGATAACACCTTAAAGCCCTGCGAACAAAAGTTTCAGGAAGGAACAACTTGTAGCGTTGTTGCGTCGTTTTACTGGTACATCATGGGGTGCATCAACATCTACCCTTCGCACAGGTACTCTAGCCCTGGTCTACAGCTTAATATGTTGCTCAAGCGTGGGCAGGAGAACCCAAACCAAAAATGTGGACCGTGCTCACAATGACACCATGCGGCTCATCACTGGATGTCTTCGCCCTACACCGACATATCTCCTTCCAGTGTAATCTTTCTGTGGAATTGCGCCACCAGGACTACACCGCGAGCACCCGACACCCAAATCACTGGCCGATGATGACCACCCCTTGCAAAAAAGAACGACAGAAGCACAGAACCTAGGTCGACAACGCCTTCGATCGCGCCTACCTTTCTCCCAACATGCAGCCGCCCTTAGCAGATCAGATTTCAGCCTCATTCAAGAGTGGGAAAGAGACGATTCACCCACGGCAGTTCACCCTTCCCATGGCATCAAAGCTCTTGCTGGCTCCGAAGTTCTTCGGAGGGAGTTGGTAACACCCAAACGGCTCAATGCCAACATGCACCGCTGGAAACTGCGCGATTCACCGTCATGCACCTGCGGTGCAGATGAGCAGACAGCACATCATAATCATCTATAACTGCCCTAACCTCCAAGCACTTCACGGGATGACTAACCCATCAAGCCAAAATGATGAACAAATCACCTGGCTTGACCAACTCTGAGAAATAGCCCGTCTACTACCGACTAACTCATACGAAAGAAGAATTAAGAGGAACCACTCTCTATAATTCCTTAGATTGAAAATCAATCTGGTTGTGGTGGGGGACCAATAAGATTGAGTTCTAAATCTATTACATTTAGATTTTCGATCTAATTTTGGATTGGTCCCTCATACTGTCTGCAAGAATCTACAAACCTGAAGGAGGCAGATGTAGGCCTAAACTGAAGAAGAAGAAGAAGAAGAAGAAGAAGAAGAAGAAGAAGAAGAAGAAGAAGAAGAAGAAGAAGAAGAAGAAGAAAGAATTTAGATAGTAGGATTTGAATATTGTGGGGTCATTCCAACGAGCAAGTATGACGTTTCTCGTTTGTTTTTATTTTTTCGTATAACACAAAATTAATTGAATATACAATGACATAATAAAAGTGTGTGCCTTTGTTCTTCCCAGAGGTTTAATCACTAGAGAAATTTGGTTATGCCGTTGTCAGACATGTGCCCTGTAACATAAAGATTTACGATCGATACAAAAAAGTTACGATGGATTTTATCTCGGTAGCCTCATTTGGAACACAGGTAGAGTCATGCATAAGGATTAGGATATGATTAAGATTATGGTTAGAGCTAGGGTTAGGATTAAGATTATCAAATTTGGAGCTATATACCTGTCCATGATGAGGCTACCGAGCAAAAAATCAATCGTAGTTTTTATCAATCGTAAGTCTTTATGTTATAGGGCGATGATTGGATGAGGTAAAAGGATGAGAAACCGATAACGAGATCCGGTACTTGTTCGATGGACGTGCGTTTTCTCCTGTATGTGTATTGTACTTGGTCGTTCCTCACACGTTTGCTTCCGCTATAAGTACTCGCATACACACCACATATTTACAGGACGCATTCAGGATGACTACCGATCAAAATGCATATTGCATGACAAGCAGTCATAAACGCACAACCACCTGGCAAAAAACGGATATGGCTTTCCGTTTCTTGCATTTTTTTATTTATTTATTTATTTTTTTATTTTTTTTAATGCATGCACAAATATTGAATCCGCTCTGACAACGAGCATCATCTAACAGATTAACAGAATAACAATCATGCCATCCGTTTCTGATACATTTTCGGATCCGGCCACGTCTGGCAGTGGTGTTATACGATTCTTTATCACACTTTGTGTTGTCATAACATTTCACTGTCTCAGTTCTTTGAAACTGATGCGGAAAGGAGATGACAAAACACAGTTGGATGAAGAACCTCAAAGAAATTTTTCTAGGGATTGGACCTGATCCTTGAATAAGGCATCTAAGAAGATCGACGTAATAGTTCGTATTCAATTCACGAGAATCACGACAGGCGAAAGTCGATCTAGTCATCATTTGCCATTGCTCCTACTGCTTCTTGGATATCACGGCACGAGCCGTTAGGCGAACCACTGGTCCTCCTCTTGAGTCTTGGTGAATATGCAGAACCTGGAAAGTGGTATAAGCTTGCTGACATCTTGGCCGAGTCGAGACTTCTTCGGGGCTTCATCACAGGCGAATCTCTGTTGCGTGCATGGAAGGCTTCTGCTGTATGGATAGTCATTCGTCTCGGTATGTCTCGTTCGTTCGTCTTCATGTGAGCTCGCTGGAGTTGTGGGAAAGATGGAACCATGAGATGATTCTTGAATTTCGACGTAGCCCCGGGATCTTCTGTGGGATTCGGATTGTTTCCTATTCCTCGATCACCAGCTTCCCTGTCCATTCAAAGAACAATTCGAAGGTAAATGTCTGGCAATTTCTTTTTTTTTTAGCTTCTCTTAATCTCAGAACATAACGTATTCGAGCAAGCAAATTAAATAATGAAAGTAATTTTTGTTGGAAAATTAGGTCAACCCGAAGAGCCAAGCCGCCATCTCCTCCGGACCTAAGCCGAATAGATATGACAACTATCCCCCAAAGAATAACGACAATTGTGCTAAATGCAAGATGAATATACTTTACAATGAATAATCGAAAAGTATGTTCTCTGTCTTAGGTTGTTTATCCTTTAATCAGTTTTGATGATATATCAGTTATTCATACAGTGTTCTCAACATAATTTCATGAATTTAGGGTTCCACTGCGAACTGTATAGTTTACAGATTTGGACCATTGCCTTACTTGTCTAATTTTTCGCCGATCATCTACCAGATTAAAGATGGCACGTCTTCGGAAGTCTTCATCAGATCCAAGTCCTAGACCTCCAAAAGGACCACCAACTTGTGAGCGACTAGCACCACCGTCCTGGACTTGCCCGCTAGTTCTACATCGCTCAAAGCTCTTTGTGACGGGTTTAGGCCTGGAATAATCCACAGCTTTCATGGATAGCGCCCTCGTTGGTAGGACGAGACAGATTGGTAGCGGACCTGATACCTAGGCAGTAGATGAGAAAGGAAGGGGGGGGGGAGATCGACGGAACAGTTGTCTAGTATACAGGTGATGCACATGTATGAGTGGTCGTAGAAATTATGGGCGTAAGGTAACTACGGAATTGTTTAACGGGTTTAAACTAGTTTCTATAGTAACCGAATGCCCACAATTTCTACTGACCACGAAAAGCATCATTTGTTAATAGATACGAATCTTTGGGAACGTCTGTTTTGAAAGAAACTGCCGTAGCTGTCTAACGTGTGCGTAACTTATATTTCCTTGCAAAGTTTTTTTTTTTTCCTGAGCATAGCCCCCCCCCCACATATCACTCTTTGTGATAATTGCTATTAAAAAGGTCGGCATTCCTCCCCGGTTAACCCCCCTGATCATGGTCCTGATAGTATATGAATCTATGAGATTTGTCATTGCCTACCTTCCAGTGTAAGTCATACCCTAGGAGATGACGGTTCGGGCCCTCCATGGGATCTACTCTCACGTTTGCCATAGACCTAGTCATAGGTATCGGCTGATGGTGACCAGGCACTATACACAGGTGTGCTGGAATGCGCTGCATGACTGGAAGTCCACATCTTCTCTGTCCGGTCATGTGGCATTCAGCGACAATGTGGATGAAAAAGCTGCATTAAAAAAAAACAAAAAAACGAGCAAAACATTATTGTTCATCATGTTCATATGAATATGTTATCTGTTGACAACCACGACATTAAAGGTAAATAAATAGACGTTATCGTTCAGCGTACATCAACGGACATCTACAGTATATAACGTTCGCAAAACGTTCCCGAGCGCAAACGTATATCCCTACTCCCACAACGACGACTACCAGTAGGACATATATCTTACCTTCCTTTTCTGTGTAATCATCCAGAAGATGGTGTCTTTCAGGAAACATTGGAGCTCCTTGCAACATTCTGTTCCCATGCAGACAAATAAATTAAATAAAGAATATTCTCACATTATAAACAAACATGTCAGTTATTATATATTTCTGTTTGACTTTAAACAGGTCTTCAAAACGATCTTCACAGGCGGTTGTCCCCACCTTCGATTGGTTTATGACAATACAGACTGTATTTAAAAATGGTACGGTCGGGAGAAAATAATTTAGGTATGAAATCCTCTCAAATATAAGTGTATGTGTACCAAATTAAAGCCAAAAGATTTTTCTTGCTGTTTTTTTTTTTTATTATTATATTTTTATTTGCTCTTGTCAACACAAAAGTTATGCTAAATTATGTGCGACGAGGAGGTAATGCGAAATACATGTAGCTCCTTACAATATGAAACATATTCATTGCTCTTCCAATCGGATGACACCTGTCAAATCGCAATGGATCATATTTGCATCATCTTCGTTGCCTGTTACAAGCTTCTCTTCCAGATTCATAATCATACACATGGATATCTTAAAGTGAGAGCGAACTGACCAACTCCGTCATTGACTGTGTGTTATAAATAAATAGTCTTAAAATATACCTTTTGAAATAACTATTAACAATACAGTGTATAAATTAACCGGTAATTTAATTTGTATTGGAAAAAAAAATGTTTTTGACTGGGGAAAAGTATTTGTTTTGATATTTGGTAAAATGGTTATTGCTGTGGGAATTAGATAAGCCGTGAAAAAAATGTATTATTCAATTGGGACTGTGTTATGAGACTACTGTACCAAGGATGTTGTATTATGGGTTAGGAATCATGCGCGTATTCTGGGGGGGGCTTTACGGGCCCGGGCCCCCCGGGTAGGCGCCCGAAAGGGCGCCAAAATGGCCTCAAAGGGGCGCCAAATTGACCTTAGGGGGGCGCCAAATTGAGAAAAAATGTGAAAAAAAAAGTATTCTACAATCAAGAAAAATCAATTTTTCGCTCGCCGTCCCATGCCTTTGTGTTATAGGTTTCGCATAATGGCCATGAAGTGCTCATTTTCGATTTGTTTCTCGTCGCACAAAATTTAGCATAACTTTTGTTTTACGAATGCAAATTATACAGAACAAGCGCATCAGCAAGAAAAATCTTCTGGCTTTATTTTGATTTACATATACACATTGTCTGAAAAAATTTCACACCTAAATAATTTTTTTCGACTGTGCCATTTTTTTTTACACAGACGGGGAGTTTTCCTCAGATGTTCTTTCGGGAGCAATCCTCCAAGAGACTTGTCATGTGGGTGTGACCCCTAGGGAGCTGTCCTAGAGTCGATTCCAACACCTATACAGCGTCTAATGTAAAAATGTTACAAACTAATCTGTCATTTCAATATAACAAGAATCTCAAGCACAATCACAATTTAAGGGGTATTAGGATATGACTTTCATTACAAATGAAATATCCAAACAAACATTAAGAACAGTTCTTTAGGTACGAATATACTTGATATGATTATGAAATTCACTGCTGAATTGTGAATCAATAACTGCAATATAATGTGGACATACATGACATAACTAAGAAGGATTATTAAATACAAGATGCATTCACTACATCCGAACAGTAATATACATCGATACATGATGTATACAAATTGATATATATATATAATTATATATATAATGTTAAACTAAAACCAAATAGCAAACGAAAAATCCCAATTCAACAAAACAAGAATAGACGACAACCATTGTTAAGAAAATAAAATTACAACAGGTTTTGTCATGTAACAATAATTGTTTTAAAACAAAGATTTCCTATCCAACGCTACAGCTGCTGTACTACGATATGTATTACAAATGCTAGTTTATATACTTTGTTTTGATAAGATGAAGTACTTGCTATTTATAGTATACTACCCTGTATTTCAGTATAAATCAGCTTTTATATTATTTATATAAATAAACTAAATTTCTAAAGGAGTGAGAATAACCTGTTTTGCTATTGGTAACAAGTGATTGTGAAAATATGTAGCCTATTATGTTTGATTATTCAACTGGGCCTATACTGCTAAGAATATTGAATTCGTGATCGGAACACACAGGTGAATAGATGACGGCTTCATAATTACGATGCTATACAAAAGTAAAAGAGAGAGATAATACTAATATTTGGGTTTGGTCTACGTTCATGTTTGTTTGTTTGTTTGTTTTTCTTTATTGTTTTTTTTTTTTTATAAGGGACGCAAACTTAGGGTGCTATCTCACTTCGCGGAGATGTCTCCGCGACAGAATAGAAAATTCGTTTCCGCACGGGATAAATAGTATTTGAGACGTCTCCGAGACGTCTCCGCGACAATTCATGAAAACAAGAATCCGTCTCCGAAATTCCGGAACGTCTCGGAGACGTCTCTAATACTATTTATCCGTCGCGGAGACGAAATTTCTATTCTGTCGCGGAGACGTCTCCGCGAAGTGAGATAGCACCCTTATAACAAATGCGAGGAACGTTTTATTGTTATTTCTCTCTTTGAAGTAAATTAATGGTGGTATCTCACTTTGCGGAAACTACTTTGAGACGGTTTGGAGCGGTTTGGAGACGTTTTGAAACTTGTCGCGGAGACGTCTCCAAGACGTCTCCTCAGTTCCCGCGAAGTTGCATGAGTCACAGGAATCGCGGAAACTACGTTGAGACGGATTTTGGACTACTTATCGCGGAGACGTCTCCGAGACGTTCCCGTGACGTGTGGAAGATTTGTCACGTGGTCGGATTTGTCGCGGAGACGTCCGGAGACGCTCCCTGAGTTTCGGACGGATTTGGGACTACTTTGAGACAGTTTTGAAAACTATCCCGAAGACGTCTCAGAGCCGTCTCCGCGATGGAAAAAAGTATCGGAGACGTCTCCGCGAAGTGAGATACCACCATTATACACATACCAACACATTCATTCAAATTTAAATAAGATTTGAGATAACTTTAGATGGCGCTATTCAATGTGTTGAATTCACTAGTATTGCGCTCATGCAGCGAGATCCTCTGATAATTACTTCCGTACAAACTCAGGTTTAGTGTACAGATCTATGTCATAGATCATATTTGACATTATTGAAGTATCAAACGACACAGCGTAAGCATAATTCTACGTAAATTAAAGTTTTTTGTTTCAAACAAACTTGTTTAGGCCTAATTTCTATTAAAAATAATATAGTGCCCTAATTTCATGTGATTACAATGTACAGTGCAGAATAAAATCATATTCATGATATTCATTAACCAAAACAATATACAGAATTCTATCACTTTTATTTACTCTTCATGATTTTATTCAAATTCTAAATTACGATTAGAAAATCACGTTTCATGCCCTCGTCATGTAGGTTGGAATTATCGACATGCGCCATCTATACGCTGATTCATACAACAAAAAGGAGAAACAAGACAAACCATATGCCTCAAACTAGAGTAAATTCTTATATAGGTACTCTACTACAAACCAGCGGTGGGCAAACTAGCCGACCACATGTCTACGAAATGGGGTGCCTCAAGGCTCAGTTCTGTCTCCCATGCTCTTCAACATCTACATCAGTGACCTACCTTGCACGCACATCACTACAGTATGGCTATGCAGATGACCTGCATGGCATTGCTGTATTCGGATAGAAACTGGACCAGATCGGAGAGAGTACTCAAGGCCGACACGAAGCTCCTTGGAAATACCTTACGATGTGAGGACTCATGCTGAGCGTTACCAAGACCAGAGCAACTGTCTTTAACCTCAACACAAAAGAAGCCACTCGACAGTTGTCTATTGTTCACGACGGTACACCCCTACTGAACTATCCTCACCCAACATACCTTGGAGTGAAACTGGACAGACAGCTGACGTACAGATAACACCTTAAAGCCCTGCGACAAAAGTTTCAGGAAGGACAACTTGTAGCGTTGTTGCGTCGTTTTACTGGTACATCATGGGGTGCATCAACATCTACCCTTCGCACAGGTACTCTAGCCTGGTCTACAGCTTAATATGTTGCTCAAGCGTGGGCAGGAGAACCAAACAAAAATGTGGACCGTGCTCACAATGACACCATGCGGCTCATCACTGGATGTCTTCGCCTACACCGACATATCTCCTTCCAGTGTAATCTTTCTGTGGAATTGCGCCACCAGGACTACACCGCGAGCACCCGACACCCAAATCACTGGCCGATGATGACCACCCCTTGCAAAAAAGAACGACAGAAGCACAGAACCTAGGTCGACAACGCCTTCGATCGCGCCTACCTTTCTCCCAACATGCAGCCGCCCTTAGCAGATCAGATTTCAGCCTCATTCAAGAGTGGGAAAGAGACGATTCACCCACGGCAGTTCACCCTTCCATGGCATCAAAGCTCTTGCTGGCTCCGAAGTTCTTCGGAGGGAGTTGGTAACACCCAAACGGCTCAATGCCAACATGCACCGCCTGGAAACTGCGCGATTCACCGTCATGCACCTGCGGTGCAGATGAGCAGACAGCACATCTAAATCATCTATAACTGCCCTAACCTCCAAGCACTTCACGGGATGACTAACCCATCAAGCCAAAATGATGAACCAAATCACCTGGCTTGACCAACTCTGAGAAATAGCCCGTCTACTACCGACTAACTCATACGAAAGAAGAATTAAGAGGAACCACTCTCTATAATTCCTTAGATTGAAAATCAATTGTTGTGGTGGGGGACCAATAAGATTGAGTTCTAAATCTATTACATTTAGATTTCGATCTAATTTTGGATTGGTCCCTCATACTGTGCAAAATCTACAAACCTGAAGGAGGCAGATGTAGGCCTAAACTGAAGAAGAAGAGAAGAAGAGAAGAAGAAGAAGAAGAAGAAGAAGAAGAAGAAGAAGAAGAAGAAGAAGAAGAAAGAATTTAGATAGTAGGATTTGAATATTGTGGGGTCATTCCAACGAGCAAGTATGACGTTTCTCGTGTTGTTTTTATTTTTTCGTATAACACAAAATTAATTGAATATACAATGACATAATAAAAGTGTGTGCCTTTGTTCTTCCCAGAGGTTTAATCACTAGAGAAATTTGGTTTATGCCGTTGTCAGACATGTCCCTGTAACATAAAGATTTACGATCGATACAAAAAAGTTACGATGGATTTATCTCGTAGCCCATTTGGAACACAGGTAGAGTCATGCATAAGGATTAGGATATGATTAAGATTATGGTTAAGCTAGGGTTAGGATTAAGATTATCAAATTTGGAGCTATATACCTGTCCATGATGAGGCTACCGAGCAAAAAATCAATCGTAGTTTTTATCAATCGTAAGTCTTTTATAGGGCGATGATTGGATGAGGTAAAAGGATGAGAAACCGATAACGAGATCCGGTACTTGTTCGATGGACGTGCGTTTTCTCCTGTATGTGTATTGTACTTGGTCGTTCCTCACACGTTTGCTTCCGCTATAAGTACTCGCATACACACCACATATTTACAGGACGCATTCAGGATGACTACCGATCAAAATGCATATTGCATGACAAGCAGTCATAAACGCACAAACCACCTGGCAAAAAACGGATATGGCTTTCGTTTCTTGCATTTTTTATATTATTTATTTATTTTTTATTTTTTTTAATGCATGCACAAATATTGAATCCGCTCTGACAACGAGCATCAATCTAACAGATTAACAGAATAACAATCATGCCATCCGTTTCTGATACATTTTCGGATCCCGCCACGTCTGGCAGTGGTGTTATACGTCTTTTATCACACTTTGTTGTTCATAACATTTCACTGTCTCAGTTCTTTGAAACTGATCGCGAAAGGAGATGACAAAACACAGTTGGATGAAGAACCTCAAAGAAATTTTCTAGGGATTGGACCTGATCCTTGAATAAGGCATCTAAGAGATCGACGTAATAGTTCGTATTCAATTCACGAGAATCACGACAGGCGAAAGTCGATCTAGTCATCATTTGCCATTGCTCCTACTGCTTCTTGGATATCACGGCACGAGCCGTTAGGCGAACCACTGGTCCTCCTCTTGAGTCTTGGTGAATATGCAGAACCTGGAAAGTGGTATAAGCTTGCTGACATCTTGGCCGAGTCGAGACTTCTTCGGGCTTCATCACAGGCGAATCTCTGTTGCGTGCATGGAAGGCTTCTGCTGTATGGATAGTCATTCGTCTCGGTATGTCTCGTTCGTTCGTCTTCATGTGAGCTCGCTGGAGTTGTGGGAAAGATGGAACCATGAGATGATTCTTGAATTTCGACGTAGCCCGGGATCTTCTGTGGGATTCGGATTGTTTCCTATTCCTCGATCACCAGCTTCCCTGTCCATTCAAAGAACAATTCGAAGGTAAATGGTCTGCAATTTCTTTTTTTTTTAGCTTCTCTTAATCTCAGAACATAACGTATTCGAGCAAGCAAATTAAATAATGAAGTAATTTTTGTTGGAAAATTAGGTCAACCCGAAGAGCCAAGCCGCCATCTCCTCCGGACCTAAGCCGAATAGATATGACAACTATCCCCCAAGAATAACGACAATTGTGCTAAATGCAAGATGAATATACTTTTAATGAATAATCGAAAAGTATTGTTCTCTGTCTTAGGTTGTTATCCTTTAATCAGTTTTGATGATATATCAGTTATTCATACAGTGTTCTCAACATAATTTCATGATTTAGGTTCCACTGCGAACTGTATAGTTTACAGATTTGGAACATTGCCTTACTTGTCTAAATTTCGCCGATCATCTACCAGATTAAAGATGCACGTCTTCGGAAGTCTTCATCAGATCCAAGTCCTAGACCTCCAAAAGGACCACCAACTTGTGAGCGACTAGCACCACCGTCCTGGACTTGCCGCTAGTTCTACATCGCTCAAAGCTCTTTGTGACGGGTTTAGGCCTGGAATAATCCACAGCTTTCATGGATAGCGCCCTCGTTGAGAGGACGAGACAGATTGGTAGCGGAACCTGATACCTAGGCAGTAGATGAGAAAGGAAGGGGGGGGGGAGATCGACGGAACAGTTGTCTAGTATACAGGTGATGCACATGTATGAGTGGGTCGTAGAAATTATGGCGTAAGGTAACTACGGAATTGTTTAACGGTTTAAACTAGTTTCTATTAGTAACCGAATGCCCACAATTTCTACTGACCACGAAAAGCATCATTTGTTTAATAGATACGAATCTTTGGGGAACGTCTGTTTTGAAAGAAACTGCCGTAGCTGTTCACGTGTGCGTAACTTATATTTCCTTGCAAAGTTTTTTTTTTTTCCTGAGCATAGCCCCCCCCCCCAATCACTCTTTGTGATAATTGCTATTAAAAAGGTCGGCATTCCTCCCCGGTTAACCCCCTGATCATGGTCCTGATAGTATATGAATCTATGAGACTTTGTCATTGCCTACCTTCCAGTGTAAGTCATACCCTAGGAGATGACGGTTCGGGCCCTCCATGGATCTACTCTCACGTTTGCCATAGACCTAGTCATAGGTATCGGCTGATGGTGACCAGGCACTATACCAAGGTGTGCTGGAATGCGCTGCATGACTGGAAGTCCACATCTTCTCTGTCCGGTCATGGGGCATTCAGCGACAATGTGGATGAAAAAGCTGCATTAAAAAAAACAAAAAAACGAGCAAAACATTATTTGTCATCATGTTCATATGAATATGTTATCTGTTGACAACCACGACATTAAAGGTAAATAAATAGACGTTATCGTTCAGCGTACATCAACGGACATCTACAGTATATAACGTTCGCAAAACGTTTCCCGAGCGCAAACGTATATCCCTACTCCCACAACGACGACTACCAGTAGGACATATATCTTACCTTCCTTTTCTGTGTAATCATCCAGAAGATGGTGTCTTTCAGGAAACATGGAGCTCCTTGCAACATTCTGTTCCCATGCAGACAAATAAATTAAATAAAGAATATTCTCACATTATAAACAACATGTCAGGTTATTATATATTCCTGTTTGACTTTAAACAGGTCTTCAAAACGATCTTCACAGCGGTTGTCCACACCTTCGATTGGTTTATGACAATACAGACTGTATTTAAAAATGGTACGGTCGGGAGAAAATAATTTAGGTATGAAATCCTCTCAAATAATAAGTGTATGTGTACCAAATTAAAGCCAAAAGATTTTTCTTGCTGTTTTTTTTTTTTATTATATTATTTTTATTGCTCTTGTCAACACAAAAGTTATGCTAAATTATGTGCGACGAGGAGGTAATCGAAATACATGTAGCTCCTTACAATATGAACATATTCATTGCTCTTCCAATCGGATGACACCTGTCAAATCGCAATGGATCATATTTGCATCATCTTCGTTGCCTGTTACAAGCTTCTCTTTCCAGATTCATAATCATACACATGGATATCTTAAAGTGAGAGCGAACTGACCAACTCCGTCATTGACTGTGTGTTATAAATAAATAGTCTTAAAATATACCTTTTGAAATAACTATTAACAATACAGTGTATAAATTAACCGTAATTTAATTTGTATTGGAAAAAAAAATGTTTTTGACTGGGGAAAAGTATTTGTTTTGATATTGGTAAAATGGTTATTGCTGTGGGAATTAGATAAGCCGTGAAAAAAATGTATTTTCAATTGGGACTGTGTTATGAGACTACTGTACCAAGGATGTTGTATTATGGGTTAGAATCATGCGCGTATTCTGGGGGGGCTTTACGGGCCGGGCCCCCGGGTAGGCGCCCGAAAGGGCGCCAAAATGGCTCAAAGGGCGCCAAATTGACCTTAGGGCGCCCAAATTGAGAAAAAATGTGAAAAAAAAGAAAAGAAAAAAAAAAAAAAAAAACCGGAAACTGGGGTATGATTCCAGCTGATTGACCTCTCCCCCCCCCGCTCATCGCTCGGGC
>CALNVZ010003432.1:30746484-30814921 GCA_940671915.1 Paracentrotus lividus
CTAAAATAAATGAAAGAAAAAAAAAAAAAAAAAACGGAAACTGGGGTATGATTCCAGCTGATTGACCTCTTCCCCCCCCCCCCCCCCCCGCTCATCGCTCGGCCAGCGTGACGTCAAAAATATTAAGTGTACCTTTTTGCTCGCTCGGTGTAACGTGAAAAAAAATACGATGTACCTTTCTGATCCACCACTGGGGGGGGCCAAAATCAAAATCACATCGGGCCCCCGGGTGGCCAAATCCTGGATACGCGCCTGGGAATCAGGCAGAATTGAGATATTAGTTGAGGCTAAGAGGTCGGCTCCTGTTGTTGGCCATTTAAGCTTGTGGGGGTACTCATCACCGCAATGGGTGTTTGTTAATCGAATTGAAGTTAAACTGCAATTGGTTTAAATACAAAATTAAACTTTTTGATCCAAATAGCAAAATCTGGGAAAAGGGCCAAAACCAGTAGGTGTTTTGTTAGTAATATGAAGTTTATAAAAAATGTTTGTTAGTAATATGAAGTATCAAATTTACGATCTCCTTTTACCGTTGAAAACTCTTGGCAAAACCACATTTTAACAAGTTCATTTCCATATTTGTTAGAGAAAACGAGATCAAACTTACGCTGCAACTTCGGCATCTCGGAAGTCCTTGCGAATGGATTGTTTTCTGGATTTTTGAGCTGAGTTAATCTGATTCGTTCCTGATTAGGCCGTCACGGCAATGATCATGACCGTCCATCAGCACACATGACTATGGAGGGTCGTTTGGTACGCGGTTGGGTGATCGAGGTGAGCTATTATCTGTGATGATAACGATGATGATCACGTTCCATATTATGTTCTGATACCTGTCGACGTTGAATACCGTGTTTGCTCGTCGAATGATCAGGAAGGTCTACGCTCTTCCTCTGCATGTGTAGCCAGGTCGCGACACGAGCGAAGTGGAATTGAATTAAGGACGATGCAGGGTTCATCAACGGGCCATTGTGCGAGGTTGTTATCGGACGTTCAATATAGAGCGCTGGAACATATTTATGCATCGATATGCAGAACGATTTGCTGCAATACAGAATTAAAAGATGCGAATTACATCAATACAATTTTTCTTTTTATTTATGATGTTTTCAAAATAATAGCCCTCACCATATTTAAACTCAAATTTATATAGTATAACTATCTTTATTAAAAGTACTATAACCATTGTTTTGTTGTTTCTTTGCTGTTTTTGGTTTGTTTTCTTTCTTTTCTCTTTTTTTTAATCGGGGTATATGATGCTTTATGTAATTAAAGTTCATTAACAAAAAAACAACGGATGTTTTTAAAAACAACCTTAATTCAATAGATTGAAGAAAAATATCGACAAAGCATAAGACATAATTGGGCCCAGGGAGTCAGTAATTATGATATAGTTTCGATTTTTTTGGCAACTGTTGGAAGAAAAAAACTTTGGTCGTAGCCTATGCATATTTGTTATAGCTTTTACTTAGGATTTTACATATTAATTTACTTTTAAATGTAATTTAGAATATATAATTCATAACTTATTCATCCCAGTTTCCCAAAGATGAAGTAAACAATTACTAATCGTAATATAGATAACCGAGATTATTTCGGAGATCAATATCATTAAAAACACAATGAAGCGGAAATTTCTTTAGTAAAAGCAATTAGGCCTGCTTTTTGGAGGGGGCTTTTACACAGGACAGCCCAACAGGCGCGGATCCAAGAAAATCGAATTGTATGCATTTCGGGGTTGGCCCAATTGTCTAGGGGACAAAAAGCGGCTCTTATTATGTTTACGCATGGCCCGGTTAAGTTCATGTGTGACTCGCGCTCTGCGTCCGCGACTGGCCCAATACTCAGTGCTGAGCACTAAGCAATGGTGTAAACAAATCTTTTTTTTCGATAGCAAACATGTTTTGTTATTATCACCATTTCAAGGTTTATTCTGATGAGATTTATATGGCTTCAAGTTAAGTCATCCCTTCGATAGTGTCTTATATAGCTGTATGTCCAGAAAAGGGGAAATCCAGAAACGATCAGTTATTTTCCAGTTAAACGAAAAACCATACATGAAATATTAAATTGATCCATCTTAAAGATCGAAAGATGATTTCTTTTCTTTCTACTAATTACACACCACAAAAGCAAATAATTCTGAGAAATTCTACTGATTTAGACGGAATGAGAGTTTTGAAAATGAAATGCTCAGAGTCAAAATTATAGCTTGCTATTATCCCTCTGGAAAGAACACACTCATTACACATTTGTGAACAACAGTCGCTTTCGAAAACTCAGCTCTTCACACGTGGAAATTGATTTCACAATGTGAAATTCCGCCAATTACACATTGTGGAGCACCACAATGATGGAAAACTCACACATTGTCACCAATGTTGAATGAATTGATTTCACAGGTGTGGATATACCAGGCTCACAGTGTGAAATTGATTTCACAATGTTGCCTGCACTAGCCAAACGCCCCCAATTTAACATCCCTGTGGAGCAGGACTTCACAATGTGAACCAGTGTGATCCACACTGTGTTTCACATTGTGAATGAGTTGTGTCTTTCCAGCAGGATCAGATAGTAGGGGAGACGGGGATGGAAGTTTACACGGGTCAGTTGTTACGTTCTCAGTGTGCTAAGTGGAACAAGAGAGTTCGTGCTAACTGAATTATATACAGCCTACAACATAGCGTGATGAACTGTCCGGTTTCGTGGGTTTTCTCCGTTGTTTTTTAAAAAGTAATCAACAAAAAAACCATTTTTTAAAGTTCCAGTGAAATTTTTGCAAAAATTAAAATATTTTTAATAGTTCTTAAAATTTAATTATGAAGGCACATGATGATAGACTTGGTATTGTGATATTAGTAATGTTGTCATTTATATACCACTTAAGCCATGCCCTGTCAATTCTGCCTTATGGCTTGTTACAGTTGATTTTATGTGTAAAAATCCACCCATGGTATTGTACAAACAACCCTACCCCATGTCGAGTAACAACCTATCCCCAATTACATTACACATGTAAAGTTAATTTGTTTTCAATTTTTCAGGTGTTAATTATTTTGATATTTCTATTATTCACTTAGTCTCTATTCTAGAAGCTCTACCTTTGATCTGCCTGTTACAGCATACAAGAAACTGGAAGTTGATCGAAGTCTATGGCGTATAGAAGATTTTACACATTGTTAAACAAATTACCAGTTGTTTACATAATAATAACCACATTTACTCCGTATGCACTTTGTAAACAACTTTTACCCCGTATAGGGGTAATTTGTTTTCATGATCTTCATTAATTGCTGTAGTTAATATAGCGTTTACATGTTTTTCAAGTTCTTATGTTGGCCTTCGGGTTTTTAGGACAACATAAAGGCAAACTACAGACCCCAAAAATCAAGTTTCGTGAGTACTTTCATTTGACATCTACTGCCCAAATGTGAATTTTGTAACGTCCATCCCCGGTCTCCCAAATGTTTTCATACTTAGCACGAATAGCGATTTTATTCAATTAATGATCTCTTATTTTTTAAATATATTCTGCCAACACTTGGAATTCTAGTTTGCATACATATTGTGGCTATATCTTACAAATTCACGGTTTTCATCAAATAGAACAACTTTTGTTTAAAATGATTTTTTTTTAAAGTAGTAAATAGAATCTATTCTGCATGAAATTGCGGTAGGAGGGGATTAGTTGGTACATTATACCATCCATGTTTTGTAAGGTTTCTATCAACTGAGATAACGCAAGTTGTCGGCTGTTTGAAACCACTAGGCAGTGAATTTTTTAAAAGAAAATGGGTTGATATAGTCCTGCACTTCAGTCGGCCCAATTATTAATATTTTTTCTGTACTTTTTTTTCTCGGTCTAGAGACCGAAAAGCCAAAAATTATCCAATTAATCACACTAAAAAAAAAAATAAACTGGCGGTTAGCGTCGCCCCCTCCCCCCTCAGCGTATCCGCTCGTGAGTGGAATGGTGCACGTCTATTTAACACTTTTAGTTTATAGTAGAATTCCGATAATTAAAAAATATGAAAGAGAATGCAAATAAAAAAATTTTAATGAATTTGCGAAAAAACAGGATTTCCTTCTGTCATGAAACAGACGTATTATGCTGAGATTATCCTTTTAGAAATGCCTTACTTCACCCCTTTAAAATACGTTAGGGGAACCGGGATGGACTGTTTACAAAAATTGCACATTTGGGCCAGATAATTCAATGAAAGAACTCACCACACTCCATCTTAGGTCTGTATAGTTAGCATTTATGTTTGCTAAAACAAATAGAAGGCAATCTAAAACTTGAAAACATGTAAAACACTAATTAACCTACAGCTTAATTAATGAAGACATTTTTGTAACAATCCCTCCCCGGATCACGGGGTAAGCTGTTACACCAGTACGGGCTTTGATTTTTACAAATATGTAACATACCGGGCGTAAGGTGACAATGTGTTAAAATCTCTCTATACCATATTTGTTTCAACTTCCAGTTTTTCTTGGCATCGTTACCAGTAGACTCAAGGAGCTCTAGAATATACAACACGATAATAATAGAACATACACAAAATTTGTAACACCTGAAAATTAAGACAAAATTAATTTTACATATGTAATGAATTGGGGTCAGACGTTCGTTACACTCGACATGGGGTAGTTTTGTTTTTAACAAACCTACCCCATAGGTGATTTTACACACAAAAATCAACTCAGCACAACCATTAGGCAGAATTACAGGGCATGGCTCGGGTTATATTAGGATATACATTTACAATACCAAATATCATTCATGTGCCTTCACTGTAAGAGCTATTACAAAATTTTAATTTTTGTCAAAATTTACTATTGAACTGTAAAATTGGTTTTTTGTTTACTTTTTAATAAAACAACGGAAAAAACCTAACGACCGGCAGTCATCACAGCTATGTGGCAGGCTGTTAAAAGATGCCAGTTAGCACACCTCTCTTTCTTCCAGCTTAGCCACACTGAACGTGTAACAACTTCGACCGTGAACTTCAATCCCCGGTCTCCTCCCTACTCACCTCCCTTAAAATCGTTCCTTCACCCCCTTAACATCTTCTTTACCCTTTTTAGAATCATACTTCACCCCTTTAATCGTTACTTCACGCTTTAATCGTTACTCACCCCTTTAAATCGTTATCCCTTAAAATCGTTCCTTCACCCCTTTATAGAACTCATTACTTCACCCCTTTAAATCGTTATTTTACCTCTTTAAAATGTTTACTTCAAAGCCCTTTAATCGTTCTCACCCATTTTAGAACCGTTACATATCATTCTACTCCACGTGAAATTGTAAAACCTAACACGATATGACATTAAAATCTTAACATAAAGACGCGTCCATTATTTGAGGAGGGGAAACGCAACATACATTCATGAGTTTATGTGGAAATTACAACTGAGCGCGCAGAAATTATACGGTTCTACATTAATGTCAACAAAACCCGCTGCTATCAACGCGGGAAGCGACGATTGACAACTGCATGCAATTATTACTTAGCGACAAAAACCTCGCCTAGAACTTCCCTGTTGTTAAATGGTCTGGTCAGTCGATCCGTTCGAGAATTTTCTCATGGACATGAAATAAATAATGAACTTTTATCATAGTTTCGTAGGTTAGGGATGCTCAGACCAGATTGGGGAAATACATTTTGGCTAGCCTATAACACCATTGTTGCTAAAGTGTAATAGAATCTTTTATTTCACATAGATGATGTTCCTAACACGATTATTGATATAATAGTGATCTGCACATCTTGCGAAGACGCCGTTCACATCGGCGATATGCATGTGATATGCGGAAATATTGACCATCAGAGTAAAGATTCGTATTGTGACAATGTTTCAAATGTGACAGGACTTTTGTTTAACCAATCGAAATGAATTTTACCATCTCTGGAAAGGTGAGAATTCAAGCTTTTTAAAAACTGCTTGATCATTAAGCTGCTATATAATTATGGCGTTAATCCAGGAGATATTATGTGGCGTATGAGCTATTTGAGATGCAAAATTTGCCATATTGTACAGAATCTTGATCTGATTAGGATTTCGAATTGCGACACAAGTGACAGGACTTTTTTCCCCTTTGCAGTAAGTTTTCTATTTTTCTGAAAAATAAAAAAAAACGACTCTTACGTATTATTCAAGTTTGATCATTCTTTGAAAAGGTAATTTGCTCGCCATAATCAAGAAACAAAGTGAAAAAAACTGCTGCACAATACAAAATGTTCATATGCAGCGTTGATTTGCGTAAGAGTTGGATAGCGCCCCTTTCCTCTTAAGTTTTAACAACTAGAATTGATATGCTCACCTCCTTAGGCCTATAGAACTCGTTTCTTTTCAAAATTTCTAAACCCAACAAAGGCAAATGGCTGAAAGTTGACGCCCTCTATCAAAATGATCGAAACAAAAAGCAACAAAAAACAACAAATCTTACGTTTTTTGGCTTTAGCTATCCTTGTTTGTTGATCTTGAGTTTTAGCAAAGCTGACTATATTGCTCTCCAGAGATTCAGTATTAGGAGATGAGGTATGTTTCGGAAAGGCTTCGTTTGCTATCTCAGGATCAGCTTTACCTACGGCGAACATTACCATTGAATGAATTATTGTGGCGGACTCATTTAACAAAAAATATGTCTTGAGGTTACATGAAATAATAATTTTACCAGTATTAGGCACAGATCCCAACTGTGAAAAAATAAAGTAAATAAACAAATTTTTAAAAAATTAAATTTAAATCTTATTTTTCAGCCATGTGGGGGTCAGTAGAGCTCGTCATAAAATGTGTTTGTCTAAAGAAAAACATATTTTGGGGTAAAATTTTCCTCCATTAATTTATAATTCATATGAGGAAAAATTTAGAGTTTTCTATTAGCGTATGCAGAATCTATATTCTGTTATCTTCTCACCGCAGACATATTTACAGGAGAAAAAATAAACGACAATTTCCTCAATTTGACACACAATAATGGCAAACTCTGCTGTACCACAAAAAATACAATATTTTACCAGTCTGACAGTGCAGAGGACCTAATTTAGGAGATGGAAAAGGCCTCATTATGACCAAAGTAGGCCGTTGCGTTCCCCCTCACAAGTAAAAAAAAGAACCGTCATTGTAATAGATTGTTTTTTATTGTACTTTTTTTTTTGTAATTTCTTTTACACTACCACCCCCCCCCCCGACAAACACCCTGGACGAACGAATATTTGTTTGAAGTACACTGTCAATTCTTGGCAATTTCCCTTTGCATTTGGCTTGCACCATGACCTGTAGGTGCTGAAGAGATACCCTGGCTGTGCTAGATAAAATAATAACGGAATGAATTTTAACATACTTATTAATAATTTGCATCTACCTTCCATCTGCCTGCGATGTGACGTTTAATACGGTAAAGGCTTCAGGTTGTAAACCAGTCAATGACACTGCAAAACATGGAAACATCTGCTTAAACAAATAAAAAATAATTATTTCACACTTTCATTTTTTTGGCTTCAGTTAGTTGGGGTATTAAAAAATTTATCTAACTTGATTAAATAAAAAAATAAGTATGCCAATTTCATACAAAGTCTTACATTAGAAATAAAATTCTTGGCGCACCAAGAGGGAAACGTGGTACATACTGTAATTGACTTTCGAGTGAAAAAACAAGCAAACAGCATTTTTACTTCCACTACATGTCGGGCGTCTTGTTCTCCGCATCATCAGGCGCCAGCTTCCCAAATTTTAAAACGAAATCACATAAGATCATGACAGGGCGCGGCCGCCGTAAGCGTTTTTGAAATTGCAAGACTAGCCCGATAATATGTGGTTGGGTTGGAGGCTATTGATCCGTCCCTTCTGACTCTGTATGCCACATCTTATCTTCGCCGACCGCTTGAGTGGTCTAACAACACGGTTGCTAAAAATATCGAATAAATGTATGTATTCGGCAGGGAAACTCTCTATAATTAGCAACATGTAATTTGTTTATGTGTCAAGAGTAAAAACGCGAAGTTTCACGAGTAAATGAATTAGAAATTTTCTCACTTTGGTCGCCCCTTCCTTCGCATACATAATAATTGGGAAAACTTTTTCTCGGCTTCGGTTTAAAACACATGCAAAAACGAACAAAAATCTACACGTCCATTTGTATGGTTCTTGACAAAGTATTAGATATTTTCCACAGGAATGTGTGTTTTTTATTGTTTTTATTGAATTAGATATTAATGTAAAATTAATTATTCTCAAAATTGTCGGATTTCACATAATCCACACACTGTGTTTCCAGCCAATACGAAACAAGGGTTACGCTCGCAAATAAGTTCGCCAAAACTTAAAGCTTTTGAAAAATTTTCAACTATTTTCATTTCAATATTGTTCCTCTCACTCAACTACTAAAGTTGTGTGGACTTTCCATTTATGTTTATGGTATTTAAAAAAAAATTTTTAAACATGCCAATTCCACTCTTACTGCTTCAAGGTGTTCTTACATAATACTGCACATTGTTTTCAATATACATTGAAAATAAGTCTATGTTGATATCTACTATCGATCAGCATCTATATAGCGCGTTTTCGCTGTTTTTTCTTTCAACAAAAATCGTCTTTGGCACTAGTACTTGTTTTATCGTTACGACAGTTCAAACATTAAGAAAATTTTGAAGACACAGTTTTTCTCCTCTTGATCTGCTTTTACTAACTTGGAGAGCAAGTCACCTTTTCTTACGTGTGTTTTGGGGCTGTTTTTGTTTTTTAACAGTGAAGCGCCTTGAGCAAATTATTTGGAAGTGCCTACTCATATAAGAATATGTTATTATTATTCTTTGGTCAGAGGCGAAGTGTAATCTTGAATTCTAATAATTTATATTAGAACATAAATGTCTTGTACATTAATCGTGATGAGTCTCAAGCATATTCGATCACTATCACAAAATGTACACCAGTAGTAATAGTCTATCCAAATACCACTTACCTTCCTGACTGTTAATAATATCTCTGTCTCACATTTTCGTAAAATTTCTCCAAAGCACGACCTGCATCAATGATCCATCCAACATCAAGCAATAGATGGAATCATTCTATCGACCCTCGATAAAACAAGGCCCCGGAGTTAGAAGACATCCAACCAGACCAGACGACCACATCCTAAATGGCTTATGGACATTGACCTTTCGTCCGAGCTTTCTCGAAGTTGGACGAACTACCAACTTGGATCGCGGTCATTGACGCAAGCGCGGCTTCAAGTCGATTGGGAAGGAAGCTAGTGTGCGATTGGACGTGCTTAGCCCTCGCCATGCCGAAATCGTGCGCTCGGCCAGCGTGACGTCAAAAAATTTAAGTGTACCTTTTGGCTCGCTCGGTGTAACGTGAAAAAAAATACGATGTACCTTTCTGGATCCACCACTGGGGGGGGCGCCAAAATCAAAATCACATCGGGCCCCCCGGGGTGCCAAATCCTGGATACGCGCCTGGGAATCAGGGCAGAATTGAGTAGTTGAGGACTAGAGGTGGCTCCTGTTTCGTATTGGCTTTAAGCTTTGTGGGGGTTACTCATCACCGCAATGGGTGTTTGTTAATCGAATGAAAGTTAAACTGCATTGGTTAAATCCACAAAATTAAACTTTTGATCCAAATGCAAATTGGAAAAGGGCAAAATAGGTGTTTTGTTAGTAATATGAAGTTAAAAAAATGTGTTTGTTAGTTAATATGAAGTATCAAATTTACGATGCTCCTTTATATCCGTGAAAACTCTTGCAAAACAATTTTATACAAGTTCATTTCCATATTGTTAGAGAAAAGAGATCAAACTTACGCTGCAACTTCGGCATCTTCGGAAGGCCTTTGCGAATGGATTGTTTCTGGATTTTTGAGCTGAGTAATCTGATCGTTCTGATAGGCCGTCACGGCAATGAATGACGTCTCAGCAAATGATATGGAGGTCGTTTGGTACGCGTTGGTGATCGAGTGAGCTATTATCTGTGATGATAACGGATGATGATCCGTCCATATTATGTCTGATACCTGTCGACGTTGATACCGTGTTTGCTCGTCGAATGATCAGAAGGTCTACGCTCTCCTTGCATGTGTAGCCAGGTCGCGACACGAAGGCGAAGTGGACATTGAATTAGAGGACGATGAGGGTTCATCAACGGGCCATTGTGCGATGTTGATTAGGACGATTCAATATAGAGCCGTGGAACATATTTATGCATCGAATGCAGAACGATTTGCTGAATACAGAATTAAAAGATGCGAATTACATCAATACAATTTTTTTTTATTTATGAATGTTTTCAAAATAATAGCTCACATATTAAACTCAAATTTATATAGTATAATATCTTTATTAAAAGTATATACATTGTTTTGTTGTTTCTTTGCTTGTTTTTGGTTTTGTTTTGCTTTTTTTCTCTTTTTTTAATCGGTATATGATGCTTTATGTAATAAAGTTCATTTAACAAAAAACAACTGATGTTTAAAACAATTAATCAATAGATTGAAAGAAAAAATATCGACAAAGGCATAAGACATAAATTAGGGATCTAGCTATTATGATATAGTTTCGATTTTTTTGGACAACTGTTGGAGAAAAAACGTTTGGTCGTAGGCCTATGCATATTTTGTTATAGCTTTTACTAGGATTTACATATACATTTACTTTTAAATGTAATTTAGAATATATAATTCATAACTTATTCATCATGTTTTCCCAAAGATGAAGTAAACAATTACAATCGTATATAGATAACGAATTATTTCGGATATCAATATCATTAAAAACACATGAGCGAAATTCTAGTAAAAGCAATTAGGCCTGCTTGCTTTTACACAGACAGCCCACAGGCGCGGATCCAAGAAAATCGAATTGAATGCATTTCGGGGCCCAATTGTCTGGGGACAAAAGCGGCTCTTATTATGTTTACGCATGGCCCGGTAAGTTCATTGTGTGACTCCGGTCTGCGTCCGCTACTGGCCCAATACTAGTGCTGAGCACTAAGCAATGGTGTAAACAAACTTTTTTCGATAGCAAACATGTTTGTTATTATCACCATTCAAGGTTTTATTTCTGATGAGATTTATATGGCTTCAAAGTAAGTCATCCCTTCGATAGTGTCTTATATAGTGTGTCCCAGAAAAGGGGAAATCCCAGAACGATCAGTTATTTTCCAGTTAAACGAAAAACATACATGAAATATTAAATTGATCATCTTAAAGATCGAAAGATGATTTCTTTCTTCTACTAATTAACACCACAAAAGCAAATAATTCTGAGAAATTCGTACTGATGACGAATGAGAGTTTTGAAAATGAAATGTCAAAGTCAAAATATAGGCTTGCTATATCCCTGCTGGAAAGAACACACTCATTCACATTGTGAACACAGTGTGAAAACATAGTTTCACACGTGGAAATTGATTTCACAATGTGAAAATTCCCCAATTTAACATTGTGGAGCACCACAATGTGGAAAACTACACATTGTTCACAATGTGAAAATTGATTTCACAGTGTGGATATACCAGCTCACAGTGTGAAATTGATTTCACAATGTGAAAAACGCCCCAATTTAACATTGTGGAGCAGACTTCACAATGTGAAACACAGTGTGATCACACTGTGTTTCACATTGTGAATGAGTTGTGTCTTTCCAGCAGGGATAGTAGGGGAGACCGGGGATGGAAGTTACACGGGTCAGTTGTTACAGTTCTCAGTGTGCTAAGTTGGAACAAGAGAGTTCGTGCTAACTGGAATCTATATACAGCCTACACATAGCTGTGATGAACTGCCGGTCGTGAGGTTTTCTCCGTTGTTTTTTAAAAAGTAAATCAACAAAAACCATTTTTTAAAGTTCCAAGTGAATTTTTGACAAAAATTAAAATTTGTAATAGTTCTTACAACATTTAATACTGAAGGCACATGATGATAGACTGGTATTGTGAATATAGTACATGTATGTCATTAATATACACCTTAGCCATGCCCTGTAATTCTGCCTTATGGCTTTGTTACAGTTGATTTTATGTGTAAAATCACCCATGGGGTAGGTTGTTACAACAACCTACCCCATGTCGATGTAACAACCTACCCCAATTACATTACACATGTAAAGTAATTTTGTTTCAATTTTCAGGTGTTAATATTTTGATATTTCTATTATTACTTTAGTCTATTCTAGAGCTCTACTTGATCTGCTGTTAACGATACCAAGAAACTGGAAAGTTGAATCGAAAGTATGGTATAAGAGATTTACACATTGTAACAAATTACCAAGTATGTTTACATAATAATAACAATTTACCCCGTATGGTGTAACAACTTACCCCGTATACGGGGTAAGTTGTTTTTCATGTCTTCATTAATTAAGCTGTAGTTAATTAGCGTTTACATGTTTTCAAGTTTTATGTGCCTCGGGTTTTAGACAACATAATAGGCTAACTACAGACCCAAAATAAAGTTTGTGAGTACTTTCATTAGAATTATCTGGCCCAAAATGTGAATTTTGTAACGTCCATCCCCGGTCTCCCCTAATGTTTCATACTTAGGACGAAGTAGCGATGTATTCAATTACATGTATCTTCTTATTTTTAAAATATGATCTGCAACACTTGGAATCTAGTTTGCATACATATTGTGGCTATATCTTACAAAGTTCAGGTTTTCACAATAGAACAACTTTTGTTTAAAATGATTTTTTTTTTTAAAGTAGTAAATAGATCTATTCTGCATGAAATTGGGTAGGAGGGGATTAGTTGGTACATTATACCATCCATGTTTTTGTAAGGTTTCTATCAACTGAGATAACGCAAGTTGTCGGCTGTGAAACCACTAGGCGTGAATTTTAAAGAAATGGGTGTATAGTCCTTTCACTTCAGTCGGCCAATTATTAATATTTTTTCTGTACTTTTTTTTCTCGGTCTAGGAGACCAAAAGCCAAAATTATCCAATTTAATCACACTTAAAAAAAAAATAAACTGGGGTTAGGGTCGCCCCCCTCCCCCCTCACGTATCCGCTCGTGAGTGGAATGGTGGCACGTCTATTTAACATTTTAGTATAGTAGAATTCCGATAATTAAAAATATGAGAAGAGAATGCAAATAAAAGAAATTTTTTAATGAATTTGGCGAAAAACAGGATTTTCCTTTGTCATGAACAGACGTATTATGTGAGATTATCCTTTAGAATGCTTACTTCACCCCCTTTAAATCGTTAGGGGAGACCGGGGATGGACGTTACAAAATTCACATTTTGGGCCAGATAATTCTAATGAAAGAACTCACACACTCCATCTTAGGTCTGTATAGTTAGCCTATTATGTTTGCTAAAACAATAGGAAGGAATATAAAACTTGAAAACATGTAAACACTAATTAACTACAGCTTAATTAATGAAGACATTTTTTGTAACAACCTACCCCCGTATACGGGGTAAGTTGTTACACCATACGGGGTAGATTGTTACAATATGTAAACATACGGGGTAAGCTGACAATGTGTAAATCTCTTATACCATACTTTTGTTTCAACTTTCCAGTTTCTTGGCATCGTTACCAGTAGATCAAGTAGAGCTCTAGAATATACAAAAGTAATAATAGAACCATAAAAATTTTAACACCTGAAAATTAAGACAAAATGTAATTTTACATATGTAATGTAATTGGGGTAAGTTGTTACATCGACATGGGGTAGTTTGTTGTAACAACCTACCCCATAGGTGATTTTACACACAAAAATCAACTGCAGCACAACCATTAGGCAGAATTACAGGGCATGGCTCGGGGTTATATTAGTGATATACATTTACAATACCAGAATATCATCATGTGCCTTCACTTGTAAGAGCTATTACAAATTTTAATTTTTGTCAAAAATTTACTTTGAACTGTAAAAAAATGGTTTTTGTTGATTTACTTTTTAATAAAACAACGGAAAAACCTAACGACCGGCAGTTCATCACAGCTATGTGCAGGCTGTAAAAGGATGCCAGTTAGCACACCCTCTCTTCTTCCAGCTTAGCACACTGAGAACTGTAACAACTGACCCGTGTAACTTCAATCCCCGGTCTCCCCTACTTCACCTCCTTAAAATCGTTCCTTCACCCCCTTAAAATCGTTCCTTTACCCTTTTTAGAATCATTACTTCACCCCCTTTAAATCGTTACTTCACCGCTTTAAATCGTTACTTCACCCCTTTAAATCGTTATCCCTTAAAATCGTTCCTTCACCCCTTATAGAATCATTACTTCACCCCTTTAAATCGTTATTTTACCTCTTTAAAATTGTTACTTCAAGCCCTTTAAATCGTTCCTTCACCCATTTAGAACCGTTACATATCAATTCTACTCCACGTGAAATGTAAACCTAACGTATGACATTAAATCTTAACATAAAGACGCGTCCATTATTTGAGGAGGGGAAACGCAACATTACATTCATGAGTTTAGTAATACAACTGGACGGCGCAGAAAATTATACGGTTCTACATTAATGTCAACAAAACCCGCGCTATAACGGCGGAAGCGACCGATTGACAACTGCATGCAATTATTACTTTAGCGTACAAAAACTCGCCTAAGAAACTTCCCTGTGGTAAAATGGTCTGGTCAGTCGATCCGTTCGAGCTAATTTCTCATGGACATGAAATAAATAATTGAACTTTTATCATAGTTTTCGTAGGTAGATGCTTCAGACCAGATTGGGGAAAATACATTTTGGCTAGCCTATAACACCATTGTGCTAAAGTTTTTAATCAGAATCTTTATTTCACATAGATTGATGTTCCTAACGATATTTGATATAAATAGTGATCTTGTCACATCTTGCGAAGACGCCGTCCACATGCGATATGCATGTGATATGCGGAAATATTGACCCATCGAGTAAAGATTCGTTTGTGACAATGTTCAAAGTGACAGGATTTTTTTTAACCAATCGAAATGAATTTACCATCTCTGGAAAGGTGAGAATTCAAGCTTTTAAAAACGGCTTGATCATTAAGCTGTTATATAATTATGCGTTATCCAGGAAGATAATTATGTGGCGTATGAGCTATTTGAGAGCAAAATTTGCCATATTGTACAGGAATTTGATCTGATTAGGATTTCGAATTGACACAAGTGACAGGACTTTTTTTCCCCTTGCAGTAAGTTATTCCTATTTTTGAAAAAAAAAAAGACTCTTAACGTAATTATTCAAGTTGATCATTTCTTTGAAAAGTAGTTGCTCGCCATAATCAAGAAAACAAAGATGAAAAAAACTGTGCAAAATACAAAATGTCTATGGCAGCGTTTGATTTGCGTAGAGTGATAGCGCCCTCTTCCTCTTAAGTTTACAACTAGAATTGATATGCTTCACCTCCTTTAGGCCTATAGAATCGTTCCTTCAAAATTTCTAACCCAAACAAAGCAAATGGCTGAAAGTTGACGCCCTCTATCAAAAATGTCGAAACAAAAAGCAACACAAAACAACAAATCTTACGTTTTTGGCTTTAGTATCCTTGTTGTTGGTGATCTTGAGTTTAGCAAAGCTGACTATATTGCTCTCCCAGAAGATTCCAGTATTAGGAGATGAGGTATGTTCGAAAGGTTCGTTTGCTATCTCAGGATCAGCTTTACCTACGGCAAGCCATTTACCATTGATGAATTTGTGGCGACTCCTTTAACAAAATATGTCGAGGTTACATGAATAATAATTTTACAGTATTAGGCACAGATCCCAACTGTGAAAAAAAATAAAGTAAATAAACAAATTTTTAAAAATTAAATTAAATCTTTATTTTTACAGCAATGTGGGGTCAGTAGAGTCGTCATAAAATGTGTTTGTTTAAAAGAAAAACATATTTTGGGTAAATTTCCTCCATTAATTTATAATTCATATGAGGAAAAAATTTAGAGTTTCTATTAGCGTATGGCAGAATCTATATTCTGTATCTCTCACGAGAATATTTACAGGAGAAAAATAAACGACAATTCTGCAATTTGACACACAATAATTTGGCAACTCTGCTGACAGCAAAAAATACAAATATTTTTACAGTCTGACAGTGCAGAGGACCTAAATTTAGAGATGGAAAAGGCCTCATATGACCAAAGTAGGCCGTTGGCGTTCCCCCTCACCAAGTAAAAAAAAGAACCGTCATTGTAATAGATTGGTTTTTTATGTACTTTTTTTTTTTTGTAATTTCTTTTCCTACCACCCCCCCCCCCGACAACACCCCTGGACGAACGAATATTTGTTGAAGGTACACTGGTCAATCTTGGCAATTTCCCTTTGCATTTGGCCTTGCACCATGACCCTGTAAGGTGCTGAAGAGATACCCTGGCTGTGTAGATAAAATAATAAACGAATGAATTTTAAATACTTATAATAATTTGTCATCTTACCTTCCATCTGCTGTGATTGTGACGTAAATACGGTAAAGGGCTTCAGGTTGTAAACCAGTCAATGACACTGCAAAACATGGAAACATCCGTCTAAACAAATAAAAAATAAATGATTTACACTTTCATTTTTGGCTTCAGTAGTTTGGGTATTAAAAATTTATTAATTGATTAAAAAAAAATATTGCAATTCATACAAAGTCTTAATCATTAGAAATAAAATTCTGCGCACAAAGGGAATTCGTGGTAAATAGTGTAATTGCTGAGTGAAAAAAAAGCGAAACAAGCATTTTTTATTACTACATGTCGGGCCGTCTTTGTCTCGCATATCAGGGCAGCTCCAAATTTCAACCGAAATCACAAAAGTCATGACAGGGGCCGCGAAGCGTTTTTGAAAGTGGAAGGGCTGAGCCGAAAATGTGGGGGGGGGGGGTTGAGGCTAAACAGGCTAAAAAAATCGAAGTAAATGTATTATTCGATGGGAAACTCTCTATAATTAGCAACATGTAATTGTTTACTGTGTCATAGAGTAAAAACGCGAAGTTTCACGAGTAAATGAATTAGGCAATTTTCTCACTTGGTCGCTCCGCTCCTTCGCATACAAATAATTTGGAACTTTTCTCGGCTTCGGTTTAAAAACAATGCAAAAACGAACAAAAAAATCTACACCGTCCATTGTATGGTTCTTGACGAAGTAATAGATATTTTTCACAGGAATGTGTGTTTTTTATGTGTTTTATGAATTATGATAATACATGTAAAATTAATTATCTTCTAAAATTGTGGAATTCACATAATCCACACACTGTGTTTCCAGCCAATACGAAACAAGGTACCTCGCAAATAATGTCGCAAAAACTTAAAAGCTTGAAAACTTTTCAACATATTTTCATTTCATATGTTCCTCTCACTCAACTACTTAAAGTTTAGTGTGGACTTTCCATTTATGTTATGGTATTAAAAAAAAAATTTTTAAACATGCCAATTCCACTCTTACTGCTCAAGGTGTATCTTATATAATACTGCACATGTTTTCAATATACATGAAAATAATGTCTATGTTGATATCTACTATCGATCATGCATCTTATATAGGCTGTGTTTTTTTGTGTTTTTTTTCTTCAACAAAATGCGTCTTTTTGCATAGTATTGTGTTATGTTACGACAGTTCAAACATTTAAGAAAAATTTGAAGACACATTTGTTCTCCCTCTGATCTGTTTACTAACTTGGAGAGCAAGTCACCTTTCTTACTGTTGTGTTTTGGGGCTGTTTTGTTTTTTTTACGTGAAGCGCCTTGAGCAAATTTATTTGGAAGTGCGCTATATATAAGAATATGTTATTTATTATTCGTTTGTCAGAGGCGAAGTAGTAATCTTGAATTCTAATAATTTATATTAGACTATCATAAAGTTCTTGATTTACATAATCGTGATTGTAGTCTCCAAGCATTTCGATCACTATTACAACAATGAGTGGAATTAGCTACCTCGATGTAGTATAGTTATCCCAATATACCACTTACCTTCCTGATCTGTTTATAATCATCTCTGTCTCACATTCGTAAAATTTTCTCCACATAGACGACTGCGTCAATGATGCCTTTATTCCATTGACAGTCAAGCTAATAGGATGGAGATCATCATCGACATCGCATAATATCATAGGCACCGAGTTAGAGATTGAATCATCGCTAAGCGCCAATGAGCCTAGACGATATCCACTTCCAAAGGGGCTCGTGTCTAAAGGGCTATGGACATCGACCTCGTCCGAGCTTCTCCGAAGATTGGACGAACTACCGAAATTGATGTCGGTCATTGACGAAGCGGAGTTCAAAGTCGATGTGGAAGAGAAGAGTGTGGATCTGGACGTGCTTAGCCCTCGCCATGCCGACAATCGTGGACTGAAGCACGTGTCGCCGTTGACATCGAATCCAGGATTGAGATGGACAACCTGTCCATCTTCGCATCTTCCTTCATCTTCCTGGTCGGGAGGAACTTCGACACGGACGTTCGTTAAATCGAATGTCGGTTTGTCATCGTCGACATCATCGCTTTCCGATGCTGTGGTTGCCTGAGATGATGACAATATGGAATCGATTGAAAACGCTTTTGCTCGCTTTGAGAGTGACATCCGAAAGATGTATATTCACTTGTTGATTTCAAAATGTTATAGAGATATAAAGGGAAATTGCATTAGGCCTCTGTACTACAATGAATGATATTGACAATAACGCATTAGTTCACTCAAATCGCATTATTTACGAAGTAACATTGAAAAAAAAATACATTAGCCAATTCGGTTTCATGTTCTCTCATTAAACAAAAGATCAGATGTTCGTCCCAAGCAGATATTAAAATTTCAAAACGTTGTTCAAAATTCTTAAAGGTTATGAAATCTTGAAAAACAAAATCGAACTGCGTGTTTTAACATCCGGTCACTACTGCAGTACCAAACGTTACTAATATATTTTAGTGTCTCTTGTCTGTAGGTATTAAATTATCTTTGGATTGACGGGCCTTACATGGTTTCATAAAATGGTCATTAGTATTCTAAATTGAACGTGTCTGCGCATTGAATCTGCGCACTCACGTCAATTTTATAAGACCTGAAAACCTACAATTTGTTTTTGTTTTGTTCTGTTTTGTTTTGAGGCCCACACTTTGATTGTAAATCACGGCTTCGCGTTTAAACTTATACCAAATATTTTCAAACCTATTATGAGAATGAAAGTGTGTTTTTATAATTTTTTTTTTTAATCTGAAGTTAATGATATCTTTCTTGGTAAACTAACAGAATATATAACATATTTTGTAGTTTAGACATCATGTCTATGCGGCCGGAACCCAATTGGTTTTTCATAATATATTGATATATATTTTTATTAACAATAAGAATAGGATAACTTTTGTAACTTGCATAACATAATCGCGCTGTCGTTCTAATCTTTTCAGTTTTACTCCCAGTCAACAATTTTGCAAAGAATCACCCTTCACCTGGGTGGAAAGGGGGAAAATAGATTAATGTTTTTGCCTAGTGAAATTATAAAGTATAACCTGACTTCCCTCCCCTTCCTTTTGAGTGTGATTAGTTGAAGAGCACTTTATGCTCATTTGTTTATCTTATTTTCTCTTACGAAACAAATAACATTTTATAAATAGTGAAATAATAATTGATTCAGAGCTATATATGGGATAGCTTTTCTTTTCCTATATACGTCCATGGAGTGAATAGTTGAAAATCAACGAACCACGTCTTGTATTCCCACATATCTTACGAAAGGTGTTGATTTCAACTTACATGATTTGTATTTTGCACACTCGATACTGGGGAAAAAGATTATTTTTCTTGTATGGTTCTCACTAATTCCCGGTGCGAAGCCGCTCACGAACGACGGTCAGTACGCGTGATTAAGGCGTTATAAGTCGCACACTCAGGCGCGGTCTTGCTAAATCGCATCGTGTATATCAAAGGCGTTGATTGGTCCAAAGTGTTCAACCCTCCTCTTTACGTCATTAGGCGACACATCTTCATCATTAGTGAAAGTGACCATTGTCACACTGAAGCAGTTTTCAAAACGTCGCTGCCCGTTCCTTTGAAGCTGGGATATAGTTTTGGTAAATCCGAAAATTATAATTCAAATTTTGAATTTGGGCCTACTTTGGATAAGATGAAAGATACATCACTCTAAAAACTGAAGTGCTAATTTTCTGGGTGCTCGTATAGTGACTGCACTTGAAGTGCTAAATCAGCACCTGAAGTGCTATTTTAGCACTTGCCAAAGTGTTAAATCTATCAGCAACAAAAAATTCAATGTCGGTATGGGATTCGAAACGGGTTCCACCTAGACACGGAAGAGTACCGCTGACGATACCAATAGACCTACAGAGATCTCGCTAACTGGCTTTAATTATGACAGCATAGTATATACATGATTATGGCAAATTTGAAGAATTTCAAAGTTCATCATGCAACAATGCTTGCAATCGTGAGATGTGAATTGGTCTAACGTGCTCGTCGTCGCTTCTCATGCAGGGGACCAAGGTTCGAATCCCAACGAAGTCACACCGATTTTTCCCATTTTTCGCTGAAAGTTCAGCTCATGTGAAAGTGCTAAAACAGCACTTTGAGTGCAGTTAAACAGCACTTTGAGTGCAGTTAAACAGCACTTTGAGTGCAGTCACTATGCAAGCACTTAAAAAGTGCTGATTTCAGTCTCTGAAGAGCTAAAAACAGCACTTCAGTTTTTAGAGTGTATATGCAGCGAGCCTCAGCATTAGCATGTGCCCCGTTGCCCGGGGCAACCAGATTTGACCCTCGGGCAACAAAATTTGGAATAAATGATCAAAATAGTTGCCCGAATTGGACAACCACATTTTTTTGCTAGACCAATATAAGGGCCTACATGACAGAATTAAATGTGTATTTACATGTACGTATTTCCAGATCATTTTCAGCCCCTTTAAACTTGGTTACATTATAATAACATGTTGTAAATCACTTTCTATGCAAATTTTTTGACATAAAAATCAAAACTTCAATGCTGTTGATTTTTTTTCCGCAGGGCAAACATATTTTTCATTCGGGCAACCATTTTGGAGCAAAATTAAATATTTGGTTGCCCTGTTAGTGTTGACCGTTGTTATATGCCTGTGATAAAAACACACTCAATACAACATTCTCTTGAAAATGATATCTAAATATCAGGGGCGGATCTAGGTTTTTTCCAAGGGGGGGGGTTGAGGGATGAAAAAAAAAATCTTGCGAGCGGAGCGAGCAAACGAGCGCGGAGCGCGAGCTTTGTGAGACAATCCCCGATTTATAGGCCTATACTGACCTAAAACGAGGAATTATTTAAACAATTTTAGAGTTGAAGTTATTTCGTGCATTATGATAGGCAGCAGAGCGCGAAGCGCGAGCCGAAAATTTTGGGTTATTAAAAGATATATGGAATAAATAAAGGGGCACTTTTTTAGTATTAATTAATTTTTAAAAGATAATTGTTGTTATTTATTTATTTATTATTTATTTATATTTTCACCAGGGTAGCCCATTCAACAGAAGTTGATCTTCCATGGGGCCCTGTAAAAAACATCACAAAATATATACAATAAAAGATTTAAAAATGACATAGCAATATTATGAATACATGAATTTACAATATAACAATAAACATAATTATGAAATGTACAAATAAATCGAACAATTTTAATCAGTGGTAATTAAGGTGCAAAAAGCAATATTCTAATACAGGAAAATACAGACAAAGAAAACGTATGAGCTAAGAGAATTCATTGATAAAAGGAGTCCTGAGAGAGGAAGGGAGATAGAGAGAGAGGAGAGAGAGAAGGGGGATAGAGTGAGAGACCCTATTAAGTATCTGCGAGCGCGAAGTTATTTGTGCATTATGAATTTAGTATCAGCGAGCGCGAAGCGCGAGCCGAAAATATTGGGTTTTTAAAAGATATATGGAATAAATAAAGGGGCACTTTCTAGTATTAATTTAATTTTTTTTAGATAATTGTGTATTGTAGACCCTATAAGTATCTGCGAGCGCGAAGCGCGAGCCGAAAATATTGGGTTTTTTAAAAGATATATGGAATTAATAAACATTGCACTTTCTAGTACTTCTATTTGTCATGCCCCACCACTCCTCTCCTCACCCCCCCCCCAAAAAAAAAGAAATAATAATAATGATGATGATTAATGATAAATAAAATAAATACATAAATAAAATGAAATAAAATTACAAGTTAAAAAAAAAGACAGTTTTAGACAATCCCCGATTTATAGGCCTACTGACACTAAAACGAGGAATTATTAAACAATTTTAGAGTTGCGAGTTATTTTGCTTGCATTTATGATAGGCAGCGAGCGCGAAGCGCGAGCCGAAAATTTTGGGTTATAAAAGATATATGGAATAAATAAAGGGGCACTTTTTTTAGTATTGATTAATTTTTTAAAAGATAATTGTGTATTGTAGACCCTATTAAGTAGGGGAGACCGGGTATGGACGTTACAAAATTCACATTTTGGGCCAGATAATTCTAATGAAAGAACTCACGCACTCCATCTTGGGTCTGTAGTTAGCCTATTATGTGTGCTAAAACCTGAGGCATATAAAACTTGAAAACATGTAAACACTAATTAACTACAGCTTAATTAATGAAGACATTTTTTTGTAACAACCTACCCCGTATACGGGGTAGGTTGTTACACCATACGGGGTAAATTGTTACATTATATAAACATACGGGGTAAGTTGACAATGTGTAAATCTCTTACACCATACTTTTGTTTCAACTTTTCGGTTTCTTGGCATCGTTATTCAATTCAATTCGGTATTTATTGCAGTAAAAAAAACGCATAACAAGACTGTAGTCCGAGGACTAATAATGTCAAGTTTACAAAATAAGTATAAGTTAGAATTCAAGTTCATACAATAGAGTACAGTAGTAGATATTAAGGTATAAAAATACATTAACTTTTTACAAATACGTTAACATCACATAATTTCAATAATTTGCAATTGTTTCAAATTAAATAAATGATGCAAGTATTAAGATTCGAATATTGTATAATATATTTATGACTAACTGGTATTAAAAAATTATTGGGTGAGAGAAAACAGACCAAAGATTTCCTATACATTTCTTGATCAATTAGTTCAATTTAACAACAATAATATTACAGATTTACTTATTGTGAGATCTTTGTAATAGTTTGATTGTGACTTGAGGGAGTTCGAAAAAAACCCAAAATTACGAACTATTTGTTTGACAAAAAAAAAAATTTTGAGAACAGAAAGTTATCAAAGACCCCAGGAGGTCAATTTGAAGTATGTAGAAGGAATCATGACAGAGAATGAGAGGAAACCAGGTAATATAATTATCAGATCATTATTGTGCGGACTCGATAAGAAACCATGTTTGCATCATGTCGAAAAAATCGGGAAATGTTTTTACGTACGGGCAATAATAATTAGTTGATTGCTTAATTGTATATTAAATATTCTTCATTCAAATCATTCAGATTATTCATAAATATGAAAATCAGTTGAAAGGTCGATATAGGATTTGTAGAATGAATGTAATACAATTACCAATAAAATTCATATGTGAGGATTATTGCACTTTAAACTCGTTATAGGCTCTACAGGAATTATATTAATTATATAAAGAACTAAATCCATTTAAGCAGTCGCACTAGGGATGGAATAGTTGAGTTTTTTTGTATCGCTGTGTTCTCGTCGTTGGTATATCCAAGTGCATCGCATTTCTTAGATTACGACTGCACGTTGATGACGGCTGAGTGCAACATGTCACGGTGACGGTCAGACAAAAGGAGAGACTTCCCAAACTAGCAAGAAGGGTAATCCTTCTTTCGCGAGCCGTGGGCATATCAAACTCGCGGAGCCGATCCTATAGTGTGTGCTGCTAGGATACACTATTAAATCGAAGCGCTTTTCGCTGGACTCTCTCTAAGCCTCAGATTGTTTCAGCGTATACCTGTTGCCCACACAGGAGCAGCAAATTCTAAGAGGGGCGCAATGTACATCATGTACACAAAAGTAGATCAGCTTGTTGACCATTTCTCGAAGTGTGCACAATATATACAGGCGTCTAGATGCGCGAGAGATCATCTCTTTCACTTGACCCTCCCATTTCATATCACATTCAATGGTGATTCAAGAAGGCGCAAGGAGGACACAGATTGAATTGGTGCGTTACCGATTGTGATCACGGGGGCCGGGGGTCGTTGCGAGAAAACTTATATGCATGATCTTACACTTTTCTGGTTGGGATAATAGATTGGCACGGTCATTCAGCAACTGCATCTACATGTGCTTGAAGATTGCAATTTTCGGTTTTTTATAGTGATCTTACAATGCTAAATCGTCGAATATTTCCATCTGTTGTCAGTCGACAGGGCTCATCATTCACCATGACTAAGAAAATAATCGGACCCAACTTGTCCCTTGTGGCACTCCGCATGTCACAGTTGCGGAGTTGAAGTAGATCCCTTTGTAGCACACCGTTTGCGACGACTAGCAAGAAAGCTTCCAATCGTAGGTATGATCGATGGGTTAACTTGCAGGTTGATCATTCTTAACAGTAGATCAAGTAATCTAGGATAGAAAGGTAAAATAAAACATAAAATATTAACACCTGAAAATTGAGACAAAATATATTTTACATATGTAATGTAATTGGGGAGTTGTATCGACATGAGGTAGGTGTTTGTAACCTACCCCATGTGTGATTTTCACACAAAAATCAACTGTAGCAGCCATTAGGCAGAATTAGGGCATGGTAGGGGTATATTAGTGACATACATGTAACTATATTTACAATACCAGACATCACCATGTGCCTCCATGTGTAAGAGCTATTACAAATTTCAATTTTTGTCAAATTTTACTTTGAACTGTAAAAAATGGTTTTTGTTGATTTACTTTTTATAAAAACACGGAGAAACCTCACGACCGCAGTTCATCACAGATTGTAGGCTGTATATAGATGCCAGTTAGCACATCTCTCTTGTTCCAGCTTAGCACACTGAGACTGTACAACTGACCCGTGTAACTTCCATACCCGGTCTCCCCTATCTGCGAGCGCGAAGCGCGAGCTGAAATTTTGAGCTCAAATTGAAGTTTTTGTGCATTATGATTTAGTATCAGCGAGCGCGAAGCGCGAGCCGAAAATATTGGGTTTTAAAAGCATATAGAATAAATAAAGGGGCGCTTTCTAGTATTAATTAATTATTTTTTTAGATAATTGTGTATTGTAGACCTATTAAGTATCTGCGAGCGCGAAGCGCAGCCGAAAATATGGGTTTTAAAAGATATATGGAGTTAATAAACAGGCACTTTCTAGTATTTCTATTTGTTCGCCCACCTCCTCTCTTCCCCCAAAAAAAAGAGAATATAATAATGTAATAATGATGATGATATGATAATAAAATAAATACATAAATAAAATAAAATAAAATTACAAGTTAAAAAAAGATAGATTAAAAAAAAAAAAATGGCCGGATTTTTTTTTTGGGGGGTTGCAACCCCTCAACCCCCCCCTCTAGATTCGCTTCTGATTTGTGTGCATAATTAAATATCACTTTAATAATAGGCTACAACGATTTTATATATGTCGGGGGATTCTGCAATTATATATGAATTCATTATTAAAAATTAAAAAAAAATAAAAAAATATATGGATAGGCCCTATCAGCCAGACTTGGCCCGTAACAGCTTTAATCAGTACACAATAGTCAAATCATTTTAAAAATTTGAAAGAAAATATTTTTAGATTAACCAAATTTATATCCCTGCTTTAAGGAACAAGGACGTTTTGTAAACATTGTAACAATCATAATCTTCAGCTCTCGCAATCATGGCAATGCAAAGGCGGAAAATAACTCCTCACAGAATTAAACAAAATTCACACGAAATGTACGAATCTGAAGCTGCGGAGCCCCCCCCCCCCTCCACTTTTTTCAGCAAACGTGTACAAAAACGCCCAATGACCATAGAGTTGTGATTTTTAACCTGTTCACGCCCCTCCCTCCCCCCCCCCACTTTCGGCTCGGCCCCTCCACTTTCAAAAACGCTCAGCGGCCCTGGGTAGAAAGAGCCATTGGACCTCGTTTACATATTTTTTCAAGCCTACCCGTTTTGGGGTCCGAGCCTGAACTCGGGTAGGTTTGAAAATACACTGTCCGTCATAAAGGTGGAATAATTTTTTTCTGGCTCAAGCGACATTATATGTTGCTCCGTTATTAATTTCTTGAATGTGTTTGTCACCGCTTTCACTTTCTGGGATCCTGGGTACATCTAGGACGTTCCCTCAACCCTTCCCGGGGATTTTTCTTCAAAAAAGCTTGTCACCCCCAGAAGATGGCCATTTTCGCAATTTTTTCTTATTTTGGGGACCTTTTTTGTTCACGCGACCCACCAAGGCCCCCTCAGTCCTACCCCAAGGAAACACGTCAGAGGTGGAGATTTGTTATTGTTCTTTAAATTAAATCTAGATAAAAAAGGATGTTTTTGCTTATGTGTTCCAATATCCCAATTGTGTTTTAATTATCTGTACATATTGTGATTGTCTTTGATTATTTTTCAATAAAAACTTAATTATAAAAAAAAATTAAATCTAGATTTATGGTTACAGGCTCGACTCTTTTGTTTAGGGGAGGGGTCAAAATTTATTTTGATTGGGGTTCAACATTCATTCTATTCATTTTTACACCATGGAAATTTCTATCTTCCCTAAATTGTATTCAATCTCAACCAAACATAAGTCAAAATAAAAATTTATCAATAATGACTATTCACAGCCTTGTTATCAAGGCTAAACAAAATATAAGGGGAAAATAATGATAATTATTTAAGGGTTAAAGGTGGTTTTTCATTTCTTTTGTGTTCAGCATAAAGATGGAATAAAATATTCTGAATTTTCACCTATCTCGTTTTTTACTTCAACCCCTCCCCTAGACAAGAGGCCTAATCCTGTCCCCAGAAATATATAGATTTAAGTTAAAGAACAATATAAAACAGTACACCTCAGTCGCGTTTCCTGGGGGTAGGACTGAGGGGGGCTTGATCGTCCGGGAAAACAAAAAGGGGCCCTTAAAATGAGAAATAATGACAAAAATGGCCATCACGGGGGTTGACAAAACTTTTTTTGAAAAAGGTCCACGTGAAGGGTTGGGAGTATGTCCCAGATATAGGCAGGGTCCCAAAAAGTAAAAGCATGGACAAACATATATTTAAGAAATTAAATTCAGAGCAAAATCATGTCGCTATAGCTTCAAAAAAATATTCCACCTTTATGACGGACAGGACTCATCCGGGCTGGAGTTTGCATTATAAGAAAAATAAAGTAAAATCGAAAAAGCACAACACTGAAAATTTCATCAAAATCGAATAAGAAATGGCAAAGTTATGAATTTTCTTAGGTTTTGAATTTTTTAGGAAGCAGTTCTTCAAATTGGCAAACTGATGATGTCTCAGTCCCCCTACTTTCTTTGTATTTTATTGTATGAGATACCAATTATCAAGATTTTCTGCCCCAAGGACATAAAAACACGGATTAATCCTTGTGGAATGTTCAAGGTCACAAGTGCTTTTACTTATTTCAGTATGAGGGACAGATTTTCTGTATATACGCAATATATAAAAAAATGAGATAAATAGGATTTCATATAATAAAATACACAAGAAGTAGGGGGACTGTGACATCATCAGTGTGCTCATTTGAATATTCAAATATTCAAATGAGACAATGAGACAATTGCCGAGAACTGTTTTACAAAAAAAAATCAAGACCTAAAAAAATGCATAACTTTGTTATTTTTCATCCGATTTTGATGAAATTTTCTGTGTTGTGCTTGATGAATTTTACTTAATTTTACAAAACTTTTTCATTTCAGCCCGGACTCCTCCTTTAAAGGAGGACTCCGGGCTCAAATTGAAATGTTTTGAAAAATAAAGTCAAATTTCATCAAAATCGAATGAGAAATAGCAAAGCTATGGAGTTCTTAGGTTTTGACATTTTTTATAGGAAACAGTTCTTGGCATGAGCAAACTGATGATGTCACAGTCCCCCTACTTCTTGTGTATTATATTATATGAAATCCTATTTATTAAATTTTTCATACATTTCGTATAAAGAAAATCCATCCTTCATACTGAAATAAGTAAAAGAACTTGTGACCTTGAACATTCCACAAGGTTTAATCCCTGTTTTTATATCCCTGGGGCAGAAAATCTGGATAATTGATATTTCATACAATAAAATACAAAAGAAGTAGGGGGACTGTGACATCATTAGTTTTCTCATTTGAATATGCATGCTGAGGTTATCATGGTTATGCTAAGAACTGTTTCCTTTAAAAATGTCAAAACCTAAGAAATTCATAACTTTGCTATTTCTCATCCGATTATTTTGATGAAATTTTCAGTGTTATGCTTTATAAAGTTTACTAATTTGTTTTTGTAAACATAATTAAACTCCAGCCTGGAGGAATCCTATGCACGTGTATTGCGCAATCGTGACTCAATTCACAATACTATACCGCGCGCGGTGCATGTATATATACCGTGCGTGCAGTGATGTGCCACAGCAACATTGATGTTCTGCTAGCTCAGCTGCAGCTGGCTATAAAGAAAAAAGTAGCTGTTTAGACTGTAACTTTAGTATTAGACTGTACTGACACTCTGCTTTAAGTCCTTGGTTACATCAGTAACGTTGTAAGTACAGGAGACACGCCTAGAAGATTGAATTATGGTAAGATATTCTCTCACTGTTTTTGCCTAATTTTCCTGAGACCGAGGCTGCTCTGTCTTCATCGCGGCCCCTGGCCCTCTGGGGGGCGTTTCACGAAACCATGGACAAGTTAGTCATATCTTTATCCACCAACTACGTAGTTAGCTCCAATCTTACTAAGTCGGTTACACAAAGCTCTTCCAAGCTCGACAATTTGTAATATCGATATTATCGGAGATGATGTCATCGAGCAATAGCCTTAATCACGGTTTTGTTGATATTTAGACATTGTGGTTTAGCAAAATTTTTCAATATTATCGAAATTGAAGTGATAAAATCGGTCAATAACAGTATGAAAGCTCATAAATTAATGTTGTATAATTTATATAATATGAATTAAAACGCACAATGTTTCTTACTGCATATATTTACAAGGTGTCAATCATGAAATTAATAAGACCACGTCAGAACATGAGATGGGTACCCCCGGATGCGCTAATTTCATAGTTTCGTAAATCAGACTATAAAAATTACGCTAGCTGAAAATGGAGCTAGATTGAGGTTTTTTCCTAAATTTTCTGTTTGCTCACAAAAAGAAATTAATAGTGCATTGTAATTTAAAAAGAAATCTATTCAAAATTATTAATTTTGGGACTAATAGATCGATTTTAACTACCAACGTAGTCTCTGCGGGTCTCTTTATATGGCTTTATGGTAGGCTAAATAATGCTTTTGCAATTTACTCAATATTATTTCTAGATTGGATATATTACTAGATATTATTTCTTTATTGGATATAAAAAGCACTCAGTTGTTAACAACTATTTATTTTCTGCATATTAGACCAAAATCATGAGGTTGTCACATTTTGTATGAACAAAAATGAGAAAATCGAGATTGTCGCGGCAAATGCAATTCGCCCAAACCGATCGCTTACCATAAATTGCGTTTGATTGACGTATCAGCGCTCTCCAAAAGATATGACAGCTTCGGAGCTGTCATAAGTATTTAGTCAGCTTGTTGTCCTCGATCTTGTCAGAGAGGGCTTCGTGGAACCCGCTTGTAGACAAGTTGTTCACTATCTCCGATTTAGTCAAGAAGTTAGACTTATGACGGTTTCGTGAAACGCCCCCCTGGCCGCCGATGAAGACAGAGCAGCCTTGTTCTAAATTTGCCTGAGACTAGTGAGAGTGCTGGTGGTTAATAACATTGTTATTTATTTAGATTTCTAGATCCACATATTGTATGCGGCTTACAATGATTAGGCTAGGCAGAAATATCCACCATTCTCAGGATATTTTTAAATATTTTGTCATTTTTTGTCATAAAATAGAAAAAATAAAACATAGATTCTAGACCCCTAACTTGTTAGATCTAGATAATTTTTTTTTAAATAAACGCTGAATTCTTCAGTCTAACATTTAACATTAGGCCTAAAAGCTGCATGTTTTTGTATTTTGTTTCAGTGTTTGTGCATGCATGTCTGTTTGTGTGAGCAGAAAAGTAGTAGGCCTAAATGACCTGAAAATAAAGATAGCACTTTTAGCAGGACATTAACTTTAACCATATGTGTAGGCCTGCAGCTGCCTGTGCTTGTCCTGGATTCTGTACCCCTATCACAAGCTTTTGGAAAGGGAGCCGCATCAAATTACCCAAGCCATATCAAAATTGCCCACCATTTTACAGGCTTTTGGAGGGGAATTAAGCCACATGATGTGCTACGCATGCGTGTCCACTAAAAGCGACGAAAAGGGTCTGTTTTCAGCCTTACGGCGTCATAATAATTTTTATCAAAATAGGGGTGTTTTCAGCTTAAATCACTGAAATATTTGTCTAAGAGGGAATTGATGCATAGATTTTGTGAAAACTACTAAATTGCAAAGAGGTGGTTTTGTACCCCCCCCCTCCCCTATATTCAAAGACCAAACTGTAATCTGTGTGTGACAAATTAATTTCTAATTTTGAATTTATCATCTCTTTCATTTCAGACTGAAGATCACCTTGAAGTTCATTAGCATCCCACTCTTCACTGCCATCAGCAGCATGCAAATGTAGATCAACCCAGATGGACATTACCTCTACAAAAATAAATTATTATTGTATGCATCTCCATCTTCAAACACACCGGTAAACCTTGTCTACATGTAGGCTTATGGTTAACAAGGGGATTAAACTAGCCAGCTGTTAAGGTATTACCAACATTGCTGTAAAAAAAGACATCTAGGCTTTTGAATGAGGTCAAGTACATAGCAACAATGAAGTTGTGCTCGAGCATTTTGGTGACACTCCTCTTCTCCACCATAGATGCTTTCTTAGGCTTTGTGTTTTACCTACACTGGGACAAGTATGATCGGTTTGGGAAGGATGTATTCAACTATGGCTTTACACACGCGACCTTTGAACTTTGGCTCTTCGCCATGGTAAGAGTAATCGTGCTCCTTGGCGCTACGTTGGGAATTCTCAAGAACCCGCAAGATGGTGTGAAGCGCATCAAGATGGGGCGGTACCCTCTTGGTTTCATCCTGATCGTCATGGTCCTGTATGCACTGGCTAAGATCATGTTATACACCGAGTACACTGACGGTAACCATGACGATGATCGGTGGTTCCTGACGTTCGCGATATGGACGATGGTTGCCTCGCTCGCTATGTACGGTCTGTGGGTTTACGTTCTTCAAGAGGCAAAAGCGTCCAAGGGATGTGTCAAAGGAAGCGATCTTCACATGTTAATCAATGAAGAGGAAAGTAATGCGGGGAGTTCTGGAAGTGAAAACGGTAGTCATGATGGTGACAGCACAGATGATGATGATGAGGATGAAAATGATGACAAGGACAGAAAAACAAAGAAATCTGTTAAATGGTATACTTCTCTGCGTAGATTAGTAGCTTACTGTAAAGCTGACTGGCCCTATTTGCTGGTGGGCTTTGTTGCCCTAATGTGTGCTGCTGGAGGTAAGTCAGAAAACAGTTTGCCTTTAAATAAATATAAAAAGTGACTTAAAAGTGACTTGATATCTAAAGTGGAGGCTGTCATTTACAAGTTCACTTTTTTTATGCCTCCGCCACCGAAGATGGTGCCGGAGGCATCATGTTTTCGGGTTGTCCGTCCGTACATCTGTACGTCCCGCTTGCTCGTTATCGCGATATCTCAAGAACCACTTGAGATATGAACTTTAAACTTGGGCATGGTATGTATCACCAAGGGAAGACGATCTGATTAGATTTTGGAGTATGTAGGTCAAAGGTCAAGGTCACAGAGTTCAAATAGTGAAATTCTATGTATTGAGTTTGTTATCACGATATCTCAAGAACTGTGTGAGATATGAGCTTCAAGCTTAGGTGTAGTATGAACCGCCATAGGAAGATGATCTGATTAGATTTTGGAGTATGTAGATCAAAGGTCAAGGTCACGGAGGTCAAATGGTGAAATTTTATGTATTGAGTTCGTTATCGCGATATCTCAAGAACCATTTTAGATTTGAGCTTCAAACTTAGGTGTTGGACGTACCGCCATAGGAAGATGATCTGATTACATTAAGGATTATATAGGTCAAAGGTCAAGGGTCACAGAGGTCAAGATGTGCAGACCCATGTATTGAGTTTGTTATCGCGATATATTAGGAACCAATTAAGATATTTAAGGGTAGTATCTATCCCCAGAGGAATATGGTCTGATTAGACTTGGGGTCACAAGGTCAAAGGTCAAGGTAAAAAATGTCATTCTATAAGGCAAAATTAATAGATGAATGTGCGATATATTTCTGATCTGGCAATGGCGGAGGCATATATTTCGACCGCGCGTGGTCGAGGATTCATCTTGTTATACAGATATTGAAAAAATCTGTCTGTGGACACTAATGTAAGCTGTGCAGTTTCATAAATTTTTGTTTCTTAAATTATGAAGTGTAAAACTGCTCCTGTTACAATAAAAAGAGTTATAAAAGCAAGCAAAGGGAAAAGAGAATCTCCATAGTTCAATCGTAATTTCAAGTTGGGACAATTATCTGTGATTCTGGAAAAAAAAATGTTTCCTGATGATTTTTCCATGTTTGATACCAGACTATTACATATTTTGTTTTGGTATCATAGCACTAATAAATTCTCCAGTGATTTTATGAATATAACTTCCCAACTTCATTATGCCATGCTGTTATATTGTCAGGCTTGTTGTGCAAGTCTTCATTCCTATCTTTGGATTGTGGTTAATTAAACAACTTGTTATTGACTGAATTTTAATAATACTTTAAAATTCTTGGATTAAATTTGTTATTTTATGAGAGAGACTTGGATAACTTGGCGGATCCAGGATTTCAGGATAAGGGGAGGCGCCAGGCCCGGTGGGGGGGGGGGGGCCAAAATTTTCCTTTTTTAACATGTACAGTAGATCATAAGCACAATCAGGGTGCACAACTCTGTTTTTCAGCATTAAAACTGTTGTAAATTGCTCAAACCTTTACCAATTGCCTTGAGATTTCACTTGTATCACAAATACACCCTCATTATTCCATATCCTGATTTTTGTAATGTTTACATTTTCTTAAGTGTCCATTTATTAATGTTAATTAACGATAAACGGCCAATTTTGCGTGTAACCCAAGAAATAACAAGTTAAAAATATCACTTGAAATGCGATTTCTGGGTCTGAAATTTCAGACTACCCCCATGTGTTATATATGGTCTGCTTTGTTTTTTCACTGGCATTTCAATGGTACCATTTAAAATAGTCTGCCTCCACAGGAAAAAAAGTTATCATGCCTTAGGGAATCTGATGTATGCTGTGTAACCTGGCTCACTCAAGTGACCTTCTGACCTTTCAACTAATGTTGTCATGTCATGCAAGGTCAGACAGATATATTTTTTTTGCCATAAGTAGGGCAAAGTCCACTCTACACAATGGTATCCATTGATCTGGTCGAAAGACAACATTTTTCAAGCTGTGGACTATTTGAGATTTCTTAAAAAATTAGTTGCTGAGATTTTTTTGCTTCACTGTGGGGTAATTTCACAATATAATCATATAACATATTACTTTCCTTTCATTATATTGGGTTGATTTTTCTCTTTTTACAAAGGCATACTCTATCAAATATTCTGTGAAAATTTCTAGAAATTTGAGTGATGGGAAGTATATATTTTTTTATTTTATCCAAATCTTAATAAAAATTAGTCATTGCGTGTCTTACTTGTCACAATGTAAAGGTCACAGAATCATGATAAGAATGAGTGATGAACAAGTAAGTTTTTTTTTTTTATGGGGGGTGTTTTTTGTTGTCAGATTTCTGGATTTTTAACTGTTTAATCATGAAATCTGTAATCCTGTATACCTGTCCATGCTTAATAATCTTTGATAGCCACTTAATATGTGAAAACCCCCATCATTACACTTGCATTTGGGCAAAACGCAGAAGGTTTCAAAAGAAATATGGAATTTAGAAATAATTTGCAAGAAATTATCATATTTTCAAAAGTACTGGTACAGAATTAATGAAATTTGAATAGAAGCATTCAGATATATCTTCAAGTGCTCTCTGAAATTTTGGTGGAATGTACTTTATCCAAACAAGAAATATATGTGATACGTCTTGTCGAAATGAGAGAGAAGTCGCAGATCAAAGATCCGAGTAAATCGACAAACTAATAAAAAACTCAAAAATTTTGGAAGGAATTTTTTTTGCTATTTCGTTCTACCAATCGTTTCAATCTTTGCTCTGTTAAAAAATTGAGTGAAATGAATAACGGGAAAGTGGTAAAAAGCAGTTTTCGCGAGTGTTTTTTTCGGTCATAATTTTTTTTTTATAGACGAACGGTCCAGCTCATTTCCCTCTCCGTTAGCTCCGCCCTTAGCAACGCATGGCTTTGTTTATTGGACGTTACAGGTCATGGTGATGTTGATTTATAGGCTTTTTGGTTTCGTTTTGTGAGTGAATAGCGAACTAAACTCTCTTTAGCTGCACTCAGAAAATTTTGCGTGGATGCCAACCTGCTGTGAATAAGCTGTTTATAGCGGAGCAATGCAGAGATGCAATCTAACAATCGGGTGGGGGGAGGGAGGGGGGGTTATGTGGGGAAAAGCTACTTATTGCTTGACTTAGCTATCTGGATCCAAATGAATGTTAATTTCAGCATTTTATTTTAGGGGCCGCGATATCTGTTGTCCTGATGGGAATTAAAACTCTATAAACAAATTTGGTTCCATCAGGGAACATAGAGCACTACAGAGGTGACGTGATAATACTTCTGATACAAGTATTAGGTTAAGTCTTCTGCAGTTTATTTTACAATAAGGTTTAAAAAGTAGCGTTTTACTAAACACGACGAAACAAATACGATTTACTCTTAAAATAATTCATATTTAAAAATTAATATCTTATTATGGTAAGATATGATCAATAAAGACGAGATCGAGCAAATATTTATACGTTTTTATTTTATTGTCTAAGCTAACTAGCACTCATAAAACGTGATCAGAGAAATTCTAAATACATTCGTGAGGCGCAAATATTTATTAAAATCATTTTTGGAGGCTTATCTCTACATATACTTATTCAAAGAATATAAACAAAATGCATAAGCCCTGTACAAGAATAATTTAGTCTATAGACCATTATTATGTTCAAAATTTCCAACAGAGTTCAGATCAAAAATTACTCGCTTTATTATGAGTAAGAGTATACGCGATGACATTCAAGAACGCACGCAAACATCGGAATAAAACCCCAAAAAGGTTTTAAAATAGTTTTGTTTCTAACTAATTTAGCGCCAGGATTGGTAAACACTTTTCTTAAAGAGCGGACTTTTTCTTAAACAATTAGAAGAGCATGACGTTTTTATTTATTTGACGAAGATATAAAACATAACCAAATCAGCTTCTTTTTTTTAGAAAGATTGAATGTTATTTAGACAACATCGCCGTGTTTCCGCTTGCTGCGTGCCACGATCATAGCGTGACGGAGAGTATTGTTCTCGTATACTGAATGCAGCCTCCTCATTGGTCAATCGTTTCACCTTTGTAACAAGTGGTTGCTAGGGATTTCGGTGAGTACAAGGTGACAAAATGTTCTTATATTTTTTGGCGCGGAGTTAAACGGAAGTCAAACTTCGCAGACGTTTTTCTCTTGATTTGATTTCCAAGAGACAATTCTAAATCAAAAGCGTTCAGAAAGGCTAATATCTCCACTTCTATTTACTCTTTACAGTCGGGTTATATATCAAATTCAAGGCAATGAATCAGGGATCAATAATATCAAATAGAATGGATTTCAAAAATCGCGACTAGTCTCTCATTTCGACGTGACGCATCACATATGACATTGAATAAAAGTAGTTTAATACGTATGTAAAGTAATACATGAAAATTGCCTGTATTTTCTTGTCATTATTGTAAGGACTAGGAGACCAACTTCCTGATAATTCTTTTAAATGATATTGCTATGGCTGAGAACCATACATGTGACGATTGTTTCCTGCAAATTTCAGAATTGTCCAAAAGTTATTTTTTTTAATACACATTTTTTTTGTTTATATATGCCTTCTATGTGTAATATGACACCGGTCGTTAAATTGCTAATTAGCATAACTTAATTACATATTTTTTCACTTTTAGTCTCGTCATTTTGTAGTTCATATCATGAAAATATCAATAAACAAAAAAAGCATTTTCAGTCATTTTTTCTAATTTGACCATGTACAACAGTTGTGCACCCTGATTGTGCATATGATCAGTAATGAGCGGTTTTCAAATTATAGGGGGGGTGCGAGTCCCCTGCGCCCCCGCCTGGATCCGCCACGGCAGTGTTAATAATTTATATCAGTTTCAAAGCCATCTAGGATTTCTTTAGGTGGGGAGCAAAATTGATTTTCTGATTTTGATAGACCCCAATTTTCTTTTAATCAAAATTTGGCTGATTGCAAGTGCTCTGAGTGTGGGAGGGGCTGTGGTGTCTGATTTTTGGCCTGTAATGAATGGGCCCAATAATTATGATATCGTCTGTTGAGAGCCAGAAGGGCGCTATTGCATCTCAAAGATGTTCGGTTGAGAACCAGAAGGGTGCTATTGCTGTACAAGCCAATCATAATAGCGCCCTTCTGGCTCTCAACGGAACATCGTTCATCTGCGATAGCGCCCTTCTGGCTCTCAGCCAACGATATAATGTTTACTTTTTTGCAGGTGAGGTTATCATGCCACTGTTGGCAGGCCAGGTGTTGGATGGTGTGGCAGTGACTGCAGACAGGCCACAGTTCAAAAAAGCTATCGTTCAAATGACCCTCATATCAATAGGAGTGTAAGTACATTAGGGGCAGGCCTCTGATTGATTGTAATTTTTCAGGATTTTAGTGTGAGGTGTTCAGGGTGCTATCTCACTTCGCGGAGACGTCTCCCCGACTGAATAGAAATTTAATCTCCGCGACGGATAAATAGTATTAGAGACGTCTCTGAGACGTGTCGGTGACGTCTCTAATACTATTTATCCGTCGCGGAGACGAAATTTCTATTCTGTCGCGGAGACGTCTCCGCGAAGTAAGATAGCACCCTTAGTGCCAGTGTGTACTGGCATGCTCTTGTTTCAAACCCTAGTAAATATCTGTTATTGACCTGTCGGTTAAAAACCACCAGTAAATTGCCATAATTAATTTATTTTCTTTATAAAAAAAAGTTTTCAAGCTTTTCATTGATAAAACTTATGTAGTACATGTACATGAATAGCCTATGTCAAAATAAACCAAGAGGCATTAGAGCGATTATTAGCATGTACTGTTTTTCCACTTGCTTATGATGTGAATAGCTACCATTATTTTCATTGGCATGTTAATACAGTGTGTTCCTAAAAAAGGTAACCGAAGTTCAAAGGTCAGTCATTTCAAAAGTATATGGTTTATTCTTGTGATTTGTTTACTAAAGTACCGTACTAAGTAACTCATCAGCTTTAATTTGAGACATTGCTTATGTCCATATTTTCAAGGGTCCCAGAGTTAGGGTCCTTTGAAGGTGATAGGTACAAAACCCATTTTTTCCAAGTTTTTTTGTTTGTAGGGTACGAAACCAACTTTTTATAAGTTTTTGGTTTCATCGTTTTTGGTTTTTTTTTCCACACAAACTTTCGATGAAATGCAATCTCATTTGCCAAAGGACCTATCTCACCGGCAGTGAGATGGGTTCGCAATTATAAGTCTCTCGTGGTGGTGACGTCTCCTGAGACTTCAGGGCGTCATGGGAAAATCGAACAAAAGTCGAACATGTTCAATCTTTTAGTATACTTCTTTAAGACTCGAGCAAGTAAACGATTGTCAGCCCGTTCGATTTCTTTTAATCGTTAGCAAGTTCCAACAACGTCTCTGCGATGTCGTGGATACTTAAGGGACGTCACGGCAATCCCGCAGAGACGTCACAGAGACTGTCTCTCGTCTTAAAGAAGTCTACTAAAAGATTGAATATGTTTGACATTTGTTTGTTTTTTCTCGCGACTTCCTGCAGCATCAGGAGACGTCTCTTTGAGACTCCAGAGACTCATAATCGAGAACCGATCTTATTGCCAGTAAGATAGGTCCTTTGACAAATGAGATTGCATTTTATTGACACTTTGTGTGAAAAAAAACAAAAAACGATCAAACCAAAAACTTATAAAATTTGGTTTCATACCCTACAAACCAAAAACTTGGAAAAAATGGGTTTTGTTCCTATCACCTTCAAAGGACCCTAACTCTGTGACCCATGACAGTTTAGACGTAAGCAATGTCTCAAATTAAAGCTGATGAAATACTAAGTACTTTAGTAAACAAATCGTAATAATTAACCATATCTTTTTTAAACGACAGACCTTTGAACTTCGGTTACCTTTTTTTAGGAACACACTGTACAAGAAAAATGTGGCTGCCCCCACCCTCTATTTTCAAATCCTGGATTCGCTGCCGGTTTTAAGCCCTTATTTCAATCAAGATTGTGTAGCTTGATGTATGTAAACTCTGTTCAGGCATTTTGTCCAAATTATTACTGTTTAAATTCTATTTATTGGGCAATAATTTGCGTCACACTCGCACCACTTGCTAAATATACATGTAGTCTCATAACCTCAGTGCAGTGCGTAATGTTTGCACTTAATCACAGTCCATTTAGTTTTGTGAATGGAATCTATCGGTTGCTATCCCAAAGTTTATGTGCTTGCCGGTGAGTGAGACATCACAACTGCAAGCAAACAAAGGTATTTTATGGGAGTGATTTATAAGCTCAATTGAAAATTGAAAATTTTATGTTATGCAAAGGGAGAATAGAGTAGAAAAAAAAGGAATTTGTTTATCTAATATGATCATATCTATATAAAGACTATTCAAAGTGTTCTTTGAAATTCATTGAAAGGAGTTTATATTATATACCCCTCTTGCAATTTGGCAAATATGTGAGTTATTCAGTTTTGTGGGAAATAAAGGTAAATCTATTGAAATGACAAAAAAATGATCATGTGATAGTACGAATCTAACGTTACAGTACTTAAGACTTAATTTTTTTTTATTGAGAATGAAAGCCATGAAGAATCAGCAGCACTGTATAATCCCTAAGTCCGTAACTACACAACCTTTCTCAGTTCCTGTCCAAGCATAAAATATTCTGAGTAGTTTGGTCTTGTAATACATTAACGCAAAGACAATGATTAGGTTACCAAGTTAGGCGCCTTCTCCATTCAAAAGGTGTCAGTTTCCCGCATCCTTTGTTCCAAACGCCGTTTTATCAGCTTTTGAATAGAATCCCGAAATTTGAATACAGGTTTAAACGTGTTAAAAGCTGAAAGCTGGATGATTTCCGGGGTGGAACAGGATCCCACGGGAAACTGATGCCTTTTGAATTGAGTAGGCGCCTTAACACAAGTACTTACTTTTCTCATAAAAATATTTTCCTTTATATATATTATAGGCTAATTTGTACCACATATATCATGCTCTCTCAATGGTTATTCCATTTGAAGGTATTTTTATGAGAGTAGCTATTTTTAACACTTATACATGTACTATGATGATTAGGATGGTCATAGTTTTAGTCTGATTTCCCTGAATTATCTTTCAATATGTTTCTCTACTATGTCTCTTTCAGGTGATTGGCCAAAGTGGACTGCCACTAAAATGACATCTTTCTAGACATCTTTACTTTACAACGTAAATGTAATGATCTAAGTGTCTTAAAGCCAAAGCATTGTTATTTTCAGCAGAGTTTGTAGTATTCTCTTACATGTTACCATGGTAACGAAAATTACTATGTTCCATGTGTATGTGAGAATTTCAAAGAAAATGATAACTGAATCATTCAGGGTGAAATTTTGAAGAAAAGTGAAAAATGTGTCGTTCGTTTTGAAATGATTTACTGTTAATATTAACTTGTATCTCAATAAACAGTGCAATAGCCAATGGAGTACGAGGTGGAGTTCTAATGATGGCAATGGCTAGGCTTAAACAACGTGTCACCAATCATCTCTTTGAATCTATTCTGAAACAAGAATTGGGCTTCTTTGATAAGACTAGGACAGGTGAGTACTTTGTAAATTCCCATTTGGTCTAAACCCACTTTGACTAATTCCTGTTTGGTCTAATGTCCGCTTACACCACTTGGTCAATTCCTACAAACAATATACTAAATATTCATTTGGGAATTAGACTTAAATGAAATTAGACCTTTTGGCTAAAGGAAAATTAGACCAAATGAGATTAGCCAAAATTTAAAGAGAGTCAATAAATTGGACCATTTACTGTTAGACTAAATGGATATAAGGCAAGTGCTACATTGATATACAATTCCATTGTGTGTTAACAGAGATCACTATATTTCTAGTTTATTTTAAAAGAGCAATCTATATTTTCCATTTTTTATTAGTGCTTTTTCATCTGAAGTTTGAGAAAGGTATTTCTTTAGAGCAAGAGATGTTTGTTTTGTTTTGTTTTGGGGTTGTTTTGGTTTATTTTTGTCTTGTTTTGTTTTGTTTTTTTGCGGGGGGGGGGGGGTGGAAGGTATAACCCTTTAGAGAAAATTACATTAATTGAATGGATAAATTCATTGCAGATAAATAGGCTCTTCTTTATCAATTGACCTTTCTAGGTTCCATAACATCTCGACTGACTTCAGACACAGCGACTATGAGTAGCACATTAACAAACAACATCAATGTTCTACTAAAGAGCATCTTCCAAGTAATAGGTTATGTAGTCTTCATGTTAATCATCTCGTGGAGACTCACTTTCATCACTCTCATCTCATTCCCGATTCTTGCCATCATCACAGATGTCTTTGGGAGCTATTATGAGGTGAGATCTCACGCGGAACACATCAATTCCAGGTTGCTCTATAATTTGAGTTCTACTCTTTAAGTGTAGTGTGATGTAAATATAATTGTAGGAGCCATAATTATTATTTACTTTATAAGCTATGTATTTTAAAAGAATTTAATTTTCACCAAAATTTTCACTTCAATATTTTGGAACTCGCACCCATCTTGCCCCATTTCGCGCTACGCCACCAATTGAATTTTTTTTTTTTAAATGCCCCTATCAGGATCAAAGTGTTATAACGTAAAAAATATTACATATCAATTCTACTCCACGTGAAATGTAAACCTAACGTATGACATTAAATCTTAACATAAAGACGCGTCCATTATTTGAGGAGGGGGAAACGCAACATTACATTTCATGAGTTATGGAAAATACAACTGAGCGGCGCAGAAAATTAACGTTCTACATTAATGTCAACAAACCCGCGCTTAACGGCGGGAAGCGACCGATTGACAACTGCATGCAATTATTACTTCAGCGATACAAAAATGCCTAAGAAAACTTCCCTTGTTGGTATAAATTGGTCTGCGTCAGTCGATCCGTCGAGCTAATTTCTCATGGACATGAAATAAATAATTGAACTTTATCATTAGTTTCGTAGGTAGATGCTTCAGACCAGATATGTGGTGAAAAATACATTTGGCAGCCTATAACACCATGTGCTAAAGTTGTAATCAGAATCTTATTCACATAGATTTGATGTTACCTAACGATATATTAGAAATATAAACATATGATCTTGATCACTAACTTGCGAAGAACGACGTACACATAGGTATGCATGTGATTATGCCGGAAATATTGAGCCCATCGAGTAAAAGATCGTTATGCTGACAATGTTTCAAAGTGACAGGACTTATTTTTAACCAATCGAAATGAATTTACCATCTTGGAAATGTGAGAGAATTCAGCTGTTTAAAACGGCTTGATCTTAAGCTGTTATATAATTATGCGTTATCCAGGAAGAATTATGTGGCGTTATGAGCTATTTGAGAGCAAAATTTGCGTATTGACAGGATTTGATTTGATTAGGATTCGAATTGACACAAGTGAACAGACTTTTTTTCCCCTTTGCAGTAGTTATTTCCTTATTTTTGAAAAAAAAAGACTTCTAACGTATTATTAAGTTGATCATTTTCTTTGAAAAAGGTAGTTGCTCGCCATAATCAAGAAAAACAAAGTTGAAAAAACTGTTGCCAAAAATACAAAATGTCTATGGCAGCGTTTGATTTGCGTAGAGTGATAGCGCCCTCTTCCTCTTAAGTTTACAACTAGAATTGATATGAGTCTCTTCTTACAAAAGTATACATTTTCTGAAAGGAAATTTCCTGGGGATTTGAAAAATGGATGGAATTTATAATAAGGTAGGGTCAAGTGGTAACATCTTATGTGTGGATTTTTAAAATTATTCTGAGGGGCCCGAAATTTTTAATTTGGAGCCCCTGTTTTTCCCTCTTTCTTCTGACCCTTAATCTTTCACCATATTTGAATGGCTCATGATATTTAGTTTCAGGATATATACATTTTAAAGGAATATCTTCATTTCATGAGAAATATTCCCAACCTTAAATGGGCAGGATTATGTTGGTCATCTCACGACCAGAGGAGGGGGCCCTTCCACCCCCGTTCAAATGTAATAAAATTTTCTGAAACTTGGCATGTATTTTGAGCATATTAGAATGAATAAGCCTGTAAAGTTTCATACATTTATCTCAAATACTTTTTGAGTTATTCTATCCAGTGATACCAAAATCATACCTGTACTGTCAAGGATGACTGACCACTCAAGTTCTAAAAAAAATTGGTCAAAAACAAATTGTTCCAAATTTTATCAGAAGCAATCCTGGCTTTCTGATCATCCATTCTCTGTGTGAGGTCAGCCTTCCTAAGTCCATTCATAAGGGACAATTGACTTCTTGGTCTATTGAAATGCAAGGGCTGCTTCTCTTCAAACTTGGAACATTTGAATTTTGACGCTTAGGTTTTTAAAGCCCAAGTGCTCAGCCAGCCATCACAACACAGGTATAAGTTTGGTATCATGCAATAAATATCAAGTTTACATAAGCTATAACATTTTAACATGAGGCTCTTAAAGTTAGATTTACTTTTTCTGGGATGCACTGTATATTCATATTTAACCTTCGATGTTTATTCCTCATGCAGAAACTAGCCAAGAAAGTTCAGACATCTCTTGCTAATGCCAACATTGTAGCTGAAGAGACGATTAGTAGCATGAAGACTGTACGTAGTTTTGCTAACGAGGAGGGAGAGAGAAGAAGCTACTGGTATAAGCTCCGTATTACCTACCTGATACGCAAGAAAGAATCTGTAGCCTATGGCTTCTTTACGGTCATCAGTTCGGTAAGTTGTGATTCAGTGCTTGTTTGTGTCATTCTTTGTGATATATATGTAGCACATAACATACATGTATGGTCTGAATAATTAGTCAACTTCACATGAAAGGAATTTGTAAATTAGTGGAAGCTTGCAAAAATATGAGCTGTGGGGCAGTACATGCTGACAGTGCATGTAATATTGTGTCAAGATAAAACCATGGAAAATTCATTTCCTAAGCACCTTTAGATGCTATGCATTGATAAAAAAATGTGCAAATGACCTGAAAATCAGATTATTTCACAAGGATCTACCCCCCCCTCAAAAAAAATTAAAAAATAAAAATAAAAATAAATTAAATAAAGATTGAATAAGATAAAAGTTTCTGAAATCCAGAATTTCACATTCATAAATATCATGACAACATCTTATTTTTGGAAAAACCTTTACTTTTTGTACTGTATTGATATTGCAGAGTAAAAAAGCAGAGTTGGTGCACTTTCATTGTACTTGGATTTGTCTATTCCATTATTAGACATGTTTGATAAAATAAATCCTGGTGAAATCCATCAGTTATACAAGCATGAAATTTCTCTGCATATGTTTTCCCCAAGGGGCCCAGATCCTTTCATTTATAGTGGAGAATGTCACCAAAATTTGCTCCATAATGCGAAATGTGTAAAATTGTCAGCCCTAAAATTTTCATGGTACGTACTATGGGATATGAGTGTCCCCCCCCCCCCTCCTTGGCAGTTATATCTCAAACAGAAATCAGTGGATTTTTTTGTTTTATTAAACCTAGTTTTTAAAATTGATTATAATTCAGCAGCCCCCCCCCCATGACTCAGGAAGAGTCAAGGGATTGAGGAGGTGAGTGAGTGAATCATCGTACTTTAACCCATTGTATACTCAGCCCGCAAATATGCGGGCTGAAGAAACATAGAACATCCCTCTTGTCGACCGTTTATTTCACTCATGATTGCATGAACATATAAAGACCTTATATAATTTAAATTATCTGACATTGATCTATTTAAAACTGTCTTTGTTTCACCTTTAAATAAAAAGAAATTCTTGCAAGCATGCTTAACAATCACGATTCATTCGGCTTTGTAAAAAGTTCTCAGTATGCAATGGGTTAATTTGAACCATTTGATTATATAAAATATACAGGAAATTTATGTCAATATTGCCAATTCTCCCCAATTTCCGTACATTTCAAATTTGTGTGACTCTTGTAAGAGTGTATATCTCTTTTCTTTCCCTGTAGGTGTGTGACTTGATGGTCTTTGTTGTGACAATGTACTATGGCGGCCATCTCGTTGTGAATGAGATGCTTAGTGGAGGAATGTTGGTCTCTTTTGTTCTCTATCAATTAGAACTTGGAGGATGCCTTGAGGTAAGCAAGTTTCAAAAAATGGCCTTCTGTGCACCGTACAAAGAAATATGGGTATTGTTATCTCAGATCTACAATGGCAAGCTTTTGGGTACTGTTAGAGCAACCTACAAGAGAAAAATAGATTATTAAAATACATGTTTACTTCTCGAAATTGACCGTATCTGGCATTTTAGGACCAACATTACTGTCTCATTTAATTTTTTTTTCAATTTCAAGCCCGCGCATCTTTATTATTAGCAATATTAGGCATTGCTTTACCAATTAGAATTGGTTATTGAAATGCGATTTTTTTTTTTTTTTTTTTTTTTTTTTTTTTTTTTTTTTTTTTTTTTTTTTTTTTTTTTTTAACTGAAAACCCCAGAAGCTACTGTTAATTTGTTTTTTGTGACCATTACCCAAAAATGGGGTGTCAATTCCGTCAAAAAATGTCCTCTCCGAATTTGATATCTTTCCGCATAGTTTATAGACATATATTACTTGATTAACTATGTTTTTGTCTTTAAAAACACTTTTATGTGCAACAAACTTCAGATGTTTACTTTACCAACATCCTCTTATTTCGGACAGTTCACGTTCTAATGTTTCCGTCAAAACCGTCCTCTCCGATTATTAAAGCAATTGACTGTACATGTAATAAAGAATACGAACCCCTATAGAAAAATAAGTGGGTAACCTCATGCCTCAAAATTTAAAAGCAATATCATTTCACTTGTTTAGAACACATATACAAAAATTGAGGAAAACAACTTTTTGGGGGTTAAAATGAGACCGATTGGTACACCCTGATAGTAAAACAACCCTTACTGTAAAGGGGGATTAGTAGGCCCAAATTCATGAAAGTTGCCTAATCTAAACCTGGTCTAACTTAGAACAGTTATTTTTAGAGTGCCAAGATTCAAGCTTGCGTTAATAAAGGCTAGCATCTTTTTTCATTGACTGAGCAGTATGTTATCGGCAGACAGACAAATGATTTACCTTGGAAATTTCAATGTTTGATCAAGCGAGGATCAAGTGTTGGCTCTGACGAAGGATTTTATCGGTCCAATTATATCTTGGGATGATAGCAGCTATTACCCCCAGACCATTTGGTCAATGAAAATTATTTGTCAGAACTGATGCTGTATCCTCTACTGTTGATACCATTTTCATTATGGAAGACAATATGGTTAGGTAGTTTGTCATTATCACGGTTTTATTTGTATCATCTATTGCCATCCTTTTGGAATGAGCTGACAGCTATGCGTCTCCACAACATGTCATAATCTTTTTGTAATGTCGTCCTCTAAACTAAAAGAATTAGTTAATCAAAATAGAAATGTTTTTCTTGTGGAATTCATGTAATCAGGACATAGCTGAGGTGTACACAGAGCTAATGAGATCTGCTGGTGCCTCTAGAAAGGTATTTGACCTCATCGACCGAAAACCAACCTTCTCTAATGAGGGCAGACTTGCACCGAGTCAGTTTGAGGGTCAATTGGAGTTTAAGAATGTCCGCTTCTCATATCCAACTAGACCAACTGTTCCAGTGCTTAAAGTAAGATATATATTTGTGTAGGGGAAACATAAATTATTTGGTGATTTGATTATGATATACTTACTTACTGCCACCATGCCTTCTGGCACTTGGGCGCCATTCTCCATTCAAAAGGTGTCAGTTTCCCACGTCTTTTGTTGCAAAAGCCGATTTATCGGCTTTTAATCCCGAAATCTTAATACGGCTTAAACACGTTAAAAGCTAAAAGCCGAATGTTTCCCGGGATGGAACAGGAAGCCGCGGGAAACGGATGCCTTTTGAATGGAGAAGACGCCTTACAGGGCAGCAATGAAGATCTTTCAGTCTGTTCTGTTCTGTGCTTATCAGGTTATGGTTCCCCAGGTGTGTTGCAGCTTCTACCACCCTACCTATTATATTATATTTCATGGTCTGTCATGCAACATACTGGATTATGTGCACGACACGGCCAAGGTGAAATTTGCCTGATTTGGGATAATTTAATTAGAAGTTCATATAGTGCAGTAAGTTTTTCACATATGAAACAAGGTATACAGTGCGTCCCAAAAAGAACTATACACTTTTGACAAGGCTACCAAATTAAAAATATATGATTCTTGGGGAAAAAGTTTAGATGTATATAAAGCTCATATCCTCAACTATCATTATGACACAAAAAATTCTTCAGCGAGCAATGCCCACTTTTATGAAGGACACAAAAAACAGCCTGCGCAGGAATTCGCTATTCATTTATCCCCTGGGTATGACATGCCAAGAAGGATTCAAGTAATAATGGAATAAATCGGCTAACAAAGACAAAAATAAACTGAAGTCAGAGCAAAAATCAATGATATGAAAACAAAACAGTGAAAAACCACAGTTTGCATAATATTGATTGTTTATTTCTGACTTTTTATATATCTTTTACTCTGTTAGCTGATTCATTCCATTATTTCTTTGAATCCTTCTTGGCATGCCATACCCAGGTGGTAAATGAATAGCTAATTCCTGCGCAGGCTATTTTTAGTGTCCTTCATAAAAGTGGGCATTGCTCACTGAAGAATGTGCTATTTTCAGAATGTTTTGTGTCATAATGATAGTTAAGGATATGAGCTTTATATACATCTAAACCTTTTCCTCAAGAAATATATATTTTTAATTTGGTAGCCTTGTCAAAAGTGTATAGTTCTTTTTGGGACGCACTGTATATATTGTAGTAAATAGACCCCTAGATCTAGGGCATATCCTTCAGAATAAAACATTGTCTTCAACTTCATTTGTTGTGCTGAACTATTACAACAAATATTGTTCCTATGCGTTTCATTAGCTTGTGCGCATAGCATTTTACGATTATTATGCACAAGAAGAATTAGGCTATTAACCCACTAATCTTGCACTATATCAAAACCTGTCAATATAACATATATTGAACGATACATACCACTAATCCAACTAATCGCAATGCCCATTATACTACCAATATTTACGATAAACAGTTGGTTAAATGTGTTATTTGGTTCTCTAATCACATTGTCATTCCCAGAACTAAAGATTATTGTTCCCAAACTTTTCGCCAGAATTCACGAAAGGAATGTCAATAAATTTCTCACACACATGTTTTTATCCATGCAGAGTAATACGAGACTACTTTCAGTGTCAATATTCAACAGAATCTTTGTCGTTCCCATAGAGCACCGAAGTGTTGACGTCATAATTGCCTGTCGTCCCAGTTACTGGTTCTAAACAGAAAAGCCCGTGCATGAGGTTTAGCCTAAATGCGGTCCAGCAACGGGCTCGACTTGGGCACATACACAAACAGGTTTCGGTGCGATCATGTTGCTATTGTTCAACACAAGATTGTTTAGAACCAGCAAACATGACAACACCACCGTTATGACATCACACTTTGGTCCTCTATCAGGGTTCATACAGGTCATGGAAAACCTGGAAAGTTATGGAATTTTGTGATCTTGTGGGTCAGGCCTTGAAAGTCATGGAAAATCTATTTTCCATTGAAAAGTCATGAAAAGTCATGGAATATCAAAATTTGTCAATATTCAATTTATGTACACTGTAGCCTAGAGCATTGAGAATCCCAGAGCGTCGTGTGTCCTCGGCAAGTTCTGGTTCCCAGACATCTTGGTGTAAAATTCTTTGAAAAGTTGTCGAAAGGTCATGGAAAAGTCATGGAATTCTCTATTGAAAGGTCATGGAAAGTCATCAAATTTAACTTCCTAAAAAGTGTATGAACCCTGTCTATTACTAAAGTATCTTTTTGAATTCTTCATGTAGGATGTAAGTTTTACAGCATCACCTGGTGAGGTCCTAGCCCTTGTTGGACCCAGTGGAGGAGGCAAGAGCTCCTGCATCAGTCTGATGGAGCACTTCTATGAGCCTACAGCAGGGGAAGTACTGATAGATGGGCATAACGTCAAAGAATATGACCATGCCTACCTACATCAGAAGGTTAGTCTAATACTATACTGCATTCGCTGTTATTTTCGCGTGATTAATTTTTCGCGCTGAGCATCCTCAAAACATATTCACAGGTTCTTAAATTCGCGCTGCATTTCACAAAAGAATCCGACTGAACCCATATAAAACATGCAGAAGATAACATGCTCATATATTCGCGTGTTTTTAAATTCGCGCCTGACGATCTTTGCGCGAAATCCGCCGAAATTAATGTACCACAAATATTTCCACGAGTACAGTATATGCCATATATTTCACCAGGCATATGACCATGCTTACCTATACATCAGAAGGTCTGTCTAATAATGCATACGCCATATATTTCACAAGGGTTTTATTTTTCGCGAATTGACAATCGCATGCGAATTCAGTAACATGCTGAAACATTGTTAAAATCAGTAGCTTACAGAAAATATACTAGGTATAGCACTACCAAGTCAGTATGTACCAGTATATCAACCTCTAAGCTTTGCAAGTGATCTCTTAAGCTCCAGCCCAGCCGCGCGAATTAAATCACCCGCAAAATGGTCACACTACTCCCATTTGTGAAAAATGAATGTCAATGAAAAATATGGTGTATTTATTATGTGATAATGTGGGAATTTGTATTGAGTGATTTCGATACAAATGTACTGCCATTGCACTCTGCAATAAATATGGATGCAACATTGGTATTTATTGCAATGTGCAATGGTAGTACCCTTGGAACCCTAATCCTGGGGAGCATTTCATGAAAACAAATATTCACTGATTCTCACTGACAGCTGTTATAAGCTACTGAAATGCTTGCATCGGATTGGCTGATAGCAAATGTTCACTGATTCTCACTGACAGCTGTTATAAGCTACTGAAATGCTTGCATCTGATTGGCCAAGAATAAATTTGTCGAAAACGACCCACAGAGCATTAGCCAAGCTAACTGAATAAGGCATTCAACTATTGTGAGAGATGCTTACCCTATGGAACAATGGTTACATTAGAAATTAGAACGCTAGTAAAGCGGTTTTTTATTTGATGGCATTCCCAAAATTGAATGATAGAGCAAAAGGTCGTTATTTATGCTTTCCCTAATGAGAAGTCATTTTGGTTCAGCTGTTTTAAATATTCTGGAATAGTTTAATTATTCTGTAGGGTTCACATCTCCGCTTTATTTTAATTCACTACACTATGTCCTGAGACTTATACGCTTAATCTTACCATCTCTAAATGGATATTTGACACACTGAATGCAATACATTACTGCGGATAAATGATATTAGAAACTATTTGTATTGTATTTCCACAAATCCCCTTGTCCCCATCTTTCCTAAGCAGGATTGGCCACTAGCAAAATCCTTAAATTTTATTTCCAGACCTGCAAGATGTAGGAATTTCATAAGGGCCAAATGCACATAAACTCGTGGTCAGGGGAGCATTTCATTAAATAAATATTCACTGATTCTCACTGACAACTGTTATAAGCTACTGAAATGCTTGCATCTGATTGGCTGAGAGCAAATTTGTTGGATAAAGCGTCGACAAGTCCTTTCATGATACGCCCCCCTGGACTGCTGGACCCCCTTTGAAAGAAATAAGAGTGAAGACCCAGCCTAAATGTATGTATGTTGTATGCGTTTCAGATTGCCCTTGTCGGCCAGGAGCCAGTCCTGTACGCAAGATCTATCTATGATAACATATCATACTGCATGGAAGACTGCACCACCAGTCAGATTGAGAACGCTGCTAAGCAAGCCAATGCACATAACTTCATTCTCGGTCTCAAGAAGGCTTATCAGACGGAGACCGGCGAGAAGGGACTTCAGTTATCAGGTACTGCCCATCATAGCAACATGAAGTGCAGTGTTACCTCTTACTAATGGTTTTAGGACAACTATATCCTAGACAATTACCCCCCAGACAATTGCCCCTGCCAAAAAAAAATCAACCCCCAACCCCTATTTCTGGGGGGTAATTGTCCAAGGGGTACCTGTCTTGATACACTTTATAACAAATGTTTAAAGGCCAAGGAAATTGAAGTGTTATAATCTACACTTGGCCCCCAGATTTTGGCCTTGTCTGCGATCTCTCAAAAGTTCAAAATTAACATTTTAAAAAAAATTACAGAGTGGAATGCTGGCATAATGGAAATTTGTTATTTGATAGCTGAAAACAAGAAAATACATAGAGACAGAACAATAAACTTGCTTGTTTATTACAAGCATTCTTTTTAAAGAATTTCAGCTGTAATTGCGTTGGTTACATTGTTCTATTATAAGAGAGAAACCTTTCAATTTATTTTGAGTAGTCTTTACAAATCCACATATTTTCTAGAGTCTGTGTGGTCAAGAGTAAAAAGCATCTTTCATTTGAGACTTGGGAATGGGTATTAAAAAATACTGGGGATATTGCTTCAAAAAAAATTTTTTTTTTTCTCAAGTCCTTTCTTTTATTGTTCTGTATGATTGTATAATTATATCTGTTTACATTTGAAATATCCTAATATATGTTTATGTTTCTAGAGTAATACGAGCAGAGGTTAGGCTTCAAATATAAAATTGTATCACTTTTCTCACAAACATTCATATTTAAATACCGCCTTTGGCCCATATTCACAAAGGTGTCCTAAAGTTAAACCTAGCTTAAATCTGTGGTTAACTATGGCTGGCAAAATGTGACACAATCCGGAACAATAGATGTTCGATTTATCATAATTTTTGGTACTGAAACATGTGAAAAATGTGCCTGGGAATAATAAGTACAAACGTTTTACTAACCATTAAAGTACGATTCCAGAACCCAGTAAACGTGTAAGGAACATTACAACGTTGAAAGATTGCGTCCCATTTTGACTCATAGTTAAACCACTTATTTAAGCTAGGCTTAACTTTAGGACACCTTTGTGAATACAGGCCTTTGTTGCCATCTTTTAGTGTCATGGAACTCATTAATTGGGGTTTCATTTTGTTTGAATCTATTTGTAGGAGGTCAGAAACAAAGAGTTGCTATAGCAAGAGCATTGGTTCGAAACCCTCAGGTGTTACTATTAGATGAAGCTACAAGCGCTTTAGATGCAGAGAGTGAGCACTTGGTAAGTCACAAATATTCTTCTCCATTGGAGTCTTCCTTGTCTTTGGTGTTCTGCCTAAGGGCACGTCCACACACCAGAGCCTTTAGTTATTTCTCCACTCCTCTCTGTCTTTGGACTTCTGCTTTATGACATCATACGTTTCGGCCTCTTTCAGTTCAGACACCATCCCAATCCTTGGTCTACCTTTTCCCCTTTTGCATTTCATCTTCCCTTGTAGTACATCTCTGAGCATGTTGTCCCCCCTCAGAATGTGTCCAAACCAGTTCGTCTCTCCTCTCCTGATTGTTTCCCTCAAAGTTCTTACTTCATTCACTCTGTTCAGTACTTTGTCATTGGAGTCATGCCCTACAAAATAATCAAACTTTCCTTATTGTGTTTCACCTAACTTCAGGAAGGCATAGGTATTGCTTTAACATGGATTTTAAATTATAGGTATAAGATGCTCTTATTTCAAAGGAACACATTCAAATTCAGTTATTTCCAAATACATTTATAGTTTAATGAATTCAAATTATATTTGATTACCAGAATATTACTTTGACATGTTTCAACTTTGACACGAGTGTCATTAAGTACCAAATACAGGGCCAGCAGAAAGCGGGTGGAGGCTTCTGCCTGATGAAACCATTTTTATGCCTCCGCAACAAAGTCTCACAGGAGGCATTATGTTTTTGGGTTGTCTGTCTGTCCGTCCCACTTTCATTCTCACGATAACTTAAGAACCGATTGACGTATCATCTTCATACTTGGTACATGTGTGCATACTGGGGGGACAATGATCTGATAAGATTTTGGGTTCTCAGGGTCAAAGGTCACAGAGGTCAATAAACAGGTGACCTCGCCTAATGGGATCGCCTGCGTTCAGTATCTAATGGGCAGAGTTTGAATCACATTCTAATTCACAAATAAACAAAAATTGAGAGAAAGGACTCGAGAAGAAGAAGAACAGGTGAAAATAGCTCTTTCTCACAATAACTCTAAAACCGTTTAATGAATCATCTTCATACTTAGTACATGTGTGCACATTGGGGTGGCAAAAATCCAAGAAGATTTGGGGGTCACAAGGTCAAAGGTCTTAGAGGTAAAATAGGTTTTTAAAAAAAATTGTTCTCATGATAACTCCAGAACCGTTTGACAGATATCATTAGAATTGGTACATGCGTGCAGACATGGGTGACAATTGTCTGATTAGATTTTGGGGTCAAAGGTCAAGGTCAAAGATGTCTTTGTATAAAGGAAAATGAATAGATGAATGTGATCTGGCAATGGCAGAGGCATAAATTTCGACCATGCGCGGTCAAGGATTCATCTTTTTATAAATTATTTTAAAGTCCTTGTTGCTCAGGCAGCAATTGCTTTGGGCTCTATTTCTTAGGGTTAGAGTTGCAATAAAGCTTGATGTCAGTTTCAGGAGTAGGGATAGGTAAATTTTGAAGTCCAGAACTGAAGTGAGTGACTATTTTATTATTTAGTGTTCGTTCTTGAAAAATTGTTGCTGGAGCAAATGTCATGGAATCCCCCCCCCCCCCCCCCCCCACCCCCACCCTTCCCCTCCAACATGCTCTTTGGCCCCTAAATATTAGTCACCTGATTCAAGTTCACTTTCAAACAAACTGTTTAACATCTCCATTTTTGTTTAGTTCTTCAATTGGAACCCATCTGTACATCCCTTGGTAGGCAATACACTCATTTTAGGCTCATAAGTCAGAGGTCATGAAATGTCTTTTTAGTGTGTTGACTTTTCACATCTCTCTCTCTCTCTCTCTCTCATACCTGTTTTTGATATTAATGTAACTAAATTAAAGTCCTCACTTTACTTATTTTCCCCCTGTACTTAGAGCTTTGTATTTGAATATATAATGGTATAGAATGTTAAGTTAATTTCTTGGTTATTTGTTTATGTCGTTTGTATATGTATAGATTAATTTCATGTGTTACTGTATTTTATTTTTTGAATCTTTGTTGCGCCTTGAGTGATATTGCACCAGAAAAGTGCGCTTTAAAAATATATATTATTATTATTATCACTTGGCAGGTACAACAAGCTCTTACGAAGAGCTTTGGTTCACGAACCGTTGTCATTGTTGCCCACCGTCTGAGCACTATCGAGAGAGCTGACCGTATCGTGGTCATCGACCATGGGAAGGTGGTCGAGCAGGGTCGTCATCAGGACCTCATTAAATCCAATGGTCTCTACGCTGGACTTGTTCGACGTCAGTTCCTAGGACATAATACGGATGATGATGATTGTGATCAGGATATTGATAATACAGATAAGGATAGAAAAAGAGAAGATTTCACTGCATCGGGAGATAATGAAAGTGGAAGTGGACATGAAAGTGTCTTAGTTTAGTGGCAATAGTATCGTTCACACGGCAACCCTTAACTCCAAGTTAACTGCAAGTTTTCCTCGAGGACTATGTTCTCGAGGATGACTTGGAGTTAAGGCCCGTGTGAACGAACTTGGTGTTTATGTTCTCGAGGACAAGTCGGTGTTTATGTTCTCGACAGATCTTAGGGTTAGGGCTCGAAACTCCAAGCGGTGAGTGGTCTCCGATCTCGCGTTTGACCGTATGGACACAATTTTAACTTGGAGTTAGTGTTCTCGAGGATAAGAGTAACCTTTTGTAATGGTTAAACTTCCGGTTCAGTCAAGCGACATAGCCGAATAGTACGGGGAAATAAATAGCACACGCTACATACAACTTGTACTTCCGGTCATAGAGCCTCTCACTTATCCTCGAGGATAAGCACACCGTGTGAACCCGACTCGAGAACAAGCCGTCGGGGTTTAAATTCTTAGGGATAAAATCCTCGAGTACTAAAACCCCGATGGTCCCGTGTGAACATAGCTAGTATCACTATCACTTGACTAAGGGTGCAAAGGTCATGGTTCAAGCCATGGGAACAGCACTTACTTATGTGCTTGGGCATGCCATTTTATCTACTTGCTTCACCCCACCCAGGTGTTAAAATGGGTACTTAGTAGGATTCTATCACTGTGTGAAATAGTCACCCGTGATTGAATCTAACGACCAGAGTAATAATGTGTTGAGCGCTTTGATCAGGTAGTAACTGGAAAAATGCCGTATAAGACAAATTATTATTATTATTATTATACTCTTGAGTGATAAGAAAGCTCATTCATTCATTGATTAGTGGAATGATGATTAATCTCAATTGTATTGTCTTAAATTTGGAACACCCCCCCCCCCCGCCATAAAAAAGTTGTTTAGTCAAGAACAGTCCCATTATGGTTTCAACAATGCTGCTTTATGATCTTGTATTTATTGTGTGTTACACATCTACTGACACCAAATTTCCAAAAATGGGACACTGTCATGTTATGTGAACTTTAAAGGGACTTATAATTGATAAAACATGGGGAAATCACCTTATCTCGGATGAAATAATAACATTGCATTGACAGCCTCAGGGATGTTACGTAATCTTCACCGATAACTCGTCTGGTCTGGGAAGAGAGCGACCTTGGAGGTAATCCTTCATGGCTAGACTTAGTAACCAGAATTCTGATGTAAATCTGACCTATGTTTTGTTTTTAAAATGGAGCATTATACAAGTCCTCTCTTTGAAATTATACGATGAGACCCGTTGAGAGTCTAGAAACTAAGGATTGTTGAGGAATCGAGAACCCGAAGCTATTGATTGACTGAATTCGGTCAACTTCGTAATGTTTACTGTCCAAATGTTAATCTCCAATAGTCCGACCCATGCGTGAGCCTCACTGTCGATTGTGTACGAGTCAATGGAGCTCAAGAAAAGCGCGCATTCCCCACGATCTCTGACTTTCAATATCCTTTAATGACCAAAGTTAAAACTCCAAGTAATCGAAACTGAAAACCGGGATTAACTTAGAAATTAACCCAGCTGAAGACCTCAAATATCAGAAGTCGTAAAAAATACAATACATACAAATTTTAAAATATTATATTTTAGACAATGTTAATGTGTTATGGTATCTAAGAGGCTTGGAAGAAACTTTATGTAACAAAAGTACTTTAACCCTATCTTAACTGGTCTATTTCACCCCCCTGTTAAAAATAGGGGGGTCATTTTGACCCCTCCCCCCCCCCCCGATATCTCGGCCGCGGATGGTCCGATCGCCGCGAAATTTTGCATGAGCGTCACCGCACATGTAAAGGGTATCGCTGATTATTTTTTAATTTATTATAATTTATGCAAATTAGATGCATATTTATTTTATTAAAAACATAGATATGAAGCTAAATTTTTTTTTCAAAAGAAGCGGAGTATCATAGTCAACAGTATTGAATTGACAAATTCAGGAATATCAAATTAATTCTTATGTATTCTATTGTTTTGTGAATTTCTTGTGTATTCTATTGCTTTTATTTCTTATGTATTTCATTGTTTTGTAATTGTTTATGCTTGAGAAATGTTTCTTGATCAATATAAAGACAAATTTAATTAATGAAAAGGCTCAGAAGGCACAATTATCACTGTTATAAAGCAATGTAGGAAATGCAGTATTTTGTACACAAACGCATGCAAAATGACGATTTCGTTCAATTTTGGCCTGCCATGTGATGACATAATGAAACCTGACAATGGAGTGTCCAATTTTTTCGAACTTGGTGTCAAAAGTTGCGGGACACTTGAAAGGAAAAAAGTCAAAGAACGCCGGGTTGCTATTTGCAGCGGTTGTGCGGCAGTCACAGATTTCGTACAGGGGGGTCCAAATGACCCCCCCCCCCCCAGTTATGACAGGGTTAAAAATGTCTTTTTTGTAAATATTAATAACAAAGCATATTTTTACAATGTATGAATATGTTTTCCATAGATTAAGGTCTAGACCTGTGTGCAATCAGCTTACTTGCGTCCAAATTATTCAAATAAAATTATTGAAATCAAATTAATTAAAAGATGTATATTCAGAATACCACATCTTTAAGAAAGATTATTACCTATGTAAAATTATATCATTGCAATCACTGATATGAATTAGAAATAATATTATATTTTTGTGCACCGCACATTACATTATGTTATGGTTTCAGAGGCTTTCAAAGTTTAGCAGAAATTGTTCATTATTCTATATACATGTATATATACACTCACTTAGCACTGGTATTGCAACATAGTTAAATGCGTGCATTTTTTTCATATTTTCAAGTCTTTTATACACTGTCATATTTCATTCATGGCCAGAGATTTTCCAAAAAATTTTGTATATTCTGAAAGAGGAGACTTGTCTCTTTTCATTCCTGAGATTAGTAAATACTCAGACAGGGGCACTTTTTTCAACAAAGGGGCGACAAATGAACAAAGACCCCTAAAAATGAAATTTTAAGAGGTAGAGATTATTATTGAATAAAATTATTAAGGAGGAGTCATATTTCTCCGAAAACTGTTTACATGTTTTCATTATGCTTGTGGCAAATTAAAAATGACCAAAGATGTAGCAATACAATGAAAGACAAAAGAAGGAAAACTCGGAGAATATAAAATCATTTCTATCATTGCCAAGGGAAAATTTTAGTCCCTTATTACAGAAACGATTTAATGCACGTTTATTCCACCAAATTCCCAAATTACTGTTGAATTCTTGAAGTAGATATAATGTTGTTTACAATAAAAATCAAAATTTTCACACTTCTATTATATTTTGCTGAATATTCATGACGTCTGATTTTGCCACGCATCCTCCTTAGCAACGGTGTAACAGAATTTTGTCTTCTGAGCGTGTTGTTTTTTTCATTAGCCTTTGTGATGGTTCCTTATGACTATTTTTAATTTGCCACAAGCATAATGAAAACCTAAATATACAAATAAATAAACAGAAATATGACTCCTCCTTAATAATTTTATTCACTGATTATCCCCACCTCTTAAAATTTCATTTTAGGGGCCTTTGTTCATCTGTCGCCCCTTTGTTTAAAAAAGTGCCCCTGTATGAGTATTTACTGATCTCAGGAATGAAAAGGAACAAGTCTCCTCATTCAGAATATATAAAAATTTTCTGAAAATCTCTGGCCATGAATGAAATATGACAATGTATAAAAGACTTGTAAATATAAAAAATTGCACGCATTTAGCTATGGTGCAATACCAGTGCTAAGTGAGTGTATGTTAAGCAAACTTTTATATATTTAAAATTTGGCAAAAACAGCACACAAGCATTGTCACAGTTGACTGAAATATGTATGAGATAATATTTTATTTTTAATTTTGGTGCCTTTATTTCTTCTTCTTTTCAGGTATTAACAGTATTATATTAATTATTATATTACACCAGTCTAGTGTTTGACACAGGACTTTGCTGTGAGAGTCAGTCTTTCATATATTGGTGCCTTTACTAATTACTATTAAAGGTAGTATCAGCCTTTTTCACAAATTGCGAAAACTAATGCAACTTGGCATAACTGTAGAATATGATCGACCTATACTGTCTATTCAATCTTACTGTCATAGGTTGCCTAGATCAGTAATACGAAACGAAAATCTGACTACCAATCTTGACCAGTCTCCATTAACATCGTTGATATTACAGCGCGTGCGGCACGGACCGCACACAGCAATACACACGGCGCATCAGCGTGCATTATTCTCTGCGCTAACGGTCAGTGGTTCGCACCGTACGGTATATTTTTCGAGGTTCGAAAAAATAGAATGAATTTTGATAATCGCAATATAATGACAAACATACACATTTGAGCTTAATCATGTTGTGGGATGATATAGTCATTGGTATACTACTACAGTGCGTCCAAAAAGAACTATACACTTTTGAAATGGCTGCCAAATAATAAATATATGATTTTAGGTAATGATTCACATGTATGGAAAGCTCATTATCCCAATTTTCATATGACACCAAAAAGTCGAAAATAAGTCATGCATGAATGAGCAGCGTTCACTTTTGTAAAGGGTATGGAAATTAGGGTGCGCAGGAATTGCCCTACCAATTTGTATGAGGAAAGTCATTTGGAGCTTATGGAATTGAGGATGATATGCAGAATTACTGATCAATTATGATGAGTTGGGGTTTGCTAAGTGAAATTTGTGGAATTGGGGATTTAAAATTTACAATTTCATGCATGAGTGAACAGGAATATGTATTTCCTATTGTTGCATTGTAACTTTCCAAGGTATATTTAGTGAGGTCCTTTAGTGGTGTGTTTAATCTCTCTCTCTCTCTCTTCCTTCTCTCTCCCTTCCTCTTCTCTCTCTCTCTCTCCTCTTTTCTTTGTCTTCATCCCTCTCTCCCTCTCTCTTCTTTCTTTCTCTCCCTGTCTCCCTCCTCTCTCTATCTATCTCTCTCTTTTTGCATAGGTGTGTTTTGACCATTCATATTCATTGGTTTCTACTCCAAATATCCTGACTACCTTCCCGCATCCCGGTCTACTCACATTTACCAAAATTGGGATGGTTGATGACAATCTATCAATCAATCAGTCACATAAATTAGACAATCTACACCCAGCTAGCAATCACTTAATCAACAGTGTACCAGTCTCCAAATGTTTCAACTAATCAATCAAGCATTACATCATCTTCATACAGTTATTTCAATCACCATGTCTTACTGTTATCCAATAAATCAATCAACTCAATTGATCAACCAACAAACTATCCAGTCATTTTATCAATTTGGACTTTTGTAAAGGAATATGATACAGTGTAACACAAATTTGTGAAATTAACATACTGTCAGTCTTTATTTTCAGTTGAATTTTGTTCTTTTCGATTTTAACATTGTTTCATCCATCCTGTAACAAAACAAAAGGAGGCGGAAAATCTGATAATGCAAAATTAAAATAAAGTCTGTATGTTCAATGCTCAAACGTGTCCTCCTCCTCTTTCGATGCACAACCTGTTTGTTGAAGAAAAAATATGTCACTTGGACATTCAGACAATCCAAAAGATCATGAAAACGATCATCAAAAGGGATCAGAAATCTTACCCTGCCTCTCACCTGTTCTAACACCCATCCTGACTACCACTTAACACACCACCGAATACAACTTGGAAAGTTACAATGCTATAATAGGAACACACATTCCTGTTCACTCATGCATTAAATCGTTATCCCAATTCCACAAATTTCACTTAGCAAACCCCAACTCATCATAATTGATCAGTAATTCTGCAAATCATCCTCAATTCCATAAGCTCCAAATGACTTTCCTCATACAAATTGGTAGGGCAATTCCTGCGCACCCTAATTTCCATTCCCTTTATAAAAGTGAAGCTGCTCATTCATGCATGACTTTTTTCGGACTTTTTGGTGTAATATGAAAGTTGGGATAATGAGCTTTCCATACATGTAAATTTCATTTACCGTAAATCAAATATTTTTCATTTCGCAGCCATTTCAAAAGTGTATAGTTCTTTTTGGGACGCCCTGTATATCCTCTCAAAAACTAGAAATTTAATATTTTTGCCTGCAAAAGGCTGACACTACCTTTAAGCTCAAATACAATCATTTAAATTTAACATGATGTCATTCCATATTAGCTGTCACCACATTTCAAACTGCTAGTAAAGTTATAGTCTTCTGGCGCGGATCCAGGGGGGGGGGAAAAAAAGAGAAGAGGATTCACCGTAACTTCAGAAGGACATAGGTTATTGCTTAACATGGATTTTAATTATAGGTATAAGATGCTCTTTTTCAAAGGAACACATTCAAATTCAGTTATTTCCAATACATTTATAGTTTAATGAATTCAAATTATATTTGATTACCAGAATATTACTTTGACATGTTTCAACTTTGACACGAGTGTCATTAAGTACAAATACAGGGCCAGCAGAAAGCGGGGTGGAGGCTTCCTGCCTGATGAAACCATTTTTATGCCTCGCAACAATAGTCTCACAGGAGGCATTATGTTTTTGGGTTGTGTCTGTCCGTCCATTTCATTCTCACGATAACTTAAGAACCGATTGACGTATCATCTTCATACTTGGTACATGTGTGCATACTGGGGGGACAATGATCTGATAAGATTTTGGGTTCTCAGGGTCAAAGGTCACAGAGGTCAATAAACAGGTGACCTCGCCTAATGGGATCGCGCTGCGTTCAGTATCTAATGGGCAGAGTTTGAATCACATTCTAATTCACAAATAAACAAAAATTGAGAGAAAGGACTCGAGAAGAAGAAGAACAGGTGAAATAGCTCTTTCTCACATAACTCTAAAACGTTTAATGAACTATCTTCATACTTAGTACATGTGGTGCACATTGGGGTGGCAAAAATCCAAGAAGATTTGGGGGCACAAGGTCAAAGGTCTTAGAGGTAAAATAGGTTTTTAAAAAAAATTGTTCTTCATGATAACTCCAGAACCGTTGACAGATATCATTAGAATTGGTACATGCGTGCAGACATGGGTGACAATTGTCTGATTAGATTTTGGGGTCAAAGGTCAAGGTCAAAGATGTCTTTGTATAAAGGAAAATGAATAGATGAATGTGATCTGGCATATGGCAGAGGCATAAATTTCGACCATGCGCGTCAAGGATTCATCTTTTATAAATTATTTTAAAGTCTTGTTGCTCAGGCAGCAATTGCTTTGGGCTCTATTTCTTAGGGTTAGAGTTGCAATAAAGCTTGATTCTCAGTTTCAGGAGTAGGGATAGGTAAATTTTGAAGTCCAGAACTGAAGGAGTGACTATTTTAATTATTTAGTGTTCGTTCTGAAAAATTGTTGCTGGAGCAAATGTCATGGAATCCCCCCCCCCCACCCCACACCCTTCCCCTCCAACATGCTCTTTGGCCCCTAAATATTAGTCACCTGATTCAAGTTCACTTTCAAACAAACTGTTTAAGCATCTCCATTTTTGTTTTAGTTCTTCAATTGGAACCGCATCTGTACATCCCTTGGTAGGCAATACACTCATTTTAGGGCTCATAAGTCAGAGGTCATGAAATGTCTTTTTAGTGTGTTGACTTTTCAACATCTCTCTCTCTCTCTCTCTCTCATACCTGTTTTTGATATTAATGTAACTAAATTAAAGTCCTCACTTTACTTATTTTCCCCTGTACTTAGAGCTTTGTATTGAATTATAATGGTATAGAATGTTAAGTTATTTCTTGGTTATTTGTTATGTCGTTTGTATATGTATAGATTAATTCATGTGTTACTGTATTTATTTTTTGAATCTTTGTTGCGCCTTGAGTGATATTGCACCAGAAAAGTGCGCTTTAAAAATATATATTATTATTATTATCACTTGGCAGGTACAACAAGCTCTTACGAAGAGCTTTGGTTCACGAACCGTTTGTCATTGTTGCCCACCGTCTGAGCACTATCGAGAGAGCTGACCGTATCGTGGTCATCGACCATGGGAAGGTGGTCGAGCAGGGTCGTCATCAGGACCTCATTAAATCCAATGGTCTCTACGTGGACTTGTTCGACGTCAGTTCCTAGGACATATACGGATGATGATGTATTGTGATCAGGATATTGATAATACAGATAAGGATAGAAAAAGAGAAGATTTCACTGCATCGGGAGATAATGAAAGTGGAAGTGGACATGAAAGTGTCTTAGTTTAGTGGCAATAGTATCGTTCACACACGGCAACCCTTAACTCCAAGTTAACTGCAAGTTTTCTCGAGACTATGTTCTCGAGGATGACTTGGAGTTAAGGCCCGTGTGAACGAACTTGGTGTTTATGTTCTCGAGGACAAGTCGGTGTTTTATGTTCTCGACAGATCTTAGGGTTAGGGCTCGAAACTCCAAGCGGTGAGTGGTCTCCGATTTCGCGTTTGACCGTATGGACACAATTTTAACTTGGAGTTAGTGTTCTCGAGGATAAGGTAACCTTTTGTAATGGTTAAACTTCCGGTTCAGTCAAGCGACATAGCCGAATAGTACGGGGAAATAAATAGCACACGCTACAATCAACTTGTACTTCCGGTCATAGAGCCTCTCACTTATCCTCGAGGATAAGCACACCGTGTGAACCCGACTCGAGAACAAGCCGTCGGGTTTAAATTCTTAGGGATAAATCCTCGAGTACTAAAACCCCGATGGTCCCGTGTGACATAGCTAGTATCACTATCACTTGACTAAGGGTGCAAGGTCATGGTTCAAGCCATGGGAACAGCACTTACTTATGTGCTTGGCATGCCATTTTATCTACTTGCTCACCCCACCCAGGTGTTAAAATGGGTACTTAGTAGGATTCTATCACTGTGTGAAATAGTCACCCGGTGATTGAATCTAACGACCAGAGTAATAATGTGTTGAGCGCTTTGATCAGTTAGTAACTGGAAAAATGCCGTATAAGACAAATTATTATTAATTATTATACTCTTGAGTGATAAGAAAGCTCATTCATTCATTGATTAGTGGAATGATGATTAATCTCAATTGTATTGTCTTAAATTTGAACAACCCCCCCCCCCCCCCCCCCCCCGCCCATAAAAAGTTGTTTTAGTCAAGAAACAGTCCCATTATGGTTTTAACAATGCTGCTTTATGATCTTGTATTTATTGTGTGTTACACATCTACTGACACCAAATTTCCAAAAATGGGACACTGTCATGTTATGTGAACTTTAAAGGGACTTATATATTGATTAAACATGGGGAAATCACCTTATCTCGGATGAAATAATAACATTGCATTGACAGCCTCAGGGATGTTACGTAATCTTCACCGATAACTCGTCTGGTCTGGAAGAGAGCGACCTTGGAGGTAATCCTTCATGGCTAGACTTAGTAACCAGAATTCTGATGTAAATCTGACCTATGTTTTGTTTTTAAAATGGAGCATTATACAAGTCCTCTCTTTGAAATTATACGATGAGACCCGTTGAGAGTCTAGAAACTAAGGATTGTTGAGGAATCGAGAACCCGAAGCTATTGATTGACTGAATTCGGTCAACTTCGTAATGTTTACTGTCCAAATGTTAATCTCCAATAGTCCGACCCATGCGTGAGCCTCACTGTCGATTGTGTACGAGTCAATGGAGCTCAAGAAAAGCGCGCATTCCCACGATCTCTGACTTTCAATATCCTTTAATGACCAAAGTTAAAACTCCAAGTAATCGAAACTGAAAACCGGATTAACTTAGAAATTAACCCGCTGAAGACCTCAAATATCAGAAGTCGTAAAAAATACAATACATACAAATTTTAAAATATTATATTTTAAGACAATGTTAATGTGTTATGGTATCTAAGAGGCTTGGAAGAAACTTTATGTAACAAAAGTACTTTAACCTATCTTAACTGGTCTATTTCACCCCCCTGTTAAAAATAGGGGGGTCATTTTGACCCTCCCCCCCCCCCCGATATCTCGGCCGCGGATGGTCCGATCGCCGCGAAATTTTGCATGAGCGTCACCGCACATGTAAAGGGTATCGCTGATTATTTTTTAATTTATTATAATTTATGCAAATTAGATGCATATTTATTTTATTAAAAACATAGATATGAAGCTAAATTTTTTTTCAAAAGAAGCGGAGTATCTAGTCAACAGTATTGAATTGACAAATTCAGGAATATCAAATTAATTCTTATGTATTCTATTGTTTTGTGAATTCTTTGTGTATTCTATTGCTTTTATTTCTTATGTATTTCATTGTTTTGTAATTGTTTATGCTTGAGAAATGTTTTCTTGATCAATATAAAGACAAATTTAATTAATGAAAAGGCTCAGAAGGCACAATTATCACTGTTATAAAGCAATGTAAGAATGCAGTATTTTGTACACAAACGCATGCAAAATGACGATTCGTTCAATTTTGGCCTGCCATGTGATGACATAATGAAACTGACAATGGAGTGTCCAATTTTTTCGAACTTGGTGTCAAAAGTTGCGGGACACTTGAAAGGAAAAAAGTCAAAGAACGCCGGGTTGCTATTTGCAGCGTTGTGCGGCAGTCACAGATTTCGTACAGGGGGTCCAAATGACCCCCCCCCCCAGTTATGACAGGGTTAAAAATGTCTTTTTTGTATAATATTAAATACAAAGCATATATTTTTACAATGTATGAATATGTTTTCCATAGATTAAGGTCTAGACCTGTGTGCAATCAGCTTACTTGCGTCCAAATTATTCAAATAAAATTATTGAAATCAAATTAATTAAAAGATGTATATTCAGAATACCACATCTTTAAGAAAGATTATTACCTATGTAAAATTATATCATTGCAATCACTGATATGAATTAGAAATATATTATATTTTTGTGTGCACCGCACATTACATTATGTTATGGTTTCAGAGGCTTTCAAAGTTTAGCAGAATTGTTCATTATTCTATATACATGTATATATACACTCACTTAGCACTGTATTGCAACATAGTTAAATGCGTGCATTTTTTTCATATTTTCAAGTCTTTTATACACTGTCATATTTCATTCATGGCCAGAGATTTTCCAAAAAATTTTTGTATATTCTGAAAGAGGAGACTTGTCTCTTTTCATTCCTGAGATTAGTAAATACTCAGACAGGGCACTTTTTTCAACAAAGGGGCGACAATGAACAAAGACCCCTAAAAATGAAATTTTAAGAGGTAGAGATTATTATTGAATAAAATATTAAGGAGGAGTCATATTTCCTCCGAAAACTGTTTACATGTTTTCATTATGCTTGTGGCAAATTAAAAATGACCAAAGATGTAGCAATACAATGAAAGACAAAAGAAGGAAAACTCGGAGAATTATAAATCATTCTTATCATTGCCAAGGGAAAATTTTAGTCCTTATTACAGAAACGATTTAATGCACGTTTATTCCACCAAATTCCCAAATTACTGTTGAATTCTTGAAGTAGTATAATGTTTTTACAATAAAAATCAAAATTTTCACACTTCTATTATATTTTGCTGAATATTCATGACGTCTGATTTTGCCACGCATCCTCCTTAGCAACGGTTGTAACAGAATTTTGTCTTCTGAGGCGTGTTGTTTTTTTCATTAGCCTTTGTGATGGTTCCTTATGACTATTTTTAATTTGCCACAAGCATAATGAAAACCTAAATATACAAATAAATAACAGAAATATGACTCCTCCTTAATAATTTTATTCACTGATTATCCCCACCTCTTAAAATTTCATTTTAGGGGCCTTTGTTCATCTGTCGCCCCTTTGTTTAAAAAGTGCCCCTGTATGAGTATTTACTGATCTCAGGAATGAAAAGGAACAAGTCTCCTCATTCAGAATATATAAAAATTTTCTGAAAATCTTCTGGCCATGAATGAAATATGACAATGTATAAAAGACTTGTAAATATAAAAAATTGCACGCATTTAGCTATGGTGCAATACCAGTGCTAAGTGAGTGTATGTTAAGCAAACTTTTATATATTTAAAATTTGGCAAAAACAGCACACAAGCATTGTCACAGTTGACTGAAATATGTATGAGATAATATTTTATTTTTAATTTTGGTGCCTTTATTTCTTCTTCTTTTCAGGTATTAACAGTATTATATTAATTATTATATTACACCAGTCTAGTGTTTGACACAGGACTTTGCTGTGAGAGTCAGTCTTTCATATATTGGTGCCTTTACTAATTACTATTAAAGGTAGTATCAGCCTTTTTCACAAATTGCGAAAACTAATGCAACTTGGCATAACTGTAGAATATGATCGACCTATACTGTCTATTCAATCTTACTGTCATAGGTTGCCTAGATCAGTAATACGAAACGAAAATCTGACTACCAATCTTGACCAGTCTCCATTAACATCGTTGATATTACAGCGCGTGCGGCACGGACCGCACACAGCAATTACACACGGCGCATCAGCGTGCATTATTCTCTGCGCTAACGGTCAGTGGTTCGCACCGTACGGTATATTTTTCGAGGTTCGAAAAAATAGAATGAATTTTGATAATCGCAATATAATGACAAACATACACATTTGAGCTTAATCATGTTGTGGGATGATATAGTCATTGGTATACTACTACAGTGCGTCCAAAAAGAACTATACACTTTTGAAATGGCTGCCAAATAATAAATTATGATTTTAGGTAATGATTCACATGTATGGAAAGCTCATTATCCAATTTTCATATGACACCAAAAAGTCGAAAATAAGTCATGCATGAATGAGCAGCGTTCACTTTTGTAAAGGGTATGGAAATTAGGGTGCGCAGGAATTGCCCTACCAATTTGTATGAGGAAAGTCATTTGGAGCTTATGGAATTGAGGATGATATGCAGAATTACTGATCAATTATGATGAGTTGGGGTTTGCTAAGTGAAATTTGTGGAATTGGGGATTTAAAATTTACAATTTCATGCATGAGTGAACAGGAATATGTATTTCCTATTGTTGCATTGTAACTTTCCAAGGTATATTTAGTGAGGTCCTTTAGTGGTGTGTTTAATCTCTCTCTCTCTCTCTTCCTTCTCTCTCCTTCCTCTTCTCTCTCTCTCTCTCTCTTTTCTTTGTCTTCATCCCTCTCTCCCTCTCTCTTCTTTCTTTCTCTCCCTGTCTCCCTCCTCTCTCTATCTATCTCTCTCTTTTTGCATAGGTGTGTTTTGACCATTCATATTCATTGGTTTCTACTCCAAATATCCTGACTACCTTCCCGCATCCCGGTCTACTCACATTTACCAAAATTGGGATGGTTGATGACAATCTATCAATCAATCAGTCACATAAATTAGACAATCTACACCCAGCTAGCAATCACTTAATCAACAGTGTACCAGTCTCCAAATGTTTCAACTAATCAATCAAGCATTACATCATCTTCATACAGTTATTTCAATCACCATGTCTTACTGTTATCCAATAAATCAATCAACTCAATTGATCAACCAACAAACTATCCAGTCATTTTATCAATTTTGGACTTTTGTAAAGGAATATGATACAGTGTAACACAAATTTGTGAAATTAACATACTGTCAGTCTTTATTTTCAGTTGAATTTTGTTCTTTTCGATTTTACACATTGTTTCATCCATCCTGTAACAAAACAAAAAGGAGGCGGGAAAATCTGATAATGCAAAATTAAAATAAAGTCTGTATGTTCAATGCTCAACGTGTCCTCCTCCTCTTTCGATGCACAACCTGTTTGTTGAAGAAAAAATAATGTCACTTGGACATTCAGACAATCCAAAAGATCATGAAAACGATCATCAAAAGGGATCAGAAATCTTACCCTGCCTCTCACCTGTTCTACACCCATCCTGACTACCACTTAACACACCACCGAATACAACTTGGAAAGTTACAATGCTATAATAGGAAACACACATTCCTGTTCACTCATGCATTAAATCGTTATCCCAATTCCACAAATTTCACTTAGCAAACCCCAACTCATCATAATTGATCAGTAATTCTGCAAATCATCCTCAATTCCATAAGCTCCAAATGACTTTCCTCATACAAATTGGTAGGGCAATTCCTGCGCACCCTAATTCCATTCCCTTTATAAAAGTGAACGCTGCTCATTCATGCATGACTTTTTCGGACTTTTTGGTGTAATATGAAAGTTGGGATAATGAGCTTTCCATACATGTAAATTTCATTACCTAAAATCAAATATTTTTCATTTCGCAGCCATTTCAAAAGTGTATAGTTCTTTTTGGGACGCCCTGTATATCCTCTCAAAAACTAGAAATTTAATATTTTTGCCTGCAAAAGGCTGACACTACCTTTAAGCTCAAATACAATCATTTAAATTTAACATGATGTCATTCCATATTAGCTGTCACCACTTTCAAACTGCTAGTAAAGTTATAGTCTTCTGGCGCGGATCCA
>CALNVZ010003432.1:30814946-30829442 GCA_940671915.1 Paracentrotus lividus
GGGGGGGGGGGCAGCGGGCCCGACCCCCCCCCAAAAAAAAACAAAACAAAACAAACAAAAACAAAAACAAAAACAAAAACAAAACAGAAAAACAGAAAAAAAGGAGGAAAAAAGAGAGTGGGGGAAATGTATTGCTGTCCCGATTGACCAATGTGACCCTACCCCTATGGCCGATATGGGGTCATCCCGATAGTCCGCGGGTCCTATAGACCGCGGGTTTGTTAGTCCGCGAGGGGGGAGGGAGGTGATGTTCGTTATTCCGAAGGTGCGTTATTCCGAAAATAGAATTAGCTAGTTTTTTATTCCTAAAATAGAATAAGGTTCGTTATTTCGAAAATAGAAAAGGTTCGTTATTCCGAAAATAGAATAAGGTTCGTTATTCCAAAAATGAAATAAGGTTCGATTGTTCGATAAGGCTGTTCAAATGTTATGAGGCTGGGGGAGGGCTGATGTATCGTTACCATGCAGTATACGTACGCTGAATTCTTTCAAAGGGGTGATCATAGGCTTATGGGACTAGTTCATTTTCTTGCGAGAATCCATATTATGTTTATCTCTAATTGCCAGACCTATAAATTTCGCTGGGGGAGCATTGGTGCCTTTTGGAATGGTTTTGTCCAAGTTCAAAATGTATTCTACTAAAAGATCCATTCTTGATGTAATGTTTACAACTTACAAACCTCTTATAAATCTAAAATATAATAATCATTTATTTCGCAATTATATCCGCCCCGTCTTTATTTCATGAAGAAGTTATTTGGAAAAAGTATCGACGGCGAGTTCTTCCGATAAAGAATAAGTTTCGGTTCTAAAAACGGGCCGTTATCACCCCTGACTAAATAATTAATTCCGCAATTATATCCACTCCGTCTTTATTTCATGAGGAAGTTATTTCGAAACCTTATCGGCGGCGACTTCTTAATCTTCCGATAAAGATTATAAATTTCCGCTGATAATGTTTTAAAATAATTTCTTTCATAAATAAATTCGGCACGAAAAAAGTTGCGGAAATATAATTATTTAGTTATGGCGTGATAACGGCCCGATTTTAGTAGCGAAACTTATTCTTTTTCGGAAGAAGTAGCCGTCGCTATCGTTGGGAAATAAATTCTTCATTAAATAAAGACTGAACGAAAATAATTGCGGAATAAATTATTTAGTTATGGACTAAATTAATTCTTTATCAGCAGAAGTCGCCGTTGATAATTTGTAAAATAACTCCTCCGAAAATCAAAATCTAACAGCAGAAGCTGTTAAATAATGACACCCCCCCCCCTCTCTCTCTCTCTCACACACACACACACACACACATACAAATATCCCCCTTATCTAGAGGATATTCAAGGACAACCAACACACAGTCCCCAACATTCTTAATCCATTCGCTCAGGCAGCAATAGCTCAGATAAAATCAAAATCAAGATGCTTGATCCACGCCACTTCTGGATGCAAAACCCTTTGCATCCAAAATACACATGTACGTATCATCCTCCGCTGAGACTATTATTGCAAAATATTCTATTCTATTAATTTTTAATTTCAACACCGTTTTTGTTTTTTGTTTTTGTTAAAATAAATGTTTTATTTCATTTTCGGAAAATCGAACCTTATTTCATTTTCGGACTAACGAACCTTATTTCATTTTCGGACTAACGAGCATTATTTCATTTTCGTATTAACGAACCTTGTTTTAATTTCGGAATAACGAACGTTATTCTATTTTCGGAATCACGAACCTCATTCGTTTTTCGGAATAACGAACATTCTGTGTCACGAAAATCATTTTATCAACAAATAATTTGTCAAATAATTTTTTTCAAATCATGCTATGGCATTTTATCAGAAATTCACGCTTCAATGAACAGGTGAAACGTGAAGAGCCATTTTTTTCGTTTGTGGACTAAAATTTAAATGCCTACTTTGGATAATTGTCACAGACCTTCTTGGATAGTTCATTTGATTTGAGTTTCACGAAAATTCCAGTATTTTATACTTCAGTGAGCAGAAGTTATTAGAAAAATTTGCAAATAAGAAGAAATTTCAGAGCTTTGGCCTCAGTACGTGCCTTATCAGATTCTCAATTTAACGTTTGTTTCTGTTAGTACCACCTTGAAGTTGTGTACCAAGTATCGTGAAAAAAACTCAGTTTAATTAACAAAGATTATCAATGAAATTAAACAGAATTTCAATTTTGTTGAGATTTTGATTTTTCTCTCCATTGACATTGTGTACAATTTCGAGGCAAAAACAAACCCCAATTCAACATGCTAGAACTTTTTAACGAAAAGGTGTTGAGTAATATCATTTGGTAGTTATGTTTATACACTAATCGACTAACTTATGTGCGAATATAAGATAAAACCGTTGCGTATTAATGCATGAATAAAGACACATTAAAGGTAAATTTGTCATGACAAAAGTCGCAAAACTCACCTTAAAGTGTGCTTGCTCGTCCATGACACGAAGAATAGTGCTCATGTTCTCACAAAATGTGTCGATGATGTTGATGATAATATCTGATGGCAATTCTTTAAATAAGATTGTTGAATTTTACCATTGTTAGAGGCCTGAACATTTATTCTTAAAATTGTGCTTACTCATCCATGAAGAATAGTGAAATGTATCGGGATTGGTGTTGGATGGTCAAATTTTGGATGATAAAACCCCCAAAACAATTCAACATAAGGTAAAAAGAAAATTTTACAAAATTGTTATTTCTACAGACCAAAAAACGACCCTTGTGACTTTTGGAAATGTCAATTTTTGCTTTAAACGTTGATCACTCATGCATGTCTCAAGGGATCGATGTCATTTTTTCACGATTTTTTTTTCTGGGGGGGATCGTCCCCCCTCCCCTCGATTTCTAAAGATTAACATATTTTTATGTAGTGATTAGCTTGTGAAGCTAATAAAGGGGTAAAGTGTATGTTAAATGCCATACTAAATGTTATTATAACACAAAATTTTCGGCTCGCGCTTCGCGCTCGCAAACATTTTCATTGGTTTCGGCATAATGTGCGAAGTATGCGAATTTTGAGTGTATCATTTTTCACTCTCGGGTGTTTGCGTCCCCCCCCCCCCAGTCGTGACATGAAATCGCCGCGCTTGCATATAAATATACCACCTATGCCAAGTGTTTTTATATTCCATGCATGAGTGCAGGTGATATTTAACTTGTTGAATACTGTAGATTTTTTACAAAAGGGAATTGATCTGGGATGTTAAGCGTCGTTGCCACAAATCATTTTCCTTTAAAGGTGAAAAAAGACGCCTTTTAATATATTAATGTTAATAATTTGATATGCACAAGATTTTTTTTATCTATGCAATAATACTTGACATGAACCAGAGGAATGTTCTCTATTTTTTCATCCCGCTGATATACGTGTTTAAGTACAAAACGGGTTAATGTAATTATAGCCGAAGTGTACTTCACAAAGAAACCCAGGAAAGAACCAATCGCATGACAAAGAGGAAACTATGAAGAGCGCATTAAAAGAAGTTCATCAAAATCGGTTTTGGAATAATTAAGAGAGTCGTGGAGGTTTGTAAAGTGTTGTTGTAGTTTCTACAGGAATCCTCAAATTGGCAAAATGTCTTCAAAATAGCTGATTTTGTTGATGACTCTCCATTTTTTTTGTACACAAATTTTCTCCTTCACCTTCTTCTGGGTTCAACATGTATTTCACATCTCATTTGTCAAGGTCGGGAGAAAATCAGAAATACAGTGCGTCCCAGATAAAAGTAAACCCAACTTTGGGAGCCTCGTATTAAAATTGTATAACTTATGTGTCATTGTTTGTTATATCATGACAAAGAGTAACTCTATCTATTGATGCCAAAATTATACCTGTACTGTCATGGATGACTGAACACTCAAGTTTTTGAAAACTTTGGTCAGAAACCATTTGTGCCAAATTTCCTCAGAAGCAGCACTGGCTTTCTGATCATTCATTGTTTGTTTGAGGTCAGACTTCCTGAGTCCATTTATTAGGCACAAAGGATTACTTGATCTATTGAAATGCAAGGTCTGCTTCTGCTCAAACTTGGTACGGGCCACTTTTTACGCTTATTTTTTTTAAAGCCCAACTGCTTAGTCATCCGTCACAACACAGGTATACGTTTGGTATCATTGAATAGGATATGAGTTGCTCTTTATCATGAAATATATTTCAAGGTCACACAAACTATAATATCTTAGTATGAGGGTCTCAAAGTTTGGTTTACTTTTTTCTGGGACGCAGTGTATAATAGATAATGTTGACAGTCTGAAAGTTTGTGTACAAAGTAAATAGAGAGTTGCCTACATCATCAGCTATTTTCAAGTAATTTTGCAAATTTGAGGATCCACTAGAAATTAAAGGAGACTTTTCAAACTGCCCTAATTCTCTCTCATAGTCCTTTTTCTTATAATATTGATTCTCTCCTCGCGGTGAGGTTTTCTTTAAATTTGTGTTCGCGCCCTAATAACATCATATAATCAAATATTTAATGTTTGATATACTATTCACCTGCATGTAATTTATGCACTTTTATATAATTCTACTCAGCCGCCAAATATTTGATCAGCCATTGTTCATGTTGAATTATTTTTTGTTATATATAATGTATTAAGCAGTACTAGAATATATTTTTAGCTTGTGTGTTCCTGTGCGTGTGAAAAATCATGTTTTAAAATTGAAGAATTGAAGTGCAAATAAACGAAATATCAATAAGCATTCAAATATACTTATTATAATTCTCATGTATCAAAATATTGAATATTTACAAATTTATGTCAATAAATAGTTGTGCGTACATGTACATACTATTTTGATGTTCGTGTGTTTATATTTCATATATATTTAGATCTTTTCTCTCGTCTGTCTTATTCACTGCTCCTTTTATTATTTATTTCGGACTTTTTGCAAAATCTTCTCTCTTCCAGACAAACCCAAATCACATGTGGTATTTCTTCATCGTAAAATACATATCAACAAATGAGCCCTTTTTGAGATAATCATTAGCCAACGCCTAACCTGTCATTTTTCTTTTTAAAATATCACATTTTTGATAATATTGTGAATGTTTAGCTGCATCTCAGAGATTTTTTTTTTTTTTTAAATATCACATTTTTGGTAATATTGTGAATGTTTAGCTGCATCTCAGAGATTATTCTGATGTTGGTTTCTTCTTCTTCTTCCTCTTCTTCTTCTTCTTCTTCTTCTTCTTCTTCAAGGAGTACAGGCTTACAAAATAGGCTCCCCTACCAACAAATCAGTCCAAAAGAAAAAATAATGTGTGTTTCATTAAAAAATTAAATACATTTCCACTTCTCTTACAAATTCCTTTCTGTGCCAATATTTTTACATAAATTTATCATTTATGAATGATTGTTTATGAAATAAAAGATTTTCACTATACAAACGATTTATTTGTTCGTTCCCATGTAAAGGCCCGGTCCCACTGGTGGGAGGATTAATTGCGCATGAGTTGCGTATACAAATTTCGTTCATCCGCAACAAAAAACAAAAACAAAACAAACCATCCACAATGCACACGCAAATCATCCTAAAAAGTCAATGGGACCGCGCCTTTACACAAGTTCATGTGTATCTTACATTATGAGCTAATAGTCGATGACATTGTGTTAGTGCCCCTTTTAGCAGATGTTTCTGAATGTATTGATAAATAAAAAACAAATACGTATTATATACAAAGCATAATAATATTGATACACAAGAAATGTGACAATTAAATTGCAATAAAAGAAAATATAAGACATAATTGAGAATATTGAGGGGTTATAAAACTTGAGTTAAACGTAGGGGGCAGGCTACATGAAACCTTTATAAATAAATAAAATCTGTAATGTAAAATGATGTCGCGTATATCGCAAACTGTGGCGGGGTATGATTATTGTGTGGTTGGGAAATAGAAAGACAAGTGAGGGAATGAAGTTCAAGTGACAAATTATGGGTATTTGGATAAAAGATGTTTTAACCGAATCTTTAAAAGAATGAAGAGTTGTAGAGTGTTTAATGTTTTCGGGTCAAATCATTCCAAACATCTGGGCCACGATGTCTAAACGATGTATGGGCAAGAATTATTTTGTTAGTGAGTGAGATCAAGATTTAAACAATTAACATTGACATAACAGTAGCATATATAGGCCTACAGTATTGCATCATTGAAAGATAATTAACCTTCTCTATTTAAATAGAAAGTCAATCATGTCATAAGTTCGGGACCATGCCAAAATAAGACTACAACATAATGACGTATGGTGGTATCTCACTTCGAGGAGACGGATTTGAGACGGATTTGGGACTACTTTGAGACGGTTTTGAAGTTTGTCGTCGGAAAAAAAAGAGAGACGTCTCCAAAACTTTTTTTTTCCGTCGCAGATACACTTTTTTCCGGAGACGTCTCTGCGATGAAAAAAAAATTGGAGAAAATATTGGAGTCGCAGAGAAGTGAGATAGCTAGGCCTACCAGCAAAATGGTGGTATCTCATTTGTCATGAGACGGATTTGAGATGATTTTGAGACTATTTAACGTCTCGGAGACGTTTCAGAAACGTCTTTTGCGACGTTTCATGAGTCTTAACGACGTCTCCGCGACGGAAAAAAAATCATCGGAGACATTTCTGAGTGTCCAAGTCGCAGCGATGACTATAAGAAAAACAAGTTCCATTAAGCACCCTTTTGCCACAATATAGCGGCACCCTACAAAAAGGGTGCGCACAAGCACCTTTAGCTGGTCAGCACCCTTAAGGTGCTAATATGCACCCTAAAGGTGTTTATGGGCACCCAAAAGGGTGCTGCTATTGTGGGGGGGGGGAAGGTGCTCAATGGAACCTTTTTTTTTTTCTAAGAGTGTATACCTTTACCGTTGAAACTCTAGATACTGCCGTGGGATGTGTTAGGGTGCTATCTCACTTCGCGGAAACAAAATTGAGACAGATTTGCCCGCATGGCATTGCACTATACCTGTCTCCGCGACAGATTTGTTTGTGCTACAGGAGACAGATCTAGTACAATGGCATGCTGGCTAATCCGTCCTTTGTACCACGTAACCTTTTGTACGTGGGACAAAAGATTTCGTCGCGGAAAAAGAGGAGACAATGCCATGTTGGCAAATCTGTCTCAATTTTGTTTCCGCGAAGTGAGATACCACCCTTAGGGTTATGAAATAGACCAGTTTACTAAGGGGGCCGTCACACTGAGGTCGTTCTATAACGTTATATTACGTTCTTGCCCGTTCTTTTAAAAATTGCTGAACGGGCTTTGGTCGGGTTGGAACTTATAACTGTGAAAAAAAAAATTCTTGAATACGATACTAGGCAGTTCATAAATAGTTCTCGTTACGTCAATTCCGTCTTTATCGCGTCCGCAATACGTTGTTATCCAGTTCAGACCGAGTAAACGGCTCGTTCACTCTATACCGTTCGTAGCACGTCCAAACCGTCACTAAAAGTGCCTATGCGCCAGCATGATAAAAGTTAGGTACCATGTTCGTAGTACGTCCTTCTCGTTCAGGGTAAGTCCTACCCGTTTAAGGAACGTTGTCACTACGTTTAATTTTAGAACTGGAAGCCAGTACGATTTTTTTGAACATGTTCAAAAAAATCGGAATGCCTTTCCGTTCTCTCCGTTCGGGCCCGTTCGCCAAGTTCGTAAACAGATTGTAAACGGTCTGTACTAGATTCTAAAAGGTCTGTAGTACGTTCAGTCCGTGTGTAAACAGATTGAGCCCGTTCACCAAGAACTACCAAGAACGCAGTGAGAACTAGCTCAATGTGACAGTAATTATGACATGCCGTTCTGTTTAAAAATTGAAACGTATTGCTATCCAAGCCCGTGCTATAAAGTCTTGAGCAGATTGAAATAGGTCTCAAGTACATCCACTCCGTATGTACATAGACTGAACCCGTTCTGCAATAATTTCAATAACATGGTAAGAAATTTTTCAGTGTGATAGTAGTATAAGCGAATAGATCAGCTGTTTAATTGCCACACATTAATTGTTACAATTACAGAAATCTCACAACTTTTAGAATAAATACGAAAAACGGCCATTGGTCCGAAAAGAACGCGTACATTTGACCTAATTATTTCTGAATTAAGATGAACAACGTTCGTATACAGTCCTCAATACGTCCATCACGTCTTTGCCTCGTCTGCAGTCCGTTTGTATCTAGTTAAAATCGGGTGAAAATGACCGTTTCCACGAAACAGAGCCCGTCTGAAACAATCCAAACCCGTCCCCAGTTAGTTGCAACCCGCTCTTAATCAGTTCCAACTCGTTTCCAATGCGTTTCGTCCCGACCTAACTAGTTCTGGGTCGTTTTTAATCTGTCAAAATCCGTTCTTACTCGTTCTTACGTCGACCAAACGGCCTCCAGAAAGTTCATCTCGTTCTTACTTTGTCATTATCCGTGGCTAGAACGTATTGAACGCAAATGCGTGCCCGTTTCCCATAAGAAAAACCTAGCCCGTTTTTGCCAGACCTCATGCGTCATCGTAACTTCAAGCTGATAATCAATATACAATGCTCGTTTGTAAGACGTCCTAGCACATCTTTAGAACGATTTAAGTACGGCAATTTCGTTTGTAGTACGTCCATCTCGTTTCAGGTACGTTGCCACCCCGTTAAATTTTAGGACGAGATGGGGGCCCGATTTTTTTTTAACACTTTTTTGAAAATCCGACCGAGCTAGTCCATGAAGTTCGTAAACAGATCGTAAGAAGTATTTACTACGTCCACTCAGTTTACACACAGATTATGCCCGTTCGGCAAAATTTGCAAGGACGTAGTAGGAACGAGCTGTGTGACGGGGGTATAACATAGTAACAAGGTATTCAAGCAACCTGTAATAAAAGAATGAACTACAATACATGGAGTCCAGTTTGCATACATTAGTTGTTGTTGTTATGTCGGGTAAGCCTCAGGCAAGCTTTCATGTTGTCAAGGACAACCTTTGTTTTAAAAAAAGTATGCATAAAATTTTAATTATGTTAATAAACTGGTCTACACGATTGGGCATCGGATGCATTCCCAATCATTATCAGGATTTAAATATCGGTGTTTAGATTATGCAATGTGTGCCAGCATTGGGTGCGAAAATGTATTAATGACAAGAGTGGGGTGTAAAATAAGCATAACAAAATTTGGAAATGCGAGGATTTATAAAAGGGTATGATAGGGTGCACTCACCAGGCACCCCCCCCCCCTTGGCCTCGCCCCTTGGATCCGCGTCTACACACTATTATAATAAACCAGCGCGTTGGCTGTCGAGTTATCACTTCAATAATTTGCAATGGATACCATGTTAGCAGATATGGATGTTTCTCTTGTCAGCGGGATCTTAGTTACCATATTCTGTCTTCTGTATTTCTTCTACCAAATCTTCGACAAGGGTGGAAAACCCCGGTATCCACCAGGACCAACTGGTATCCCTTTTCTTGGCAGTCTTCTCAGTCTCATTTTAAGCAAGAAACCACAACATGAGGTAAAGATTCATTTTCTCCCGTTTAGATTGATACAAAAATAAGTATTGAAAATACAGCGGGAAAATCTTTAAATTTGGCAATTTTGTGACATTTTTTCCAATTTTTAAGGTATTTTTTTTTTTTTAATGCTTTTTTTATTCCTGGGAGGGGGGGGGTGAAATTGTTGTGTTTTCCTAATCGAATAATATTCTGTAATTTCACCTATTTATTTTAATTGATCTGTTTCCTTACAATTCTTTTACAACAACTTATGAATAGTCATTGCCATGGCTCTTTTAACTGACATCAATATTTTCTCCTTACTTATTCCCGCTTATCATGAAATTCTACCAATGCAATAGCAGGGGTATTTAATTTACGGACGGGGTTATCCTGGGTAAAACAAAATAATTAAATAAATAAATTATGTGACTCAGTCACGATGGACTCCCTTCACGTTTTATTTCGAAATAAATCAATAAATGGAACCATATCCCGTTCTTTGGCCTACAACACTCACAAATATTTTCAAAATTATTATACTGTTTGTCTGGAGAATCTTAGGCATAAAATAAATTTTCTGCCTTCAGCCATCCAAAAGGAACAATTACCCATAGGGGTAAAGGTAAGTTGTCACTGGTGTCATCCATTTAAAAAATTAAAAAAATTAAAAAAAAAAAAAAAAAAAAAAATCGTTTTTAGTTGTTTTTTTTTCGTTTTTTTTTTTTTTCGTTTTTTTTTTTCTTTTTTTTTTTTTTTTTGGGGGGGGGCAAATGTCCAAAATACAATTTAAGCCACTTTTAGCCATTGGGGTCGGTCATCAATCAAAAGGAAATTTCCAGGGGGGCAAAGGCCCAAAATACCTAATTTTAGGCACTTTTTTTCCTCGCCTGTTGTGCTCTCTACGATTCCCAGAGACACGGAGATTTATGTTTATCTAATTTTCCCCTTTTTTTCAAATTAGTTGGTAAATGACTGGACAGAGAAGTATGGAGATTTATTTTTCTTCAAGCTTTTGAACATTCGCGTTTATATGGTGAGTGATGCCCGCCTCTCTCACAGTGTGATGGGTAGTCAACATGCTGCTATGAAAATGCCTGTACCGCTGGTCAAGACCCTAACTGGAAAAGAAAATGTTGGTGAGTTATTCATTTTTATTTAACCCTTTCCACGGTAGTGTTGCAATTTTGCACTTCCGTAGAGTTAAATCGAACAATCGTAATAATTAGTTTTCTCTGTGACCCTTATACTAAAAAAAACTAACAAATTGCTAAAGAGCAATAATCTAGATAAAAATTCCATTGTCAATGGTGCAAATACTGAATCAGCATTCAAAGATATTATCAATAGAACAGTTGTCATTACTATCACTTAAGAATTCAGCTCACAACATAGTTGATAACATCGCAAGGAGGCTATACTTCTTATCGACCTATGTTCAGATGTTATGTAACATTGATGCAGTAATATACCCTGGAAGTCAAAATCCTTCATGGCTATCCCAAGGATTTTTAAGGTCGAAAAAACAAAGAAATACATAGGAAATTCATAAAAACAATAAAATACAAAAGAAATCGATTTCGATACCAGCATTTTTTCCAAGTACAATTGTTAGGAATGCTTTTTTTAGAGCAAAAAGTGCAATATTTCATGCTTACATTGTCATAATTATTTCATATAAAATAAATTAATATTATTTTGGAAAAAGTTCAGTGCAATCTTGTAGATTACATCGCGCACTACCATCGTGCAAATTTTCCCCGAGATCTTAAGGGGATTATGCCCCCCACCCCCAGTCTTCTTCTTCTTCTTACAAAATCAAGCAAAAACATTGCCACCTAGCAAAGTATTTAAAGAGATTTTGCTCTAGGATTCCGTCGAGAAGTGCCATTTAAGTATAAATGTCATTTTAATTGACATTTTAAATTGGTACTTTAGAGTATTGACCAGGGGTGTTTTTTTTTTTTTTGTTTTGTTTTGTTTTGCGTGTTTGAAAATGTAGGCATTGTTCCCCTGCCCCACCTACTCCACCGTCCATGCCTGAACAAATACTCGCAAACCGCAACCATGGGGGCAGTTGTTTTTTTTTCTAGTAATAGCTGTCCTAAGGTAGGGGTGTAACGACCGGTAATGTCGCACGACGCATATAATGACACAAAATTTGTAAATAAACAATGCGTTTTTGTGACTATATTTAATATGGTCACAAAAACGCATTGTTTATGCTGCAGTCACACAGACATTTACGTATAGATACGTTTGTGTTGCTTTAATCTCATTTCATCTTCTATTCTATTATTTCCTATGTATTTCTTTGTTTTACTGGATGAACTATTATCAATATTTTTCACTGTTGACTATGACGGGTAGGCATCCGTGGGGATCCACAGAAAAAAAAAAATTTTTTGGACGCAACCGGACGTAACTCAACGTAAGTGTCTGTGTGACTGTAGCATTACGTCTGGGACCAACATTTGACGTCATCGTCCGAAAGTCGTGACTGGGATTCGAACCTCGGTCCGATTCTTATCAGTTTGTTAGCATTTTTAGATAAAATAACTGAAATCTTTGAATTGTTTACAATGTGGAAAAAGAAAATCAGCCCGTAAACTGATATGGATCGGACGGAGGTTCGCATCCCAGTCACGTCTTTCAGATGGTGACGTCACAGCATGGTCACATACGTAAATAATGCGTCAATGTGACATTATGCGTCGCTGTGACATTAGCGGTCGTTACAGGGGGTAACTTTTCTTTGATATATCTCTCCAGTGAGTAGTTGTTCGGGTAGGCCATTATGTACTTCGATAAAAATAAGATAATCGTAATAGTTTCCCTTTAATCTGTAATGAATTTTTTTGGGGTTTGATTTAGGTATGAGCTACAATAATGGCGAGGTATGGCAAGAACAACGTCGTTTCTTCCTTCAGTCTGTCTACAAGAAAAGCGATGTTGGTGGTATAAGGTTAGTAACTGGGGGCCTGGGGGCATAAGTAAAATTGTAAAAATGAGATTGCACCGAATATGTGGGCATGATTTCCAAAGATGGAGCTACCTTGCCGGGGAAAAAGATTGTTCATTAGTATTTATTCTATGTTCTTTGCCAGGTTCATTCACCAAACTTCTCAAGAATGATTTGTTCATTAGTCTTGTTGCAGGCATCCAGTTCAATTCCCATTGCTCTCATCTGCGCAATCTGATTTTTACAATTACAATTTTAAACTCTTCTCGTTTTGCTTATCTACGCTCAGCTCTTTCGTATTGTATGATAATTATGTAAAAAGAAAGTTTTTAAAAAGATGAACTTTATTACGATTCACTTAATATTTTATTATTTGGTTGCTTTCAATCTGACTAATCATTCGGGTTACGCCTTTTCTAAGATGCAATGTACAGTGTGCTCTTTAACAAAAAAACTTTGTCATTTTGAATCACCTTTTCGGGGCATATATTTCCACTTCTCTCATTAGATATGATGACGTCATTGCGGATCAGATGGAACGTCTGTTGATCCAATTAGACCAATCAAATGGGAAGAGCTTCGATCCCAGGCAGGCTATTGATACAGCGATAGGTAACATTATTTTGACCATCATCACTGGTGTCAGTTACGAGTATGGTCACCCGGAGTTCCGCCGTATCAAGACCCTTGCGATACGTCTCTTCGAGCTTCTGGGTCCAGGGGGACTCCTTACTCTGCTTCCGATACAGAGTCTTGTACCTTCTTCGAGCGCTCGTGAGATGGCAAAGGCATGGGAGGAGATACTGGACTTTGTCCGAGGACATCTTCAGGAACATAAATCGAGATTCGACCCGAGCCGAAAGGCTACTGATTTCATCGACATGTATCTGCAGGAGATGCTGGCAAGAGAAAGTAGGAAGGTATGTAAACCTTTACGGAATGGACATTATTGGATGAAATGATTCACATTATTCACCTAGAAAGGGACATCACTTAGTTTTCCATCTGCATAAGAAAGGGAATGGACACTGTTGCTAAATTATAACATTGGCATCTATTCAGCTCGACTTCGTATGATAGGCAGATTTCGTATAGCACAATTTATACATCTCTTAAAAATGGTTCTAGGACATCTCCCCCGGAGGACAACTCCCCCGGGGACAATTCCCGGAGGACAGCTCCCCCGGAGGACAACTCCCCCGGAGGACAACCCTAACCCTAACCCTAACCCTAACCCTAACCCTAACCCTATGTCCTCCGGGGGAGCTGTCCTCCGGAAATTGTCTCCGGGGGAGTTGTCCTCCGGGGGAGATGTCCTGATACGCTTAAAAATGAAATGGAGCTAAGTGAACAAAATGGAAAAGGATTGTTATACATAATTATTCATTAAAGAATATTGAATTACATTGAATACATAAAATAAAAGCTATGGTCACAGAAGTCGATATTTGCTTACTTGGCAATCGGGCGGCGCATTTTTTGCAATTTTGACCGCTCACCGATCAGAGGCCACCACGACACTGCCCGGGCACAGCATTAATTGCTATTTATTCAGGGCACCACTCGGTCAACGCTGAAGTTTTAGCGGGAATTTAAACTTCGGTAGGCCTACTCTCTGATTAAAAAAAATACGCTCGATGCCCGGGCAGTGACGTAGTTGAGGGAACGCCAAAGAGGGATTTTAGAAAACTGAGCGGTCGCCGCCGGGAGATCTATTGGTCATCAGTCGGCGAGTTAAAACAGATCGGCTTCCGGAAGGCGCCTGCTCGTTTTTTCCACGCCCTCTACCGGTTCACAACTCGGCCACCACAACATATACCTGTTCGATTATTGGCCAGTCGCCGGGGCAATGCCCAAATTCTAGCAGTGTCCGAACAAGCAGGCTATAAATCGGTCGGCCGCTTCTTTGCTTTTGTAACCATAAGTTTAAGGATATGTTCTCCGAGTGCCTTGAAACGTTTTTGAATGGACTCGTCCTTTATCATTTTGCAAGTTTGTTTCAAAGTTCTGATGCCAGTTTCGAAACGTCATTATACCATCCCTGTGAATATTTTGGTATTA
>CALNVZ010003432.1:30839187-31091946 GCA_940671915.1 Paracentrotus lividus
ATTTTTTCTGGGGGGATCTTCCCCCCCCCCCTCGATTTTTAAGGCTTTACACATTTGTATGTAGTGATTAGCTTGTGAAGCTAATAAAGAGGTAAAATGTATGTCAAATACAATGCTAAATGTTATTATAAGGCAATATTTTCGCCTCGCGCTTCGCGCTCGCAAGCATTTTCCTAATTGTCTGCATAATGTGCGAAGCATGCGAAGTTTGAATGTATTATTTTTCACTATCGGGTGTTTCCGCCCCCCCCCCCCCCCCCCCCCCCCCCAGTCGTGACATGAAATCGCCGCGCTTGCTATTCGCACACGCCTATGTTTTTCATTTTTCATTTTTTTTTTTTATTATTGATCTTCAACTTATTAGCTGCACCAAATTAAACTTACACGTACGGGCGCCAAGATGACCTGAAACTTATGGGGGCGCTGAATTGAAGTTAAGGGGGCGTCAAATCGATTTTTAAAATTAGGGGCGCCAAATTGAGCTTACACGTATAGGGCGCCCAAATGATCTGAAACTAAGGGGCGCCGAATTTACCCGAAACTAAGGGGGCAACAAATTGGTCTTTAAAATATAGTCTCTATCTAGATAGAGCAAAATTTCAAAATTCATGCATTCGGGTTTGTATATTCATTGCAAAATTTTCGTTCGCGCTTCGCGCTCACATATTTTTTTTTTCAATGAATTATTACATTGTGTTCCTGAGGAACGCATCAAATGTCCTGATTTCTAATCATTCGAATCCATCAAAATTTCCGTTCGTGCTTCGCGCTCGCCTATGTTTTTCCTCTTACCAGAATTTACATTATGGGATTCTAACCAACATAACATTTCAAATTATTTTAACTTCACGTTACATTTATTTTTGCATTTCAAATTGACCTAAATCTTAGGGGGCGCCGAATTGACTTGAAGTTAAGACGGTGCCAAATTGATCTTAAACTTAGGGGCGCCAAATTAAGCTTAAACATAGGGGCGTCAAATTGACATGAGACTTAGGGATGCCAAATTTATCTTATACTTAGGGGCTCCAACTTTATCTTGAACTTAGGGAGGTGTGCCGAATTTACCTGAAATTAAGGGGCAACAACTTGGCATTTGAAGTATGGTCTCTAAAATTTTAAATTCCCCCTGGTCTGTATATACATAGCAAAATTTTTGGCTCGCGCTACGCGCTTGCATCATTTTTTTTTTCACAATGAGTTATTATATTGTGTTCCTGAGGAACGCATACAATGTCATGTTTTATAACCATTCAAAGACATCAAATTTTGCTCGGGCTTCGCGCTCGCCTGTGTTTTTCCTTTTACCAGAATTTACATTATGGGATACTAATCATCAAGATATTTCAATCTATATTTGATTACAAGTTACATTTATTTTTGCATTTTCAAATTGACCTGAAACTAAGGGGCACCAAATTGATTTTAAACTCTGGGACATCAAATTGACCTATATCATGCATGTATGACGCCTATTTAATCTAAAATTTAGGGGGCGCAAAACGATCTTATACTTAGTTAGCGCTAAATATTATAAATAGATAGATAAACAGATAGATAGATAGATAGATATTCATCTTTCTTTCATATGTAAAATTACTGGGCAACGTATTGGTCTTTAAATTATGGAGGCCAAATTGATCCTAAACTTCTGGTCTCTATTACACACTGAAAACCTAACCTCGTCCGTCAATTGACGGACTAGCTTTAAAGCTAGTCGGTCAAGACGGACTAGTTTTAAAGCTAGTCCGTCTCGACGGACTAGCTTATAACTGAATCTACATCTCTCAACCTGACGGACTAGCTTTAAAGCTCGTCCGTCAAGCTATATACTCGTCTGTCGAGGTGACCGACTAGCTCACTAAAAGTAGATAGACGGACGAGGTTTACCCATTAAGTTGACGGACTAGCTTTTGATATACATACACATATGCAATGTCGTTTTCAACTATTTATGAAAATTATTCCAAGTTTATTGAAGTAGTGATATATATAATAATGCAAACGTTGTACCTATCCAGCCAAACTGCCAGAGTATTTATAACGCAAGTTTGACAATAAATTTGATCTGAAATTTCTTAAAATCCCTCTTTAATATCTACTAGTACTGTGAGTACCGCCAACAATTATTGGTTGTGTTTTTTTCTCTTTTTTGTAGCCTATATTATTTAGAGCAATTCCATTATCGTTTGTATTGTAAATTAGGTGCGTGTAAATACACGCACCTACTCCATTTACTCTGTTTCCGAACAGGATCAATGTGTATTATTTTTAAACATAGGTTGTTTTGGCTTGACAATCTGAAAGTTTATTTCTACATAACAACAAGTAATCTATAGGCACGAGTAGGCCTATAGATTCTTAATATTGTCGTTCATTATTTAATTACAGGCTATAACTGAATACCACGAACCCAAGAATCTCGTCTATTCTTATAGATTGCTGACGATTGTCGTTCATTATTTAATTACAGGCTATAATTAATTGAATACCTCGAACCCAAGAATCTCGTCTATTCTTATAGATTCCTGTTGAATGCCCTGCTTAGCAACAACAGTGAATGAACTTTCATTCACTGTTGTTGCTAAGCTGGGCATTCGTAGCCACCTTTCATTCACAGACACAGTTGTTGCTAAGTCGGGCATTCATCAGCAATCTATAGGAATAGAGTCCATTCACTGAATAACATGCGCATTGCGAAAAGGACATGATCTATTATGTGCATTATCTGATTACGAATTCGATTTTACGTGTAAACCGAAAAGATGCAGATTCGATATACACCGTGTAACAGTCCCGCCGTGTAGAATAGTAGATCATGGTGACGGTCTCCTTCATGTGAGTAGGCTACTCGTTTTTAATTTCTAATTAAGTTATGGTTAATTTCATGTACATCGTTAGCCAATTATCTGCACATAGATTAATGTTGTATAACACGCGAAACAAATTTTGTCTTGCCAAATTAATGAATAAATGTGTGTGCTTTACAATGATAATAACAATCTCATTAAATTATGAAAATTGAATTCTAAATCTAATTATAAATTTATGTGTCACTTTTCTTTTAGATTAATTGTATCTGGATGAACTGTCTTCAAAAAATTTCAGATTTGACGTCTCTGACAAGCCACTGAAAACCTAAACGGGTAGACCGACTAGCTTTAAAGCTAGTCGTAGTGATGCCCAGACTGACTAGCTTTAAAACTAGTCGGTCACGACGGACTAGCTTTCCTTCAACACAACCCGGTTATTACGGACTAGCTTTAAACTCGTCCGTCTCTACGGACTAGCTTGAAAGCTAGTCCGTCAAGTTAGTCCGTCATGACAGACTAGCTTTAAAACTAGTCGGTCACGACAGACTAATTTTAAAGCTCGTCCGTCGTGACCGACTAGTTTGACGGACTAGCATAAAAGCTAGTCGTAGTGATGCCCAGACTGACGAGCTTTTGAGCAGGACTAGCTTTACAGCTAGTCGCGGTCATGGTGTAAAAGCTAGTCCGTCGCGCTTTTCTGCCGCGATGTTCTTTGCTGCTGTCTTGACCGACTAGCATGACGGACGAGGTTAATATGGCTTCACCAGCTTGTCAGAGGCGTCAAATCTGAAATATTAGAAGACATTATAAAGATACGATTAAAAACATGCATTAAGTTGTCACAAGAATTTGAGCAAAAAAACAAAAAACAAAACATTTTATTATGATGATATAAATCAGAAGACAGGAATTAATACAGGAGGTACAATTAGTTAACATTATGGCAATAATCAAATAATGGGGGCACGGGGCCCAGAGGTCGCCGCCATGGCTTGCATCATCATGACTTTTTGTTGTAGGCCTACCTGCTTTTGCATTTTCGGCGTATACACTTGTCCTTGAGAGCCACTTCAAAAACCTTAAAGTCGTGCCTCTAATCCAATATTCTTTTTTTACAGATACAAGTAATCTAAAAGAAAAGTGGCGCCTATATTTATTATTAGAATTAAATTTCAATTTTCATAATTTGATGTGATTGTTACTATCGTTGTAAAAACACACAATTTATAAATTGATTTGGCAAGACATAATTTTTCGCGTTGGTGATTATAGCATTAATCTATGTGAAAAAATAACGTTATCTGTGAACTGAAACATAAGGAATTAAACAAGAGTACTCACACAGTCCGATCTCACAGGAAGGAGATCGCCATTATAATCAAAATCTTAAGCTTTACGGGGTATATCAAGTGTGCGTCTGTACAGTTTGCTCATTAAATGGAATTCACATACAGATAATGCAACTAATAGTGATGTCCTTTTCGCAATGCGCATGTTATTCAATCAATATTGTACCACTTTCTATTCACTGCTGTTGCTAAGCCGGGCATTCACCAGCAATCTATAAGAATAGACGGTTCATGGGTTCTATAGTAACGAAGTATTCAATTAGCCTGTAATTAAAGAATGGAACAATATTTCTAACCTACTCGTGAAAGGCATACTATTCACGATTGATGTTATTTCGGCTATCGTATTGCTCTCAGATTGTCAAGCCAAAACAACCTTTGTTTGAGAATGTTGATTGTATCCAACTTCTTTTCACTGTTGTTGCTAAGCCGGGCATTCACCAGCAATCTGTAAGAAAATACCGGGTTCTTGAGTTCTATAGTAACAAGGTATTCAATTAGCCTTGCGCCTGTAATTGAAGAATGGAGAGCAATATTTGGAATCTACCGGTACTCGTGAATTGCATACTTGTCATGATAAATGTGTTGTCTCGTAAGCTTTCAGATTTTCAAGCCAAAACAACCTTTGTTTCAGAATGTATCAACTTGATTATGCCCGGAAACAGAATAAATAGAGAAGGTACATTGAAACGACATTGCAACTATTTGTATCAAAAGCTAGTCAGTCATTTTTATGGGTAAACTGGGTCCACCCAGCTACTTTTATCGACCTAGTCGGTCACGTCGACGGACTAGCATCAAGCTAGACGGACGAGCTTTAAAGCTCGTCAGTCAAGTTGAGAGATGTAGATTCAGATGTATGCTAGTCCGGGGGGGAGGGGGGCGCCATATTTTGAAAAGTACACAGGGGCGCCAAAATCACGTCGGGCCCCCCGGGGTGCAAAATCCTGGATACGCGCCTGCCACGCCGTACACCCATATCTCTGTCTCTCTCCCTCTCTCTCTCTCTCTCTCTCTCTCTCTCTCTCTCTGTCTATCTCTCTTTCTCTTTCTCTGTCTATCTGTCTCTCTGTCTCTCTCTCTCTCTGTCTCTCTCTCTCTCTCTATAAATAGACAGCACACAGTGATATGAATTTTAGAAAATATATATATAAAATAAATTCTTTTATGCTGCTCTAGTTGTAAGCAGATTATAAGACCTTCAGAAACTATAACATGTTAAAACAAAGCTGCATTTAATTTTATTCCCTTATTCTACATTTAGCTTTCCCTTTTACTTTTTTTTTAATTTGTGTATAATCTAAATAGTAAGCTTGTCCACTTTCATAATTTATCCTTAAACCTGCTTAAAGGTATCGTTTACACTTTTTGTAAAGAAATAACGTTCAGAAAATGGCAAGACAAGGCAGAGGAAGACGCTACTAGTATGTTAGGAAAGAAAACCTTTTTTTCCACTACCAAGGAGGATAATAGTTCTGTATTGCAAAGACGTTTAGTATTATGCATTTTTATTCCACCGATATACCAAATCCGTCTCAGACCCGTCTCATGGCAAGAGACCTTTTCTTCTCTTAATTTTTTAATACTATTTCCCGTCTCTCCCCCCCCCCTCTCTCTCTCTCTCTCTCTCTCTCTCTCTCTCTCTCTTCTCTCTCTCTCTCTCTCTCTCTCTTTCTCTCTCTCTCTTTCACTGTCTCTCTCTTTCTCTCTCACTCTCTCTCTCGGTCTCTTTATGATTAATGCCTATTATGATTAGGAGACATAATGCTCAATTATATTGTTGGAGGCATTTCAAATGTATATAAATAGATAGGCGTAAAGAATTATGAGTATAGGACGTGGTTGTTGATGATACAGATTGATTCTATCTGCTTTTCGCTACCATGAACGGGTAAGAAGTTCGGGGTAACAAATCACTTCTTTCCTTATTGTATGTGTTTGTTTTGTGATTATTTAATAATTTCATTTCTATCTTATCGAATTCGACCTAAAGTAGTTCCCCTTTGTCTGATGTAATTTATTCATTTACAAAAATACTCAACATATAAATCTTTACATCTCACAGACTTTTACATTCACTTAAAAATTCATGTAAAATGAAATAACAATAATAAAGTTAAAATATGAAAAAACAACGATTGTGCTGAGCCTGTATGAAAATACACTATAAAATAAAATCAAACATAATAATTTTATAATTATACAACTCTTTATTAGGCGTATAAAGCATAAAATCATTTTGCAACAAAGCAGATAACAATATTTGGCGGCAACATTCAAGCAATCTTTAATTTCAAAATAGTTACTCTGAGGCACGTGCCATGTATTTTTGCATTGAAATCGACTTTGACATTGAAAATGATTTATGTATTTCATACCAAGGCATAGAAGAAGGATGAACTTTGTACATTATATTCTTCCTGCTTCTCATTTTCAATTAGTAACCGAACATCAAAATGTCATCATCTATTCTATTTTCCTCAGCAATTCGGATGGGACTCTTCCGATAGCATGCACATTCCTGTCAAACGGATGTATTGGTTGCGATGCATGATGGGTGCTCATCATTGCAGATGATATATCATGATGTCCTTCCAACCATCTTCTGTTTATTTCTCCTCATAATTCCGGTCATGGCTATGGTTAATCCAAGTTTTTGTTTATTGGTCCTGGTCACTTAAAGATGAATGATGGTGGTCGACTCAGAGAAAGTAATGGCCATGCAGTAGAACACAATCACCCCAACCCTACAGCATTGACTGTGATCCAAACTCAGCTAGAATCAGAGGAAACCGACACGAATGAAGAAAAATAAACAAACAAATAAACAAATCAAACAAACTAAAAAGGAAGATTTATACCCACTTGGTCTTTGAAAAGTTGGTTCAATTTTCTGATTGTGTAATACCATGCACATGAAGTAAACTCATTTGTTGTTGTTGTTTTTTAAAACTAATATTTCGGTTTAATTTCCCTTTGGTCATTTGGTGTAATAAATACCTGGTTTAATTCTCACTTGGTTGAATTGCATATTCGTCTGATAGCCAATAGCCAAATCGTCTAATAGCCAATTTTTTGTTCGTCTAATGCCCAAATAAATAACTGGTCTATTACAATTTTTTTACAGGAATTGACCAATTAAATGGTGTTAGAACAAGTGGACATTAGACGAAATGGACATTGGATGAAATGGGAATTAGAGAAAGTGGTAAATATGAGAAATGAGAGTTACACAAACGGGTTTTTACGAAATGCAATTAGGCCATGTGGGATGAGACAAAATGGGCATTAGTCAAAGTAGAGTTATAGACGAAATGGCAATTTACCCCCACTAATGACATTTTCCAACAGATTTTTGATGAAAATGTATAAAAATATTGATATTGCATTCATGAAAAACAAATAATTATCACGATTATAATACGTTATACATTCACTTCCCAAGTATAGTCTCGTATGTTTTTACAATAAAGCATAACACTGCATCATTCAAGGACTTTCTTTCTACCGGTACCCATTTACTTCACATGGGTCGAGTGTGGCAAATACATGGTGGTGTTTTGCCAAAGGACGTTATTGTATAATTACGAGATTCGAACCCTGTACATTGTGATTTCCAGCCGGCGATTTGTCCACCAGACCACAACTCTAATAACAGGCGCGGATCGAAGAAAATCGAATTGAATGCATTTCGGGGAAAATTGTCTGGGAACAAAAGCGGCTCTTTGTCACCAGACAATTGGGCCCCCGAAATGCATTCAATTCGACTTTCTTGGATCCGCGCCTGAATAATACGTGTATTGTTGATTTGTCCTGGTATGCCTATAAAAATTGTATTTGTATAATTACAATTTCGTCCCACAACGTAAGTAATGGCATCTCATATTGGATATTATTTCCAGTAAAATGTAATCTATGCTGTAGTTCTACTTTATTTGTCTCAGACCCTACATTTTGTTATAAATATGTAAAATGTATCTCAACGTTCAAAGCGGAAACAGAAAAGATATAATGATTGTAATAAAAAAATATAATGATGACAAGCTAAAAGACATTTAGAATTAGACATGAAATATCAAAAGACTTAATTTGCAATTAATTTCATCCGTCTTGATTCCGTTTTTGAGCGGAAAAGACCGGCGTCATCACTTTCACACGTCGAGCTATATAAAATCAATAAAACGCTTGAATATTTCACGTGTTTAAGTCAAATAAACGAGATTCTAATGTTGATGCCTACTTAGTTTACCTATTATGTTTGACAATTCCTCTCTCGTTTTCTTAACTTGATCATTGAAAGCGTACACCCCAACTTCTATTTGACGGTCCACTCAGTAAATCATCATGTCTCTCATGTCCGGTTCTGTTTTATTACCTCTTCATTCCAAAGTGCTAATAAGTGTCTTATCAGAATTATTGGCATTATAAATGGACTTTCACGAGGCGCCCACGGTCTCAAGAGAAATTATCCAAACATCCTGCTTTTTGCACGATTTGCTTCCCATTTTTTCTCTCTACGATACTTTCACATCTAACATAGATCCTATAATTTTGATATTAATGCCATATCGGGCAGAGAACGGAAACAGATTATCGTTTATTTGTTTTATTCCACTTTCCAGGTTACATGTCCAAACCTTCCCCCGCATGAGGATGTATTGTTTCAGTATGAATATCAATTTGTGGTCACATTTCAGAGTTTAGATTGTATGATATGGCGAAATGAAGGCCGATGTTTGAAGTCCAAAACGCCATCGTATAGCTTTTGTAGGAAATGGGCAAGTTTTCATCTGTTCCTTAAAGGTTTGAGTGAACTCTCCTATTGGAAATCCCTTTAAATCTCTCAAGATTACTGCACCCCAATGCTGGAGAAGTCTCTGAATGGGTGTTAGACAAGAATGCTTAGGACGGTGCTCAACATCAACTGGAGACAACACATACCAAACAAGACGCTATATGGAAAACTACCCAAAATAGGTGACAAGATAGCAACAAGACGAATGCAGCTTGCTGGTCATTGCTTTCGACATCCAGAGTTTGCCGCCAGCAGTCTCATCCTTTGGGAGCCCACGCATGGACGGCGGGGGCGTGGTAGAAAACGCAAGACCTACCTAGACATCATGAAATCGGATGCTGGGGTAGTTGGAACAGACGAGTTGAAGAACTGCATGAATGACAGGGATAACTGGAGGATTCGTACTAGGTCTCGGCAGTTTAGCCGACCTGGTATATTACTGCAGCATGTTCATATCCTATATCCATGGGATATGGGTGATTGTGCATCAGAGAGACTTTACAAAGTTTAATCAATACCATACTAAATCATATTATATCATCACTTCATGTATATTCTCAGGATCAAGGTGATCCTGCCTCTCCAAACAAATGGGAATAATGGAGGAAGTTCTTTGTAAAATTAAAATGATATCAATTATATTGGCCTTTTAAGAGAGCATTATAAAGTGGCCGTCAAAGCAATTTGTTACAAAAAAATCATGTTGGAACTTAGTGAAAATTTGACCGTTTAGATCAGATTCAGCGCCCATCACCGGATGAGTTATTTCATAGATTGAGCTAATGTACAGTACATATAAACAAAAACTGACTCTTATACGTGTATACTAAGATATTATCATGATATGATATTTCTCTCTCATTCTATGTCTGTTTGTTTATATATTTGACTTTAATACATTCCTACTTTAAAAACAAGGAATGAAATAATTGTCTGTTTGTAAGATTGTTCCCATTGAAGAAAAACTTTATAACAATAAAATAGCAAGAAAATTTACGCAACTATTTAACACCGTTACATGAAAAAACGTGTGATTCAGGGGGAATATGGGGGGAGAGAGAGAGAGACAGAGAGAGACAGAGAGAGAGAGAGCTTAGAGAGACAGAAAGAGAGAGAGACAGAGAGACAGACAGAGACAGAGACAGACAGAGACAGGGAGACAGAGACAGACAGAGAGAGACAGAGAGAGAGACAGAGAGAGACAGAGAGAAGAGAGAGAGAGAGAGACAGCGAGACAGAGAGGGGGTGGGGGAGATTAGCAAGAGACGGACGGATACACTACATTGACAAAAAGACAGGGCGTGACAAGAGAGAAGGGGATAGAGAGTGATATAAATAAAAATCGACAAAATGAGCAAAGAAAATGTCATTTATTTATTTATTTTTTATTATTATTTTTTTTTTTTTTATTTATTTATTTATTTATTTTTATTTTATTTATTTTTTTTTTTTGTTGCTTCTTTCATATCATAAATTTCTGGTCAGCTTCACCCTTTGTTTTAAATATATAAAAATTAGTATGATGGGGAGAGATAACACGTTGCTAATGACAAGACGAATTGAACATGTTGAAGTAAAAGAAACTTCACATGACCAAATATATTTTGGTTCATCTTCGAATGACGGCAGCACGAGGAGGAGAAGGAGGAACGGTTATGATTGATGATGGAGAATGTAGGATGAGGATGCGATCCTGTGGGATGATCCAGGCGTCTTATCTTCTTAGTGATGATGCGTTTTGCAACTGGAAGAAGATCAGATGGACACGTGGACTCATTCAACAACAATCAATGCATTCACGTCAAACATTGATGACACTCACATCTGAATACGGAGTAAACAAATTCTTCGCTTAAAAATCTTGTCACAAGTAAAGAAATATCCAAGACCTCCTCTTCCCCGAAAAGAGGAGAAGTAAAGAAATAAAAACGTGGATGCCTTCAAAGAAAATTGCCAGGACGTTAATATCGTCAGTTATCCATCTTATCCTTTATTTTGACAAAATTGTGAAAGGTGTGATGTACTTTTCTCTCTGTGATAATATTCATAGCTGAAACATGGCTTGTTACAAAGCAACAACGTACGTTCCATGACGAGAGTTTAGATTAAAGGGGAAGTTCACCCTGGAATTTTATTGGTCTTAAAAAATGCAGAAAAAAAAAAAAAAAATATGAGTGAAGGTTTGGGGAAAATCGACCAAAATATGATGAAGTTACGAATATTCAAAGTTTTGATTCTGTGACGTCACATGCGAGCAGATCTCCTATGTGTTATGTAGTGTAAATTCCATAAAATGTCATTTTTTTCAGAAGAAAAAAATTATGTCACCTGTGCGGTCGATATACCATCAAACATATGTACATATACATGACTATATCAAATTGACCCATTCCTTTATCAAGAACCATGACAAAAAGACAAATTTATGGAATTATCATACACAACCAATGGGAGAGCTGCTCGCACGTGACGTCACAGAATCAAAACTTTACATATTCATAACTTCGCTATTTTTTGGTCGATTTTCTTCAAACTTTCACTAATATTTTTCTATTATTTTTCTTCATTTTTTAAGACCAATAAAATTCCAGGGTGAACTTCCCCTTTAAGAACTTCTATCTCCAAGTGCTAGATCCTTATTTAAAAGATATTTTTATAATAGTTTTAAACGCTTGCGAAAGTTGAACATAGATTTTAAAACTTCGTTCAGCCTAGATTATAAGAATTTTCAGGCTGTTCGTGATCTGCTATATTTGTCTCGCTCTTTCCCCCATGTAATTATGTTCGTGTTTGCTTTTTTCTTCTGCTCCTTTTTCCTTCCCTTTTTTATCTCGAATCTACTCTAAATTTAGTTCAGTATTCCATACATATGAGAACCTCAGGTGATATAGGCTTCTACTAGTATTCTCGAGTATGCAGATATCAATGACAAATCAATGTCTACGTGCTATGTTACTATGTTACTGTCAGGGTAAACAAATCGAAGAAACCAATCAAAGTTGTCGGCTGGTTGCTAGTAATTTACAAAATGTACTACTTTATATTGTGTCTTTTCCATCTTTCTTTTCATTTCGTTTCAAGTATGACAAATAAGATTGATTTATATCAAACATGATTGAATATTTACTGACTAAAGCAAAAAGAAAGCAATTACATGGTTTCTAAACATCCTATCCTAGCATGCATAGAGTATCCACTTAAGGGGGAGGCCAAAAATACCTAATTTTACGCATTTCCCCTAAATTTTTGGTCTAGCCGCCCCCCCCCCCCCCCCCCCCCCCATGGATCCGCACCTGATTTATGATCATGGGTTGAGAGAATTAATCTTAAAATATGCAGTGGCGGATCCAGGATTTTGAAATACGGGGGGCGCATCCCGAAAATTTGAAAAAATAGGGGACCCAGCCGAAAATTTTCCGATTTTAACATGTACAGTCTATGAGTAGTTTTCAAATTAAAGAGGGGGCGCGCGTCCCCTGCGCCCCGCCTGGATCCGCCACTGAATATGTCTTCAGTGTAACGATCGGTTTTGGTTGCATCGGTGAGTATAGCTTCACTATTTGGAGCATATGCCCTAAATTTGAAGATCCTAATCACACAGCCTTATCCTAATTCATATCCGTAATTATGCTGACACTACTTAGATCGTAACTTTTATGCTGCTCCAAAATAAATAAAGATTTTGTTCTTTCCTTTTTAAAGGAAAAAAGAGAGCTCTTAACTGCTTGGCTTGCGCAAATTTTTGCTGCTTATACCATGTAGGCCTATACTAAGATCCGGATTAATCGAATAAATTTTGTGTATTACACAAGGCATGATATTTCCTATATGTGAAAGTTGCCTGGACTGTGTTTCAATAAGTCATTCGTAATGCTACAGTCACACAGACACTTACGTATAGTTACGTTTATTTTGCTTTAATCTTATTTCATCTTCTATTCTATCTTTAATATGTATTTCTTTGTTTTATTGGATGAACGAAATTATCACCATTTCCTCTGCTGACTACGACGGGAAGGCATTTGTGGGGATCCGCAGAAAAGAAAAGAATTTTTGGACGCAACCAGACGCAACTATATGTAAGTGTCTGTGTGACTGTAGCATAAGTTACGAATGACTTTACGATCAGTGATCAGTTCTTGTGCTAAATTATAAAGCATGTAATAGCACACACATGACACAAGAACATGTTCCAGACGTTCGTAAAGTCGTTCGTAACTTTAAGAACGATTTGGTGAAACACCACCCCTGGAGTGCTATCCCATAATGCCCAGGGGCTCGTACCATTCCTCCGTCACACACCAGTCATCCGTAAAATTAATTTATGTAATAAGAACCCTGCAATTCAGTGCTGGCAAATAAACCTGCTACTATAGTATTATCGTTGGGTGACTTTCATGAAGGGCAAGTAGCGACAATATTTTTATAGTAAATGTTTACTGTTATGTTCGTAATATTATAGGATACAATCTTTATAAATGGGTAACACTCTAGTATAGTCGTCCTTCTTGATAACAGGATAAAGTATTTACTCGACCATAATCATAGATAATTATTAACACAATAAGCATATTTTTCATATTGCACAGGTATTAAAACATACCCCCATTTTAAGAAACAAACTCACACTTCAACACCCTTAATTGCATTGATTATGAGAGTTGTAAAAGAACTAGGAGGGGCGGGGACCGTGGAGTGTTTTTTTAAGTGGAAGGGCTGATTTGCAAGTGCGGGGGACTGAACCGGCTAAAAATCAAAAGTAGATAGTCATTATACGTATTTGTACATATTTGCAGACAAAATGTGTGCTAAAGCCCCCCCCCCCCCCCCCCCCCCCCCCTCCCCGGCTCCACGGTCCCTGTAGCCAGTGAACTTGGTAAAAGGGGTGATCGATGCGACGGAGTTATAAAGACAAAGAAAGTTTTTCGGGGAAGACCCGCGAGTTCATTCTGATACGAAAATGAAAATTAGGATTTCATGCCTCAGCGAACCACAAGTAGAGTTGACTTATTTACTAGGATATCGAACCCGGGGCCTTAAAGTTCCGAGGCCATTGCAGCCTACCCCAGAGATACCACGCTTTCTAAATACAGACTGTTTTCAAATCTACCGTAGATAGTGTACACTCAATGCTATACGTGCGTTTACGTTAAAAGTTACAGATTTCTTTTGGAGAACATAAAAATATTGGGAGAGATCGAAACTTGACAGATAAAAAGATAGACATAAACACAAAGAAAGAAAGAGATGATAGATGGAAATACAGAGATACATGATGTAGATAGAGATACAGAGAGAAACAGACAGACAGACAGACAGAAAGAGGGGAGAGAGAGAGAGAGAAAGAGAGAGAGAGAGAGAGAGAGAGAGAGAGAGAGAGAGAGAGACAGAGAGACAGACTCGGAGACAGAGAGAGAGGGGGAGAGAGGAACAAAATAATTAAAATAATTATAAATTATAAAATATATATATATATATTTTTTTTAATAATTAAAATATGTTTTCTATCGGCATGAAAAGGTTGAATTTCAGTTAAGATTTATTAACATTCTACATTTTCCTTCAATAATTTTACCAATGAGTTAAACAGCACAAATTCTATCGTCGTGAATATCTGCGTGGTGATCAAACAATCTATGTGAATCAATAACAGAACATTTTTGGTATGACGTTCGTCTGTTCGTGCTCGCGTGTTGCCGAATGTGTTGTGAAAAGATCGAATAATCTGTCAAAACCTTCGCGCCAAAATGTCGGAATATTAAACTCAGAAAAGATGGTTCGTTCGTAATACTAGATGTACAACTACATCTGGAAATTGTTTTTGGAGCGCAATCGGAATGGGAGAACTGTCCGGTATTCTTCGGTCTCTTCCAACTCGAGTAGAGATGATTTATTTCGTCGTGAGCTTAATGTCGATTGGCTGGTATGTTTTCCGATCAAAACAATGAAATAATAACCAAAGCAGAAACGATAGAGTAGTCTCTATCTTTGCAGACCCATGTGAAATATTTAAAATATTACCCAATTTTTTTACTTTTTTTTACTGTAAGTTATTCAGGTGTGTAAGTAAGTGTAATGGTCTATTGGATTTGACTGGATTAGAAGGTCCATAGTTCGAATCTCACCCACGACACTTCAGAAGAATGTCGCGGCTGGGATCCGCCATTTAACTGTAATGACAAATACCGTCAAAATTATTGACAAAATCTGCCAATTTTTAGGAACTTTGTTATAACAGCAAAATGGCGGATCCGGGTTTGCGCCCCATCTATTCGGTTGAGAACATTTAAGGAAATGTCCGTTTGCGCCCATGTGTTTCCAAATAATGGGATTTACTTCAAGAAGAGGAGAAGGTGCACACAAAGTGAGCGTGACCAGTGACTGAGGAGATACAAGTAGTAATTCATCACTTTATTTGACATTAAAAACAAAGGAATAAATACAGTTGTATAAGATGGCCCGGGATATATTTGAGTAACAGCACAAGCAGGGCATATTATGAATAACAAAATTATCATTATTATTATTTTATCATTGTTGTTGTAGAGATTTTCTGACTCGTAATTTTTTTTTTATGCAGCAATTATTGTTGCATTTTTTTTTTTTTTACTCCCAAACAGCGTAAATATTATATTTGTTATATACTCATAGCCATCAACATGATATACATGATTAGGTTGGCAGGCTATTATTCAACTATAATCGCACCATAAAATGGACTACTTTTCGAAGTGGTTATGACACTACACGTTTCCGTCTTTAAGCTTAAAGGCGCGTGATTATGGGTCATAACTTATTATCTGTTTTTAATTTTTCATTGACCTATTATTAGAATGAGAAACAAACAGATTACTTGATCACTCTCGGGTTTCATTTACACAATTTAAACACTTTAAAAATTTTACCAAGGTAATGCTGGTCCCTTTCTGTAGAATTGGCTTTAAGCATGATATCTTATTCCTCAAATTGTTTTTAAATTTCGATCATTGGTGCACAATCTTTACGAAATCTCATCAAACCAACTGCAGAAATGGTAACCTTATACCCAAAATCTGATTAAGGTATTGGGACCCGGGAGTGATGGTAAGCATTTTTAGATAGAGAAAAAAAAGGAAGGTTTTTTGATCAAGGGGAACTTTGCGCTTCAATGCCACATTTCTTAAGGTTTCACCATGATCGAAAAATAGGGCAGGGTCAGAGGGGTGAATGAAAATCAGAAAATAATGGCCTTTTATATCATTAAATAAAATGTATTTTATGTTTAAAGCCCTATGTTTGGAGTTGTTATTTTACAGAGTTGAGTGTTTGTGAATTGAGACGAATTCTAATTTCCCCTTAAATATAATTAACGCCAGTACAAGCTGTTAATTCATCTCTCGGTATCCGCCAGTGACTTCGGACCAAGGTTCAAATCCCTTGCAGTCACATCTTTTGGATGGTGACGTTAAAATTTAATGTCCGTCCCAGGCGTAATCATATCTGATTGATATACAATTATGGTATAAGCGTCTGTCAAAACTCTTTCAACCCACTTAGATATTTCTTATTGATGTACTGTTTGTATACTTTGTTTGTATCACAGGGGTTTGCTTATTTCCTATATAGCTGGGGAGTAAACTGTGAAACGAGTTGGTTTGGACATCTTGAAACGCAAGAGTTTTATCTTATAACTCTAAGGCTCTCGTAACGACATCTTCTTTTTTAAGAAAAGTAGATGAAATGAGATCTATCGTGAAAGAAGGGCTGTTCTGTTTCGCTGAATTATGAGTGCGCAAATATTCAGGGCAAGCTATTTGTGGTATTCTTTGTCAGCATCTCGGACATTTTGGGAGAGATGTTTACCAACTTTCTTGACTGGATTGGAGAAGTGTTATGACATACTCCAGTCAACGTCATGTATCATTGATTGAAATGTTTTCGGTTTCGATTACCTGAAGGCATACACACTTTCTCACATATATCACAATCAAGCTATATTTTCACGCCCTCATGCAGCCCCCCCCCCCCCTTAGGTTCAAATGTATCACATTGATATTAAAATGACGTACAGCAAAATGAATTATGGTTTTAGATTAAACTATGTCAACGTGTTTTTTTTAATATTTTTTTTTCCTCACTCGGTCAATAAATATCTATCTATCGATCTATCTATCTATATATCTAGGCCCTCTCGGCCTCGTACAATAGTACAATAATTCCTTCCTTCCATATATCTCTCGCTCTCTCATGCCACATCCACCCTTCCCTTAGCCTACCTATTTTCTATAAAGAATAAGGTCATTCGGATGTATCGTCGATCATTGAATGCCAATAGGAAAGGATAGTTTTCATTTCAAGAAATTAGAAATCTATATTTTGTGTGGGTGTCTTAATAAAAGTTGATAAATGACTTTTTTCCACTGACATTATCTTACCGGAAACCGCTTTGAAAGTTACATAAGAACTGAACATCGCTATATGAAAACACTACCATATTTGTTATTATTCGAACTACATGTATAGAGAAGTCGGATATCATACCTGCAGGATATGCGTTCTTAAATTTCACTGCTTTATTTCCACTGAATTCAAAAGAGAAAGTATTATTCAATGTACACTGTCTTGAGATAAATGTAAATGATTGTAACTCAATAGCGTTGAAGGTTGTGGGAAGTTTCTGATTAATGTGACAGGTAGATCCTAAACGGATCCGTCTAGAAATATTACGTCAATACTAAATCTTTTCATGTGATTTATAAAAATGATTTACTTGATAAAACTCTCTGAATGGACGCACATCTTATCACATCTAGGAAATGACCAAGAACAGGTAAAATATGGTATGAGAGAGCATGAGTCCACCATCGGTAACGGAACACCCCCACTGGAGTAGATCCCGGGGAAGGGGGGATATATCCTCCCATTCCTCGACACACGCTTTTCGAAGAGGGGGTAGCCTGCACAAACATCAGCCCCCACCCACTTTTCACGAAAGAAATGAGAAATAAAAGGAACTCAAGCTAGATAATTTTTTTACTGGTGAAAATTCGCTAAACAACAATATTGATTCACTTATTATATTATAAAGGCGTGGATCCAGGAGGGCCCAGCCAGCCCCCCCCCCCCCCCCGCTTATCCCACTGCCAGCGTGGTGTGAACAAATTTCGATTTACCGAAATCTGAAATTCCAATTTTCGCCCCCCCCCCCTCTAATGAAATCCTGGATCCATCACTGATATCGTCAACTGATGATGAGCGAACACAAATTTAATACCACCCTTTAAAAAACAATTCTAATCATGAAAACTTGATATTTGAAGGTACACCTTAAAACAGGCTATCATTTCAGGCTTCATCTCTCTCTTGACGCGAGGGGGAATTTCAACCGGAATTATAGGATTGAAAACTTCTTTTTTGGTAACAATTGATGTTATCGTCTGAAATCAAACATTGTGGCCACTGATGACGATTGATTTCTCTCGATACAATCACTGTCAAACGATACTATAAGCCCTAAACCATGTAGTCTTGAAATACAGGACTGTGTTAATGATTGATGTTATCAGAAATCTCGTTTTATGTTTGTCAGATTTATCTGATTTCAAATGATAAATAGATATTTCCTCACGGCTGAGAGATTAGTTATCAGTAGTTGTATATTTCAAAATGGCGGGGGTGGAGAATCATGCCAACTTGAGGCAAATGACCTAAAAATTAGCACCGCTCTCTATTGGTTTTTTGTAAATCTTTGTCAAAGGTTATAGTGAAATTTATGGTAAAAATCTAAATCAAAATCAAGAGGCTAATACCAAAATATATTGCCTCCTATATGTATATTGAAGGGATTCGATGGAGAAAGCTGGTCAATTTCTGTTCGCTTCCCCTACACTGTCTTTTCATTACAATACCGTCTATTAAAGGCAGTGAAGTTATCAAATTCTTCGAAGTCATAATTATGTATACGTACGTGCGTCTCCACGCCACAAGATTTATGGAAATTAATATCATAACAAAATGTTAACAATCAAATTTTTCTCTCACATTCGCATATTCATTTAACGATCCTGACAGAAAAGTTACCGCCATATTCTTGAATATGTTTCCTATGTGCGAGACTAGCACAACGTTCAACAAAAACACCGTTTTCAATAATTAGGGGTATGATTTCTGCTTCAAAGTCGCCGCTTTTCACTGAGAAATCTAGAACAATTGTATATTGCCCTCAATCCTCTTTCTCATCCCATTACATTGGTTTACCGACGACCGACAAGTCTGAAAGTGATATCCCTGACCTTTAACCTTTACCCTTGATCATGACCTCTTGAGAAGGTATCATAAGCATGGGAGAGTTGCTATAAAAGCGTGATTTTGGGGTTAAGTAGGCTATTATGAACATTTCTGAATTAAGATTGAAATACCGTTCAAAGGGTGGTATCTCACTTCGTGGAGACGTCTCCGCAACGGAATCGTTTCCGCGACGGATAAAAAGTATTAGAGACGTCTCAAAAAACTTTATTCCGTCGCGGAGACGTCTCAGAGACGTCTCTAATACTTTTTATCTGTAGCGGAGACGTCTCCGCGAAGTAAGATACCACCCAAACAGACCGGGTTGTGATACACTCCTGGCATGGCCATGAAAATGAGAATGAAAAATAAAGTTGAAATTGAAATCGAAATGAATAATTAGCCACCGCTAAGATGAAAAATTACAAGCTTTCCTGTATATTGTTATATTTCATTAATTTTCGTAGTAATGCCGATCATTTTTTTAACCTTTCAAAGGGGAAGCTTGTCGCTTTTCATTCCTGAGGGCAGATGCATGGTGACCAGACCTCATAATTTATAAAGAACAGGGGAAAACAAAATAAATGGGGCCCAAAAATTAAATTTTAGGATGTAGAGATTATTAGTGAAAGGAATCTTGAACGCTTCAGTAGCGGACGCAGACCGGAGTCACACAATGAACTTACCGGGCCCATGTGTAAACATAATAGAGCCGCTTTTGTCCCCAGACAATTGGGCCCCCGAAATGCATTCAATTTGATTTTCTTGGATCCGCGCCTGCGCTATTTCATATTTTCCACAAACGGTTTGCAGGGGGGCATTTCATCAAAGGACTTGTCGGACATTTATCCGACAAATTTGCTGTCAGCCAATCAGATGCAAGCATTTCAGTAGCTTATAACAGATTGTCGGATAAAACGTCCTACAAGTCCTTTCATGAAACGCTCCCCAGGTTTCGTTTATACCTTTCAAGAGGGAATAATGACCATAAGCATGATACGTATTGATAAGCTAGGAGATACCAATTCGTGTGGAACTAGGCTCGACTAGCACTTGTGCTAACTACTAGTTCCATTTAACATCTTCACATTCTCTCTCCTGTTCAATCACACTTTGATTTTCTATATACGTATAATAAATATGCTCTTTTAAATTGTATTCATATATTTTCTATATACGTATAATAAATATGCTCTTTTAAATTATATTCATTAATGTAAGATTGTATTTCCTATGCATCGGTATCACGTGTTTATTATGTTGATGATAATAATTCAATTCAATTCAACAAGGGCGGGGGAGAGATGACGGGTCCCGAGAAGATGAATAAATAACAAGGGGAATTTGCACCAAATTAAAAGTCGTGATTATCCAGCAAATTATGATAAATTTGTGAAAATTTCACCAAATGCACTTGATAATAATATATTCCCCTCAAGAAACCGACTATAATTGTACATTATATAGTTGAAATAAAGCAATACAGGGCAAAATCCCCGCTGGAAATAGCACAAAGATATTTATCTTCTCGGGGCCCCCATTGTGTTGCTCCGCCCTTGTGTTAATAATCCCTGCCCCCAAAATTCAATTTTGAGGGCCCTTTTTCGAGTGTCGTTTAAAAAAATTACCAGATCTTGTTAATCGTCTGCACTCAGGAATGGAAAGGGACAAGCTTCCCCTTTCAGAAGATATATACAACACTATAAAAATGAATGAAATATAACAAAATGGTATGTAATTGCTCATTTAGGAGGTGGCTAATTAATTATGGCCAGAAAAGTGAATTCGATCATCGCTAAAAGGGGCTACCGGGTATATTCACAGTTTTGCAGGTGGCCCCTTTATTTTTTGTTTATTTTTTTTAATTCATTTATTTGCAGGTGGCCATTTTTTTTTTTTTTTTTTTTTTTTTTTTTTTTTTGTTGTTGAGATAGGCCAAATTAATATACAACAAAGTTATAGATGAACATTAAAGCATCAACTTTGAGAAGCAATTTGGAACTGGATTGTGAAGATAAAATTGACGCTTTGTAAAGAGCTCACCTTTTTCTTCAGCCTACTTCCGATCGAGATGATGTGAAATTGCATGCTGGATACGTATAGTTCGTACATCTTGAACACAGTGGCGGATCCAGGCGGGGCGCAGGGACCCCCCCCCCCCTATAATTTGAAAACCTCTTTGGACTGTACATGTTAAATCCGAAAATTTCGGCGGCGCCCACCCCCCCCCCCCTATCCTGAAAATCCTGGATCGCCACTGTGAACATATTGAATTTAGCGCAAATTACCATCATCGAAAACATGTAAAAACTAGATCAGGTTTCACAGAGAAGAAAATGTCGTTTCTTGGATTGTAATCTCGAATCCATTAGATGGTTTACAAGTGATGATTGTGTAACGTAATCTAATCAAGATTGGGAATTGTGCTACGATTCGGCTTATGACAGCCACAAACATGGCCGAGTATATATTATGATCAGTTGCATGATCGATTTTTCTCGAATTTAGCGCCAAAACTCGAGCAGATGACTTGATAACCAAACATGATGTTGAAAAACCTCTCTTCCCTCTATCCTTTTTTTTTTTTTTCTTCTTTTTTTTTTTTTTTTAATTTATCTTCCTCCTGGCAGAGCATATTTTAATTTTAGTTTTCAAATCATGCTATCCCAAAGAATGATGTAAGCCTACTAGATTTTTGCAGCCTATATGTTTGGAATAAGACAGTAAAGCAAGAGCCGCGGACCGGGGGGGGGGGCGTGCTAGGGTGGGGCTTCACCCCCCCCCACTTTTTTCAGCAAACGTGTACAAAAACGTAAAAATGACCATACATTTGTGAATTTTAGCCTGTTCAGCCCCCCCCCCCCCCACTGCGGCTCAGGCCCCTCCACTTTCAAAAACGCTCCGCAGCCCCTGTAAAGCACACTTGTTTGTGGTCGAGCGGATAAGTCACAGTCGATCACAAGGTACGTGGTTCGAATCTCGGACATTATCTACAAATTTGCCACACTTGACCCAAGTAACAAAAAAGGGTGCCAGTTGGGGGTCGTCTATTTAGAGCAGCTATATGGCTAGAGCCTGGTGCCCCACTGAATGGGTTACTGGATTGCGATATGGCTCTATTATCTGATTATTATCATTATAAATCGATATAGGCATGTTATAGTATATTTAATAGATATTATCATAGGCTATATTTATCAATGAAAGTATTTCAATGTTGGACGTTTCCTGCATTATTTTATTGCCTACATCCCCATATAATACGTCTCTCATGTTTTTGTTTAGGTGTTGATTTTATTTTTTAGCAACGTTGCATTGCTGTTGGGCCGATTTTTTCTTTGAAAATGTCCAAATTAATCATTGTTATTTAGGTACTCTCGAAATAACACTCACCCGAATAAAACTGTTATTATTTTCTTCGTGGGTGTCATTTTGTCTTATAATACATTAAGTTAAAAAGTCAAAGTTGGGACAACAGGCATTTAGCTTATAGGCACCTTTAAAAGCAAAATTAGCCAAATCTAAATAAAGAATAGAACAGCGCATATTCATATGAATATAGCTTATTTATGAATACGCCTTCAACTAAAAAATTATTGTCACATAATGTGGACGAATTGAAAGGGTATATGATTTTTTTTTTTTTTTTTTTTTACCTTGTTTTTATTTTGTTTTTGTTTTGTTTTACAAGAAAATGGGCTGCTCAAATTTCGGTCCAATTGCTATATCCATTCTCTCAATCAAATGCGAATGAATATAGGATAAAAATAAAAACAAGAAAGAATGTATAGAGAGTGATGTATAAGGGTGAGATTTTTCATGAAGCGGTATTATCATCACATGTATCTCTGTTAACGAATAAACCAATATCCGAAAGCAATTTCTGTCAATGCCCCCAGTCAAGTCTTCTCTAAACAAATATTATTCCGATGCCTCACACATGCACGAATAACATCAGATCGAAGAATGAGTAATAATCTTTGATTATACAAGTTAGCCGTCTGCAAAATATACCTGCCGATATGTCAGTTTGACAAACAGAAAAAATAGTTTCGGGCATAAAATAGACAGCAATCTTTGTTTTTATTATTTCTTCCGCTGAGAAACGAACTAGCTTAAATGTGGTACTTGTTCAAGAATACCCTTTACACAGACAACAAAATTGACATAAACTGGGGAATAATCCGTAAAGAACTTTTAATACATATAGGTAATCATCGAAATATCCTATTTTTCAATTCATTGCCCATTATGCTTTTTACTGATAATTAATTTTACTTCGTGAATTTTAGTGATGGAGACTAGCATAATCTTCAGCAAATTGCTTATGATAGGGCAAGTCCACGTTATTTTGCAATGTAACAAACGAGACATTCAGAGACAAAAATAGGCTTTTGTGATAAATCTTAAATTGAACTCTCAATCCTTAGGTATATTTTTGAAGGTACTATAAGAACCTTCAACAAAATCATAAACAATAATTGAAATAACTCAATTAATTTTTAATTTATGATAATTTATTCGTTCGTAACACATGGGACCAGAAAAAAAAAATTGTGTTTTTCAATTTTGAATTTATTCACATGATACTAGAAATTTAGAGAGCGGATAAAAACTTGCATAGTCACATCCACTTAACCGTGTTATAAACTTTCTAAATACATAGTTTAATGTCGATACAACTTCAAGTTTTTTGACAAGGTCAAGTTTTCAAAAATATGGCAACGTAACACATGGGACAGTAACACATGGGACAATTATTCCATGAAATACTTTCCATCAAACATTTGGTGTAGCCAAGGCGTAGCAACATATTGTGTAAAAAAATCCCGCTGATTAAACAAAATAAACATAATACAACACACCAATGTAAAAAATACTTATTTTGTTTCATTAATTAAGGTGGGAGGGAGAGTAATAAAATTGCATTATTTTACATCAGCTCAGTATCTTTTGTGAGACTACTTTTGAGACATGAATACTTTAAGAATAAAAATATGGAAAGTTATGTGCTAGGTTTGTGATATTTGCACCAGAGGAAGCCAAGATGATATTGAAAAAGAAAATATGTACTTGTTAGTTGTATTCTAACAAACCTTTAGAAATATTGGTTGAAAATAGCATTTTAAATGCATTTTATCATTTTTTCATTAATATTAATGAGCCTTGTGACGTCATATGACCTTGAAATGGCTTTTTGACCTCCTTTGCATTAAATTTATTTCATACACTTTGTGGTGATATATGATACATTATGTACCTTTAAAACCTCACTGACACACTTGATACAAAAATGGTCGAAAAGTTGAAAAAATCACCACCTCGGGAACAAAAAGCTTGGACTTGACCGATAATCAGCAAAATAATGTTATTTATAACATTGATTTGATCATTAAACATTTCTTCTTTAAAAATCACTTAATGTTCATAATTGCTTATTGTCCGAAAAGTAGGGGTGCAGGGGACGCACGCATCCTCTATATAATTTGAAAAACCATTCATTGACTATATAATTTATGTTAAAATAGGACAATTTCGGCGGCTCACCCTTATTATCGGGCCTGGCGCCTCCTCCATTTTCAAATCCTTTCAAAAAGACGAATGCAAAAGAAAATTCAAATCAAACCTGACACACACGAAATATAAAACAAATTAAGTTTTATGTTTTTCTTCAAGTTTTGTTTTGAATTAATAATTACCGTTTACAGCTTGGCGTATAAGTCCCTGGAAATGTGTTTTATCGAGAACTTGATTTTATGAGCATAATAATTGTGATAATTTCAGGAAATAATAGGAAAGTTGGAAATACCGTGGATGAAATAAGCAACGCCCATGGGAGTCATACTTATGGGTAGTGCCTTCCATTTGTTTTTATCTGCCATAATAAAAAAATACGATATTTCATTATTCATGTTATTTGTTTCTTTCTTTCTTTATAGAAAGGAAACGACTTGACAAAAAAATTAAAAAGAGAATAAATAAAATATTCATTTTTTTATTTTTTTATAGATATCTGCCATAAAAAAGAAGGTATATATCATTTTGCTTCGTTGTTTCTTTAAAGTCAAGAAACGGCATTAAAGAAAATGAAAATAATCCATAAATCATAGAAATTTCGTATTTAAGATTAATAATATCCGGACCGGAGGAGAATAGGGAGAGGATGGAATAAATAATAATATTGATATATAGATTTAGGAGTACAGACAAAAAATGGGGTTATACGGCAATTACAACACGTACAATATTCAATGTCTGGATGTTGTAGAACACTGGCTGCCATCTCTTCAAATCGCTAATTACAAACAAAAACAAAACAAAAAGAAGAATATAAAGGCCTAAAGGCATACTTTTACGAATAATTTCTTTCTTTCAAGGAAACCAAGTTTACTCCCGAGTATTATCATCGCTCCACTTCCGATTTGCAATTAAACTTTGATACGATAAAGGTGTTAAAGTACGTGTTTGATATCAATGATTATGCGATGAGGAAATGGGTGGTCGTAGAATGATGATGATGGTGATACATCTTCGAGGTCGTACCACGCCGTCTTAACACTCGACATCGGATGTCAGGGTGTGGCTATTCACGCTATCCTGTCTCAATCGGAACTCGACTGCACGTTTTTAAAGAATCAGTTTATAAAAAGCCAACTCTTTCTTAGTGTACGCTTTTTATTATTGACATTAATTTGATTGATGAATAAGGTATCCTCGTAATTTTGTCATAATTAAGTCTGACGTGTTTGCTCGAAATAGTCCTTTGCGGGCGAGCCAAATTTAAAGTACTGTCATTATGCTAACAGGAATTATGATTATCAAAGTAAATACAACCGGAATTAAATGAAACTCCCTTTTATATCTTTATTTTATCTTAATTTCATATGTATAACCTTTCTCATCGATGATATAAACTAATATACTAGTATAGTAGGACATGTAATTGGCAAATTCCACTTTTCCGCTTGCAAAAGACTAGGCCTACTGCTTGTTTTGTTTGTTTGTTTTGGGTTGTTTTTTTTTCGATAAGTATTAATTCTGCTTGGAAATCTCTATCAAATTGTTTTGAATATAAAATTCACTTTCATTATTCAATGTCTTCTTTAAAAAAGAAAAATAAAAAAAACACAATGGTGATATAACAGTATGGGCCTCAAATACGGTTCAAAATGTGTGCCGAATTTTCACATGACGTCGACAATTAGGAATTTAGGTCGAGCGCCCTCTTAGACAGGTCTAAACTCATCTGTAAACTTTCAACGGTTCCCGTGCATTCCCACTAGCCAGTGCTTCTAGACTAGTATTATTATTGCTCCATTGCCATAAATCATTAAAAAAAAACCATGAAAATAGACAAACATGACACATGAACATGGACAATGAAAATATTCAATTAAATTCAATTCATTTAAAAACAACACATTAGAAAACTTTTATTTTTTTTTTAGAAATGCAGCTTTAGTTTGATTTGTATGTCATTAATATTCTTTAATAGCTTGTTAAGTTTTATTTCTTTAATTCAATTTTAAAGTTTGATTTGAAAATTTTAAATAAAAAAAAAGAATAAGGAGAGTAAAAATGAAAACATTATTCTATACCGTCATTCTGAACTTTTGAAGAGGGGAAAGAACGAGAAATACAGAGAGAGTGGAGAAGGGAAAGAGAAGGGAAAATAGAGGGAGGGGTGGGGCAGGAAAGATAAGAATGAAGAGGAGATATGACTTCAAAATAAAATCTAAAATGTAAAAAGAAATTGACGTTGAGAACTAGAATTATCTCGTAACTCTCTTAATAACGATACCAACAGAAATTCACCCTTTATATAAATTTAAGAATTTAAATTAAGATTCAACCTTGATTGTCATTTTTAAATAAAATAAAACTACTAAAAATATAATCGTGATTCTGTGTCAAATAAAATGGTACAGTTCAACGGTGTCGATTTGTTTTGGCGATTGGGGGGGATGATCGTCGATATTTCCTCTTTTCCCCAATGTGACACACGATCGATAGTATAATTATGATCGCAGTGTACATTTTTGGGGCGGAGTAATGCTTGTATACACGTATGCATATAAATAGGGGAAAAACCAGTTAGTATTGTATAATGCGAGCGCGAAGCGCGAGCTGAAAATTTTCCTCAATAATAGTGACATTAAATGGGGTATTTGTAGCATAATTCGCGCGCAAAACGAGGAAGGGGCTTTATAACTGGTATGTTCAAAAGGGAACCATCATGATCATGATGTAATGGCTAGATATACACTTTATGTATACACATGCATATGAGTATCTACTATTACATATTTTCAAATTCATAGAGCCATTATGCGAGCGCGAAGCGCGAGCTGAAAATTTTTCTCAGTAATAGTTACATGAAATGGGACATTTATTGTAGAATAATGAATGCGAACGCGTAACAAGGAAACCGGGCTTTATCTGGTTTATTAAAGGGGGCACCATCATGATAAAAAATTATATATATATAGATACATATATACACACATGCACATTATTATGCATATGAGTACTAGTATATGAATATCGTAGGGCTGTAATAATGCGGGCGCGAAGCGCGAGCTTAAATTTTTCACAATAATATTGAACTTTAAAATGGTATTTGTTGCGTAAAATGTAAGCGCGAAATTGATGGAGGGCTAGGGGCTTTAATCCAGGCTTGCATTAGAGATCGGGCCATTGACACACGAAGGAAAATATATATAAATATGGTAGAATTTCATTTAGGGCAAATGTTGTGCGAGCGCAAGCGCGAGCTGAAAATTTTCTTAATAATAGTGACCTGATGAAACAGGATAAAAACGGTGAGGGAGTGGGTGTACCATCGTGACGTTATTACCTATGTACAAGCATAAAAGCTAAACGAATGCAAGTACAGTTTGTAATAGCCTAATTATGCGAGCGCGAAGCGCGAGCTGAAAACTTTCATGCAAGTTTCAACAGTTATCTGAAATGAAATTTTAGCTCATTTGATCGTTAAGTGAAAGTGTTTATACTGTATAATCATGGATATAATTTATAAGAGTTATATCCATGGTTAAATCAATGGTCCGAGTCCCCCCAAAAAGTACCCTTGTTGATGAAGAGCCGAGATAAGTGTTACAGACTCTTCGATATCCATTATATTTTATCAAACCATGGTGGATTATTGAGGGGGAATACTTATGCCTTCAGCTTTACTTATCAAGACAAGTGTCGGTGCCCGTATCATTGAATTGTACATATGGAAACATCTGCGTTCCATTATCTACAAGTGTATTGTGTTTTACATGCTTACTAAAGTATATCAGGCACACACGAGGAAGATTTGCGATTAAGTGAGAAAATTTTGGATTTCTGAATGTTGCAAAAATATGCATTTTTAGACTGCAAAATAATATAATAATGTCATAAAGTGTTATATGATAATAAATATGTAATGGATAGATTTAAATGCACATAATATGATACTTTTCATTTTCTTGATATCGAAATATTGGGGGGGGGATATTGTACACACCATCCCCCCACCAAAATTATTGGGGGATGCATCCCCCCATCCCCCCCCCCCCACAATCGACACCCATGGTACAGTTGGAAAACATTTTTTTAAGTACGAAAATTAATCACATTCTAAAAGTAAAGTAGGAAAATCGGGCTTTCTTCTACAATTTTGTCATCCCTTTTGGTGCTGTAGATCTTGAGATATGACCAGTTTTCTATAATCAAGAAAAAAATGTACTTTGCGCTTGCTTCTCTATGGGTTTCGAACACAATAGCCATGAATTTAGCGCACCGAGACAATAGATGCATAATGTGTAATTTCGATTATACATTCACACAATATATTATTTTAGAAGATTTCACGCGTAAATATTTTCCCCCGACTGTACGATATTTTTTTTTTTTTTTTTTTTTTTTTTTTTTTTTTTTTTTGGGGGGGGGGGGACACAGACTGTATATTATTGTTATACCTCTTCACTGCCATTAATTTTGTAATATATTTTTCCTTGAAAATGTTTTAAGTTTATGAGCGAAATTTAAAAAGAGTCAGATTAGAGTACACAAACAAAGATAATAGTATAGATATAGTGAATGCCATGAGGGGCAATAGTTGTTTCTAAAGCTCGTATCTCTCATCTATCTATATCTCTCTATCTGCCAGGTTAGCTGGATGTATCTCTCTCTATATCCTTATATATTACAATACTATCCCTCAAATATCATCACTTATATATTTTATATAATCTATAATAAACTCTGACATGTTAGTTTTTCTCCGGTCATACGTCCATTTAGCTGAGGGGTCAGTAGATGGAAGGCCCCCCAGTCGAGGCTTTAAAAACAACTACAGTGTATGCCTAGCATACTGAACAAAACAAAAACAAAAACAACTGCGCTCGCACAAAACACGGATCGCATCAACAATTGACTGCCGTTGAAAAATGACTATTGAAAACGACTATTGAACGATGACTATTGAACGCTCAGCCTCTGGCAGGCCTGGCTAAAACTATGACCAGACTTTTGACCAATCAGAGGACAGGATTATTCAACATTCTTAGCATGAGTTATATAAAAAACATTATCAAATCAATGTTAATTGTTACCATACAAACACTATCGTGAGAACATATTATCCAAGACATGATGGAATAATAAAACTCTTCGATCCAATCAAGTTGATTACCGGATGTTGCTCCTCCTCCATGGTCATCTAGTACCAGTGGCGTCATCTTGGTATCATCCATTCTGCATCCACCCCTGTCTATCACTCATCTCCATCATCTTGAGTTTATCATCCAAACTATCATGGACCTGACTGCTTTAATCGAACAACCCGATTAAATTAAACAGTGAGCGATTAAATTAATTGATTCAGCTTTTTTCTTTAAACATCCAATTTGTTTCCCCAGCATGCATGGTATAGAGTCAATTAATATTAAATCAATTATATCATTCTTTACGTCAAACAGGACGAGGATTATTTTGTAACAAGAGTTTGTTATGTTTTTTATTTGACCGGATGGGCATGGTATTGATAAAGCGTTTGTTTGCCAGCTTGATAGAAGAAATTTATTGCACATTTTGCTTTATCAACATCCATGTGCCTCAGATTATTACAACATGCGTCTAAACTATTTTGTTTCAAAAGTATTTCAATTAATCTTTACTTTTTACCAATTGATAAATAGCTTGTTTATCAGCTTGATGAGCAAAAATTTATTGCAAATGTTGCTTATGGAATTCATGTGCTTCAGATTATGACAATATGCGTCCATACATTTTTCAAAATGAATCTTTACTTCAACATAATCTTCATTTGGTGAAATGACAAATATAGGCCTACTTTTTTTTTGGGGGGGGGGGGAGTTGCTGATCTTATTTGCTTGATTACAAAATATTCTTTACTGCAAAGTGCATTATGAGTTGTATGCACGTTTAAGGCAGAAATACAATTAAATTAACGACATTCCAAGAGTGGAAAAACAATCACTCGCCGAAAAAACATAAATCAATTTGGCCTGCAAGATTTCAAGTGAAGATGCTCCTCTCTCCCCTGTCGTGAGGAAGTAATTTAGAAGAAACACAAAATTGTCAGTGGTCACTTCCGGACGAGGGAGCTAAATGCAAACACTTATTAGCACAATTCTGCTTGAAAGGAACTGTTTTCATTAGGAACAAGGTCAAAGGGTCGCTACGAATTGATGTATTCCCTGGGTTGAAATCGTAATATTTCAATTATTTGTCAGTGGGAATCATTTGAGTATTATTTTGTCCCACTCCGGCCCGAAATGGGTCGCCGAGGTCTACAATTATTATGGGAATAAAAAGAAAATAAAGAATAAGATCGCATTGTGGAGATGGAGATAATTATAAAGTGTGCATAATAATTTGATCTTACAAAAATAATGAAATATTTTATTGATTGACGCTTCACTTATCTCATGTCATATTGTTGAAAGGGTGACGAATCACCAGATAACGAAAGACAAGACAATATGTTGTCATGGTAGCGAACATGACAAATTCACCTTTGAATTACTGGTGCGCTGTAGTTACTGATATCTATTTGTTTTTTATTTTTATTTTTATTTAATCATATATTTTAATTCATTCATTTGTTATCTAATTTCATGAGGAATTTCTCGTTTGGACTTTGGCCATAATGAGGAGACGCAAAGATTATTTTAGATATTATAGGCCTACATAAATTCCTGAATTTTCTCTCTTTCCTCCCGAAGAAAAGGCAAATTCATTTCATTCGTAGATAAATATGAACACAAAATAAAATGTCCCAATTCCATAGTCATCAGCCTACCCTATCCCGTATCCACCTTTTCTGAAAATTCCAAATATCTTTTTGTCCCAGCATAGTTATTTACAGTATAGCAAGGAATATAGTTGTCATAATATTAACTATATATAACTTATATTGTTCAACTCTACAAAAGTATACTGACAATTATGCCAATTCTTAACATGTTGAATCTGAGTGTAAATTTACACTCTCAAAACCATATGTCAAAAACCATTAATTTGCAAAACCATACCCCAACTTTAAATATAGGCCTTCATCGTATGCATGGGTAATTATCATTCTGAAGGAGAGCATATTTGGTGATGATATAGACTGGGAGAAAAACTTATTTCCTTTCTGTTTCTATCTCTCTCTCCCTCTCTTTATCTCCTTGTAGACAATTAAAGTGATCCGCAATAATTACAATGTTTTCACACTAATGAAAGCAATGTAATTGGTCCCAATGCATTCATTTCAAATTCTTCTACATCTCCGATTCCACTGACAGTTGGATTAGAATCCTTGAATTCACACGGTCTTACTTCCGTTTCTCATCAATTCACATTGTCTTAAGCAGCCAGATAAGCGGTGATAAAAATTAGTCGGAATATTGACAAGCTTGATTTTTATCACTTCCGAATTTCCGGTCTGGTCGTTGATATTGAAATTGAAGTTTATTCATATAGGGGCTGTCACTTTTGTGTCATTTCTTTAATTCTCTTCCGCATCATTATTGTCGCTGTTTGTTTAATTCATTGATAAGCAATGATTAGTGTTTGATGTTTACCTTTAAACAACTTTTAATACTTTTAATTAGAAGCAATCGGGTCCTGCTCAGCTTCTTGTGATTGTCATGTGTTTTTCTGAATAAGTCAAAAGCTATAAACTGCAACTATCTATTTTTATTTTCGTCAATATTCTACCTTAATGATTTCATTGGTAAGATATAAGAAAATATTTATTTGAGAAAATTCTCAGGTAATTAGGTTATAGAACTTTATTTGGCTTGCAGCTTCATTTCACGAGAAATGCCACATTTATTATAATTGACAAATAAAGGGTCCAAAATTAGAGATGTAAGAATGAATTGTGTCTTTTTATCCGTTCACAATTCATGTAAATTAAACTTATTTTTAAAAGTTCTTGTTGTAACAAAAAATAAGAATCTTACCCGGTTAATTGTAAACCACCTTCAGTATAATCTCCACCTTGTATGCTGTAATACTGATCAATCACTATTTCCTTTTCCAACAAAATTAGCCGGCTAATATAAGTTTGGTATTATACCGTATGTACATGTACTTCAGCCTAAAAATATTATAATTGGATATAATGTTGAATGATGTCATTGCAGTAAACACTTTTACATTAATATCAACTATAGGTTGGAAAAGTACTTATATATTTTGTTGCATTAAATCTCACAGCATTTTGAACTAAAATGTTGGAAAATATATATAGGCCGATATATACTAGGCCGATATGATTATTAACCTTGTAATATATTATTTAATCCAGATCAATAATGTAGCCAATATGCCATTTCCGATAATACTCGATATACACGACTTCAGTATTGGTCATGATATTCAGGGAATTAAAAAAATGAAATAAAAAATAATATTTTTAAATATAAAATGTCATGAACTATGAAAACAAAGGAAACAAATTGATATGACGCACAATCATGATCTATACAAAAATAGATGATATTCCTTGGAAATATAGACCTAAAACTAACATTTATTTCTTCTCTTTCCTTTCTTAAACGACTAAAAATAAAAGGACCCAAACATATAGGCCGAGAGAAAGTTCAATTATCGGAAAAGTAGAATTCGGCTAAAAAAGAAAACATCTTCTGTGATTTTGTGAACGTTTGATTCCCATTTATGACAACAGCATAAATAACTTTCTACAGAATTCTTTGAATTCAAAGTGTGCATCAAAACAAAAAGACGTTTGTCATTTCTTTGTTGAAGTATGTTATTATTTTGCTCAATTATGTCATGGCTGATGTTAACATTTATTTTTTCCTTTTGTTTTCGGAGAAAGAGTGCAATGACCTGACTATATACCCCCTTCTTGGTGTAATAGATATTATTCGCATGATCACTCAGATGACAAGAAACTTTTGATGCGCATTGGAGCGAAGATGAACAGAAAATCGATCATGGGTTATTTTCGTTCACCCGAGAAACGTTCATTGAGTTGTGGTGGGCATATTTGGTCTAATGATTATATAAGCTGTAACAGCCACCCGATATGATTATATCCACTTTCCAACCTTTATACCTGTTTTGGGTCCGGGCACCTTTTCCCTTCTAAAATGCCCCCCCCCCCCACCCCACCTCCGCCTCTCGCTCCCTAGTTGCCTTTAGTCGTATAATAATGTGCCTGTTCAGTGACTGCACTGTTCATTGTGTAAGTTTGATAAAATAAGATAAACTGATTTTTAGGGCCTAAATAATAATATTACAAATAGGTCTATAGATCTACTGTACTCTGTACATGACTATACACTCCAGTTCGGGCTAATAGTGCATCTTTGTAAAGTTTGAAGAAAGTTTTTTTTTTAACACCCCCGATTTAAAATAAAAGTGGACGAGTCCGTTCACCCAAGCCAAATGAATGATTTCGGATCGCCGGGAATCCACTGGTTTGCACCGGGAACCCTCCGGCGCAGCGAGCGGCTAGGCTACGCTACATCCGCGGTATGAAATTTCGCGAGTACCGGCCTAGCCAAAGAATATGCATCGCTTGCTAAAGATTTATAGTAAAAGAGAAGAAGATACGAAACTCTCACCTTGACAGAAAGAAAACTGCAAACATATTTGTCATATTTAGCTGGTTACAGAACAGAAGCATGTCTCTCTGGTAAGCTTTTTGAGGTGAAGATTGACAATGACATGAATGTTTAAATGTTCTGTCATCAATTGCCATTTTATTGCCATTGGCATCATGATCATGTTCAATGAATAGCATGTGTGCTCTCCTCTCTGCCTATGATGCTGTGAATTGGGATGATTGTTGTGGGACTGATATGAGACGTGCATGTCATCATGTTAAATCGTCTGGTCAAGTCTTCAGACAGCAAATAAAGAGTTTTAATGAGCAAAATAATTATAATGAACATATCTCAGACTCAATTCTGATGACTGTGTGAGGTGTTAAAATATGTTAACATTTGATTAACTCAATGAAATACAAGGACTCGGGGAGATAGATCTAGATCTAGATTCTAGATCATACTTTCTTAGTTTTCGTAGTTTCTTTACTGCCTCCTTCAATTCTGAAGATTCATACAGTTTCACAGGGACGGGCTAGGTGCAATACATACAGCTATTCTTTACTTGACCTGAATTTCAACGATAATAGTGTAGGTCTATGTTTTACCACAAGACGATCTGATTAGATTTGGGAGAATTATGTGAAAAGTCAAAGGTCACTGAGGTTGACTTATTAAGTTCCTGGGGGGTGTTTCACAAAGAGTTAAGTAGAGGGCAGTTCCAAGCAAAACAGGACATGGAGCTGAAATTTTAATGTGCCGCTGTGCCTTTGAAAATGCAAATTAGGATCTGAAATTACCACAAAGGCTTCTTTACAATACAACCAATCATTTAAGTTAAAAAAATTGTTGATTCAGTATTCATGCGCTGAATAATTGATCAAACCCAAATTTGCATGTATGGGACTATGAGGCTTTAAATGCCTCTAATTCTTATATCTCGTCACTTTTTGCCAATTTTTTTTGCTTAATGTAATTGTCATGGTCTACTCCAACAAACTTTGGTATTAATATTTCTTTATAATGCATTTCTCCTCACATAAACGACCGGGAAACCAGATGTCACTCCGTAACCGTCACTCCGTAACCGGACAAGGGTTCGAGTTTTAAGTCATAATTAACAAAATATTCAACCAATCTTTTAATGCAAGGTGGCATATTATACCTAGAATAACATAGAATCCAATCAATAACTCAAAATTGTGATAGCCATTTAAATTTCACAGAGTTTAAGCAAAATGTTTTCTGCTCAAATATGCATGTCCATTTTGCGTCACTCCGTAACCATGATTATGAATATTCATATCTCATTAATTAAGAATATCACTATAAAAAAAATTATCATTTTGAAAAGAGGGTACCATCAGCTATTGTCATGAACCATTTCTTTGTACATAAAGATTAAAGTATGGATGATAAACTTGTTTGAATGCTGAAATGTTGCTTCTGAATGTCACTCCGTTACCTTGGAACTGCCCTAGACTTAAAGTCGCACTTAACTTCTACGCGCATCTTGTTTTATAACGCGCAATTTAATAGATAGATTTCACAATGGCGCACAGCCCCTGAGCATGCTCTGACCAATGAAGTGAAGCGTAATATAACGCACAAAAATAACGAGTTAAGTGCGATTTTTAAGTCTACTTAACTCTTTGTGAAACACCCCCAGGTCTTATAATATTGTGTTATCTACACTTGATAAAGAACTGCAACTTCAAATGTATCACCATATCAGATTAGATTTAGGAGAATGTAAATGAAGGGTCACAGAGGTCAAGTTGTGAAATTTAAGGTGTTGGTCGTCGCATAATGATCAGCTATTTATGCATCAAAAAAAAAATTGTAACTTTCTGATTTAGGCCTTCCTGTTTTCCTGAAATGTTTTGCTTCTAATTAAACCAACGTATTTGGGGTCAGGACTTGCCCTTTAAAGACTTTTCCCCTCCCCCTTTAAAAAAAGAAAAGTTTTAATCTTGGACCTTCAGATATAAAATGACTTACCATCCTTTGATATTTACAAGGTATACATTTTCATTTTTGATAACGTTGTATAAAGACAAGTGGGAATAGAATATTTTAGTTCATCTTCCACTACATGTATCTATCTCGTAAATGTTGTCTATAGATGAATAGACATGAATACTTCCCAGGGAATACTTGTAGCTGTACCTAATTCTGTCTTTAGCTAATTTGATTTGTGTTATTACCCTTTCTTGGGTAAGAAACTCTTTCTATCCCCATCATCTATTGTTCAATATATCTTGATAAAGTAGGGAGATGTGGCAGCACAGTGTTGTTATTCGTTGAATAGAACTCTGCAATCGTAGCAGGACAATTGGTAATCTTACCCTCTAATGGCACATTGATTTGTGAGATGATTGTGTGTGTTTCTTTTTAATTCTATAAAAGCGAAGGTGCGGGAGATTAGTCGCAGCTCTGCTCAAAGGGAAAGTATTATAAAGTGGTAGCTAGTATGTCATTGAATACGGTTGGAATGAGCGTCTTATTAAATCCTAGTTGATGTGCTCTCAATTGGCGTGCTACAATCAAACCACATACAATGTGAATGAGACAAGCTTGAAAAGGGACGGAGAGAATATGGCCAAGAATTCCACCGCATTTATCTTTGAAGAAAACGAAAGTTGGGAGAGTGCAATTAAGAACCATTATATCATCCTCTTAGGGGACATCATTTTCATGATCTGTGATTTTCATAACCTTGAGTTAGATTATGCTAGTTCTTTTTTTAAAAATATATTTCTGCTCGCAAGATCTAATGTTGGGGTAATTGTTTGTTTTTTTTCTTTTGCATACTTCGGCTTGGAAAGTTGCTTCTTACAGGACTACTAAGTCCATGTTATTTCTTGTTTTTATCAACAACCAGAGTTTTTGCTTGTCGGCATATCTTCAATGAGATAATGACTCTATTTTTCTATCTTAGGGGTGTTAAATTCCTTTAGTTCTTAGTCTTTTCCCTCCCAGTAGGATCCCTTCAGAAGGATATCAATTTTATAGATTATAATGTGAAATAATGTCATATGTTGAGAATCATGGAATAGTTAATATATTTAATCAAATGTGAAAAAGATCTGGGAAGGCATTTATTGGACGATATTCAATTAGTCTGTCAAGTACTCTCCTGAAGGGACGGACGTTGCTACAGTTTTTAATGAGAGACAAGGAAGCATACTTTTTGAAGATTGTTGAACATCTTTATCTCTCTGTACATACTTTTGCTCTTGTGTCCTAATGTTGTTAATAAAAATACATCTTCTAAAAGACATAATGTACCAATTAAATTTTGCATACTACTACTAGTGCTCCTGTCTTTTTCCGTAATAAATCAGCTACCAATAGCAGTACTGCCAACCTAAAATCGTATTTTTGTCTTTTTCATTTGGATAAGGGGTACCAAACTCATTAAATGTCAATAATTATTCAGATCATAAAAATGTCAATCCCCATCCACCTGTCGACCTGAAAACCTTTTATTATTCAATCATTTTCAATAGAAAACAAGGTAAATATGCCAAACATTTTGACAAGTGTGTCATCCCTGCACCAAAGGCATTCGTTCTGGTAAATGAGGGACATAGACAATTCATTGAACAATTAAATGTTTTCTATGAAGACAGGTGCGATGTAGTATGGCATGATGGTGATGTGCATTCATAGACATCTATAGATCTTAGTACCCCCTTAAGAAGCGAAAGAGGATAGAAAAAGTACGGAATACGATTTTTTGTTGGCAGGTCTGCAATAGTATTTTGAAAGTCTCAATGTTAAAAATGCCTTTGCTTAGGAAACTATATTAATGCTATAAAATCAGTGCCCAAATTGGATTGTTGTATTGAGTTGCATACATGTAGTCATATTGAAGTGAGCCCCTCGTCCGCTCCCAGCAACCAATATTATCCAATTACACTTGAACTTGGAGGGTTAGGTAGGTAAAAAATTAACTACTCCTAAGAGCTCACTAGTTATGTGATCAAATAAGTACAGAATTACTTTGGGTGTGTTCAATGTCCAGTTTCAAATTTATACGCCAACATGAATCATGATACAAAACGCAATTACAAAACACAAACACAAACGCGATCAGTGGTGCACCGTTCAGTGTCAAAAATTTAAAGCTGATTATATTTCCATCGTCTTTAAATTCCCCGCTCTCAAAAAACAAACATCTTCTCCTTTTTTCACTTGCACTGGAAGCTTCCATTGTGAGAGCACATTTAAACACGTTTGAAAACCCAATCCTGTTCAGTGTCACATTTCGTTGCAATCGCGATGCTCAAGGTCGTAAAATTGAAGCTGATTGTGTTTCACAACGCATCTTTTTTGGCGTTTAAATTTTCCTCCGAATCGAGATTTGAAACATGTTTACTTTTACGACCGGGGATGGGGGACAATGAACACACACTTTGTTTCTCTTTATATCAGCGTTTTGTCATTGCGTTTTGTATCATGATTCATGTTGGCGTATAAATTTGAAACTGGACATTGAACACACTCTTAGTACAAGGACAGTTCTAATGGCTACATGTACCTGCATTTGCAATTTATCAGGAGTTTTCTCAAGACCATGCGGATGTATTTCATGAAGCTGTGTAACCCAGGAACAAATCTGCCCGCATCTAGACGTGTGGAAATTTTATTAAAATGTTTGGAACTTTGCAAGCTGCTTGCCGTCCTGGAAGCGTCTTGGTGCTCCAGATGAATGGAGAATAGAGATGTAGTCAAGAAGATGGAAGTAAAAATCTCTGTATTACTAAGGAGCTTGGTTTTACATTATCAAACAATATCCAGCCCCCCCCCTCATTTGCAATTTGTCACCTCCCATAATTAGTTTGCCATATTGTTTTAGTCTCAGCTACATGTAGGCCTACATGTACAATATAAAAAGTCCTCAATAACTCCAATGTAGCAGAGTTTTAAAAAGAATGGAGATAGGGCAACTTTTAAGTCAAAATCAACCCAGTGACATGACAAGCTCCAAAAAGAATTAAAATTCAAAATAGGCTTTTTATTTATCTTTTTTTTTCTTCCAAATTTTAAGGGGTATTTAATGTGCACTTTCAAAGAGCTGTGTTCAGAAGACCTGTAGACTGTATTAATTTTGAATTATTTGTGTAGAAATGACTTCACTGCACTGTACCAGAATAGTCTATCGTTCCAATTTTGAGCTAGATTTTTCCAAACAAAACAGATCAATTTTTACATTGATCCCTTTTAAAATAAAGCCCCTCCCTCCCCCTCCCCCCTCCCTCCCCCCAAAAAAAAAAAATCAAATCAAAAAGTCAAATCTGACAATTAAATCACTAAGTAGCATAGTAAGTGTTGTGTTTAAGATGAATTTCTTCATAGTGGCCCACAAGAGGTAAAGATGTTGTTTACACTTCATGAGCGGTGTTGCACTTTTGATGCATGTTCACATGTTGTATGTTGTCCAAATACAAAGTTCAAGACCAATTATCATTGCTAACAAGTTACAGCCAAACACATGTGGAAGTCCCAATTTTGAGATAATATAGAGGCACAAAAAGGCTTTCCTCTCTTTCATGTATGCCGCCCTGCTTTGATGTCGTTCCCTATGTGTATACCAGGAACACTAGCGCCCAATTGTTGCTATCTGCATGCAAATCTTCTCTCAGGCAGTTAGTCTTTAGGCTTTGTCTGTGTACCTATACTAATAACAGAAAAAGAAGAAGAGGTGAAAAGACCACAACTTCAAAGTCAAGCATAATTCTTGGCAAGCTTTACCCAACCCTATTAGATTAACAAAGGAACCAGGGGATTAAAGCAGGGCGCAGAGAGATAACTGTTTAGCAATTCACCTCTCTTTTGGTTCGAGTTCTTAGTATTGCTTGACTTCATGCCTTATTAACGCAAATAACCATCACCAAGTGTAGTCTTTATAAATAGAACAGTTACAAGCTTTTATGGTATTGTGAGGGAGAAAATAGATATGCTAGAATTTTTTTTTTGCTCCAACTTCACTTTCAATGTACTTGGATACTTGGATAGTATCTTAGCAATATTCCAGAAAAAACAACAGAACATTGCTTTTTACTTTGAATGAAATAAAGAGATGTGTTTGAAATAAGACTAGGAGTATATACAAATCAAGGTGGAATCAAGCATTATAATGAAAGGTGCATTGAATATAGCAGCACCCCTATTGTGACTTAGCCCTTTATTGTCCGCACTTCCTGTTGCGTATGTTGCATATTTGAAGATCTACGGTTTACAAAGTACCCCAGTTCTGGATCTAAACAGTTCCTAAGTAGGATTTATTTGTGCTGTTTGATGGGAAGTGTGTTTTAAATGATCATCAAACAGATTTAAGAAACGGAGTCTGAGATTGAGAGGTTTTTCTTCCTCGCCCATGAAATTGAAACTTACTTTGGTTGAGTTTAATTAAATAGATACTCATCCCTGAGGCTCATGAGGCCTATAATAATGAAATTGTATGAATGGACTATTCCTATTTCATGCATGGATAGTAGATACGTAAACAAGCTTTTTAGCAGCTGAAGAATAGTGCAAGAGGTTTACTAAATGCAACATAGGGGCCTACATTTACGTGAAAGATCGCAATTAAGAAATTGCTGTTTTCAAAGTAAAGTTATAGGCCTGATTCTCAACTGTTGTCAAGTAGGCCTATACTATGCCGAATATTGCTTCATTTCATTGTTTATGTTTTGGGACCTTCCATGTTTACAAAAAAGGAACATAGACCTAGTTTATATGTAGGCCAACACATGCATTACTTTATGAAATTAAAGGCATGATTTGAAAAAGAAAAAAAAAAAAACATTTATAATTACCTTTTTTGGTAAATTTAATGGAGGCTGAAAAAAAAACCCAACTTTTTTTAAATTTCTACATGTTCAGTAGTGTTGATATGTAGCCCTAAATAGGGCTAGGTTCAGATATGGATCTATAGTTCAAATCAACTTGTTGGGTCTATCCATAACCTAACCCTAGTCTGCAAGCACAGATTCAATTTGACACTTCGACAAATTACAGTCTCGAATGGAGGCTATGCTCCAAACCCACTGTCTGTGTCAAATGGTGAGAGAAGCTTCAGTACACAAGTAAATCTAGTCTTCTACTTTAGACCCTACTATTAAAGCAAACACCATTGGTTTGTGCCTGCAAAATAAACTGACTCCCTGATACATCGTAAAGCTTAAAGTAGACAACTGGAGAGTCAAAACTGCTTTTAATTGGAACAAAATTCATACCACTGCAATGGAAAATCTTTACTGATTCAGAATATCTAAACCCCTTGTCAATATCTGTTTTAGATCAGGAGCTATCACCTTTCAAAGAAGGGCCCCCATTTTCAGGCTTCAGCGGTACCGCGCAAGGGCGTCGAGATTATGACGTCACACCTTGGGCACCCGTACGGCATGGCCGTACCGTGTCCACTGTATGCACGTGTCCTGCACTGTGCCATATCGCGTACATTGCACATTGTGATTCTTGAAAAAATGTCTTTTTCTCTTCTCATCTCAGGCTTCTCCCCAGGCCCTGACTAACTGGTCAAAGGTGATATCTCTTGCCGACTGTTCCTCTACCATTTATCTATATACATGTAGGTTAATCCGTTTCAATAATGAATTATTTTTCATTATATTAACATAATTAGAATAGGCCTATCCTCAGCACGAGAGTGAGTGAATAAAATGATAATAAAACAAAGTGACATTGTTTTCATTGTGGACTGTTCAAATCACACTTTTAGTTTTGTTGTCATATATGACAAATTATTGTAACCAATAATCCTATATATCTACAATGTATATTGTAAGATTATCATAATCTTGAAATTGTTCATTTGGTTTTGTAAGCTTTATATTATTGTGCTGTGCAGATCCCGAGATAATTTCATCCGTTAGCTATAACAATAATTCGTCCAAACTTTTGGATGGAATAGCTCATAGTTCTTCAGTTACAGTATGAGAAGCTTTTTTCATGGTTTTAGATATTGTTCAGAATGAAATAACATTATTTTGTAGATTCGACCTTGTTGCAATGAATTTGACAGATTTTGCATTTGTGATAAAAGCAGCAGTCTTACGAGAGACGACTGTATATTCCATCCGCTCCTGCCGATACACTACCCCATCCTGTTGCGTGTGTAAGAATTAAGCCAAACTAAATTAGTAGACTGTAAATATTGCAAACAATTCAATGCTTACATCATTGATTCTTAAATATTCTGTCTCTTTAATATATATGATTTTTATTTTAAGGAAGTTCTGTGTCTTGTAGCCATTGAATTTCGATAAATAAGGAATTTTGAAGGAAATGTGACATGACCACCTTGTCAAATTAATGATGGTAGTGATTCCGTGTAAGTTAGTTGGGAAAGTCATGACGGTGGCATGATTATATTTTGCTCTAAAACCTTATTTGGAGGGATTCATATTTTAAAAAAAATCATATTAAAATCAATATAGATTCAACACAGAATAAGTCTTCTTAAGAATGAAGTCGCTAATAAATTTACGTGGAATTTTAAGCATTATATCTCCCAATGTCAATGGGCAAATTAAACGATTCACACACAACAACCAACGGGCCGCACCGTTCCCGGCCCCTCGGTGAGAGATGAGCGACGGCAATTCGTGCTTTTATCGTGATTGCAAACTCTTCAAAAATCCATCGCAGCAAGTTCAAATCTACGAAATAATCACAATCGTTAACAATATCTCAAAAACACGATATTCTAAGGATATACAACCCTGTATGATTTGCCCAATGGTGTAATCAGTTGTGATAAAAGAGCCATATTAATCCGATACACACCAGCTATAGTAAGCTAGTACAGTGCGAGCAATCTGTTTACGTGTATATACGTATGCATCGGCTGCGCGCGCAAGCTCAGATCAGCTGGCTGTTGTTCGAGCTGTCCAAGGTGCGACGTCACAAACCAGGAGCTCCTCTGCACGCCGAGCGGCCCATTTGGGGGCGGATTAAACAAAAACGTTAAAAACCATTTACAGCTATTTCGGAGAGATTCAAGTCATTTTCAGCATGTCAATCGTATAAACGAAGGAAAATCTATTCAGTCAATGTAATTTGGCCATTATTAGCAAATATTGTGTATTTTCTCCGTGTGTGTCTCTTTAAGAGTGCCTGAAAACGTACATTTCCATGCGTGTAATGCAAGGATTTTTAAATGAAATTTGACGTAGAGAGGTCATGGGGAATGCACACCTGGGGGCGTTTCATGAAAGGACTTGTCGGACGTTTATCCGACAAACTGTTATAAGCTACTGAAATGCTCGCATCTGATTGGCTGAGAGCAAATTTGTCGGATAAAATGTCCGACAAGTCTTTTGATGAAATGCCCCCAGGTTGTGACCATGGCTTGTATATAGGTGTACATTAAGGGTGTGTTCAATGTCCATTTACAAATTCAAACACTAACATGAATCATGATACAAAATGCAATTACAAAACACAGAACACAAACGCGATCAGTGGTGCACCATTCAGTGTCGAAAATTTAAAGCTGATTATACGTCCATCGTCTTTAAATTTCCCGCTCTCAAAAACAAACATCTGCTCCTTCCGGAAGCTTTCACTGCGAGAGCACATTTAAAGACGTTTGAAAACTCAATTGTGTTCAGTGTCGCATTTCGTTGCATTTGTGATGGTCAAGGTCGTAAAATCGAAGCTGATCATGATTCAAAACGCATCTTTTTCGGCGTTTAAATTTTCCACCGAATGGAGGTCTGAAGCACGTTTACTTTTACGACCGGGAATGGGGACAATGAACACCCTCTTTGTTTCTCTTTATATCAGTGTTCGTAATTGCATTTTGTATCATGATTCAGGTTGGCGTTTAAAATTTCAAAATCGACATTGAACGCGCCCTTATTCTACAAAAGATGATATGGGAAGGCTTTCTTCTTGTTGCCATTCCATTACAGAGAGATTGTAACGTTTCATGATTTATTTGAAGAAGCTTGCTTGCATTGGTCGCACCTTATAACCTTCATGTTTGGAGTTTCAATCCCTGGGTGTTCCCAGTCTCCACCCCAATAAACCTACTATTTATGTTTCCCAATAAATATCACTATGGAGTAGACCTATACTTCTGCGCCATGTGTATTTCAGTTGGACCTACATGTACACAACCAAGCTGCCGCTAATCAGGGAGCATTTTTAAAACAATTTCAACAGACTCAGTAAAATTGATCTACCAAATTATCTTTCAAAACATGGTCTAGAATTAATCAACGTTTATGGTCGTGTGTCACATATTGGGGTATAGTAAAAGGGCGGAGGCGTTACATTTTTTAGGAAAAAATGCCACATTTTTTGACATAGCATGAAAACCATGTACAGTCATGAGCTGTGCAATGTCTCATATTGAAGATAATTAATTAGGCTACATGTCTGTGAAGTTTCATTTTTGTCCTGCTAATAGTTTTAGTACAAATATAATTTGAGTGGAGTAGGGTAGGGGGCGGAGGAGCCTACGGTGGAGGAGCCTACGGTGGAGGCATGTGTTAAAGCATAGGGATTTTGCATTTTTGTAACTTTCTTATTCTTTCTTGCCTTATATTTTTGCTTACAATCAGTCTTATAGGTTGGTTGATATATCATTCTTTTCAGAATTTAGCTGGCTTTAAATAAACAAGAAGCAAATTATTTGAAAATTCTGCTAATTAATTTTAATTAATTAATTAATCAATTAAAACATACATCATGCATGCACCCTCATACACAATGCATTGCAGGTACCAAATATTGCAACAAAATATCCCTTAAAAATACTGGTACGTGGTAATCTCAAATGAAAGGACAAAACGATGGCAGATTTGAAATTGTTGATTAATCCCCTTTCCAAAAATACCCATTTTGTGAAGAATGACCCAGTGGTTAGCGAGATATAGGGGTTAAAAGGTAGGCGACCACGCCCCTTTTTGCAGAAAATCTCGAAATTATGTGGACCGTATCTCCTGAACCCCTCACCCGATTGACTTGAAATTTAAAATTTGGTGTTGTGGGATGACTCTCAAGAAGTACACCAAGTTTTAGCAAAATCGGAAATGGTATTTTGGGTGATTTGGCATGGAATGACCATTTAGTAGTTGAATGGCATTGCATTAAAATGGTAATACCTTTTTTTTAAACACCCTATACATGCAATTTTATGTGTGTTTTTTCTTTTTCTTTGCATGTATGTATAGACAGAGTTGAGTTGAAACATTTTTCTTGCAATAAACATTGTTTAAATAGTAAAACATATATAGAAGAAAGGGTTTACGTCACTTTTTCACTACATTTGTTTTCCTTTTTTTGGACACCTTGTAGCGCGGTTGGACAAAATAATTTTGTGTTACATGTTTATATTTTTTTAAAGCATAGGGTCTTATTAACACAGTCCAAGTTGATTCATTTCAATTGGTGCAAGGAATAAGAAATTACCGACCATAGAAATGGTGGCACGTTTTAAACCATTTTTTTTTGCATCACCCTGTATAGCTTTTAATACACACCCTGTACAGGTAAAAAAGAATGTTAATCTTCTTCGTTACAATATAAGCTTTCAAAATATATATACTTTTATACAGGTCTGATTCACTATAAAGCAACTAGAGACATTTGATTGTGACAATGCGTATTTCTCCAACTTTTTGAACACGTAACGCATTTTGCCCCCAACTCATGACACACGACCTTATACATTTTTGTCCAATGCTGAATTTCATAAAATCCTGACTTGTAAGACATCTTTCAAAACTCATCTTCTCTGCCTTTGAGAATAAAGATCTGTTAAATCTAAGACATTGTAATATACAGTCTGTGTCAAATAAAATGGTGCAAGTGGAAAACACTTTTTTATAGTATGGAGATTAATCACAACCTGGTATTGCTTGATATTTTTTGTAAAGCAGGAAAATCAGACTTTCTTCTGCAATTTTTTTCATCAAATTTGGTGTTGTAGTTTTTGAGATATGACTAGTTTTCTACAATCAAGAAAAATCCATTTTTCACACGCCGTCCCATGCCTTTGAGTATAGGTTTCGAATAATGGCCGTGAAGTGCTCAATTTCGATTTGTTCCTCGTCGCACGAAATTTAGCATAACTTTTGTTTTACGAAAGCAAATTATACAGAACAAAGCGCATCAGGAGGGAAAATCCTTTGGCTTTATTTTGGTACCACATACACACATTATTTGAAAATATTTCACACCTAAATATTTTGTTTTTTCGACTGTACCATTTTTTTTTTACACAGACTGTATAGGCCCTATGCATTTTTTCAATATAATTGTAATGCAATTTAAAAACATTATTTCTGCACAAAAAAATGTGAATGCACAAAACAATCGTAGTATTGCAGCCATGTTGGAGAAACCTTGTACAAAGGTAAGTCAAATATGTACATAAAGGATACATGTAGGCTATATACCTTACAAGTTCAGAGGTAATGCAGATGCTCCTCTTCCAGTTGTAGTGCCTCTAAAATAATCACCAGGATTCCCTAGAGGTGCAAGAGTGTAGCCCTTAGCCAATGGCTGACTCCCAGTCTTGGGCTTGAACCCTATGCCCTCTTCTCTCAGAGGTGCCTTATTAGGCATGACATCAAGGTTTCTCATACTCCAATTTCAGCCTAAATAATGTTGTTTTCCCCTCTGATTGTGAGTATTTTTGGCATTTTTCCCACTGCTCGCTTTCTCTTTCTCTTGTTTCCCTCCTAACAGAGAGGGAGAGGGGGAGAGAGAAGAAGAAAAGGAGCCAAAACAAAATGTGTTACTGATCCTGTAACGTGAGGATCATTTGAATACTCCTATTCCTGATTGTTTGTCATTTTGTTTTGTAACTTTTGCACATAGTATGTGAATCTATTACTTTATGAAGGATACACTGTATAATTCCTACATCGTCCAACTACATTGTGTAGCATACACATGCATTGAGAGTGTTTCCGCAGAAACCAAGGGTCATATTAAAGAGTTTGTTGTTTCTAAAAACCAGTATTTTTTCATTTAAAAAAAAGTCTGTTCTGTTTTCATTTCCCTTAAAAAAATTATCATTTTAAAAATATATTATTATTCAGGACAAAGTGGATGTATGCTGCTTAATTAATTCTTCTCAAATTTAAAACTGGTGAGGGGTCAGTGGTCAACCATTTTTGTCATGGCAGTGTTAATAAAAATGTGTAGTTTAAAATGGTATATCATACCAATACATGCTTTATTTAAAAAAAAAAAATCTTAAATAATACTATAGAAACAGTTTTTGCACAAAAAGTCGGTTTCCAGAGGGTTAACCTTTTGGATATCAGTTTCTACGGTCAGGGGCATAGTGCCCCTAGCCCCTCCTCCTTTTTTCACTAGTAAGTAGTATCAAGCCATGTGACAAGAGGCTGAAAACTGCACACTCACCTGACCTCTCCAACAAGTCTTTTGTCTAAAATCGATCAATATTTGAATTTTCTGAATCTTTCCATGAAATCGTCTTACAGTACTTTGCATTTTTTGGGGGGAGTTATCTGAAATCTAGCTGAGGCTTGGGGTTATGTTTCGGTTTGGTTTCAGGGGCAGTCCATTAAAGTTCGGTCCTGAGATTGAGATCTTTGTAATTGACTCCTGTAGAGGCCTCAGAGGTTTCGTGCATTGTCTTTGAACCGCTTATTATTCTCTCAACAGAAAAACTTAAAGATTTTGAAATAGAACGTTGATTGACAGAGGGATTATGTTTTGAAAAAATTTCCATTTGCTCTTTTTTCCCCTCTCATGATTACAGTCTATGGCTTTAATACCGCATACAAAAATGGACATGAAGTAGGCCTACATGTCTGTAATTAAAGATATTTAAAATATGGATATCTACATGTAGAGCCTAGAGGAATGCTATGAGATATGATATTTCAAGGGATATTTGATGTGCTATTTCTGTTTAAGATTTAATAATTCAATTAATTCTGCAAAAAAAAAAAAAATTATTATTTTTTTTTGTTTTTGTTTTTTGGGGGGTTAACCATGAGGTCAAGGGTCTTAGATGTTGGAAATCATTTGATTATGGAAGGTAATCCTGGCTTTCTTTTGCATGGTCAAACACAATGGGGGGGGGGTACAGTCCTGATAGGGGGGGGTGTCCCGACTAATTCCCAGATTTTAATATTTACAATCAATGAGCAATTTTCAAATTTTAGGAAGGAAGCAGGCTCCCCCCCCCCCTCGCCTCCGCCTGGATCCGCCACTGATCATTCAATATCACATCATGTTGTTTTATCTTCACTTATTAACCATCTCTTCCTCACCCTCTATAGGTGGATTCACACCTACCCGATCAGGAAAAATTCTCGTAATTTACGAGAACTGTTTCAATCACCAAAATACCCATAAATTGTGCTTTGTGTTCACACCTGCCCGAACCGTCTTTTTCCAGGCAAAATACCCGAAGTTATAAACAAGGGAAGAAATAGGAAAAACAAAGAAATACATAAGAAAAGCGGGGAAAGAAGGAAAAACAAAGAAATTCATAAGGAACAAAAAAAAAAAAGAAGAAGGAAAAACAAAGAAATACATAAGAAAAGAGAAAGAACAAAGGCCGAAAAACAAAGAAATACATAATGAAAGAGAAGAAAGAAGGAAAACAGAGAAATACATAAGGAAACAGCAAAAAGAAGGAAAAACAAAGAAATACATATGAAAAGCGGGGAAAGAAGGAAAAACAAAGAAATACATAAGGAACGAGAAGAAAGAAGGAAAAACAAAGAAATACGTAAGAAAAAGAAAGGGGGAATAGAAAGTTCCCGTAATTTATGTTCACACTACAAAAGTTCCCACGACCTTGGCGAAACTACGCGTAGTTTTGACGAAGTACCTACTAATTTACGGGAATTTATCTTCGGGAATATTACGCGTAGTTTGGTTTCACACTTGCAAAATTACGCGTAGTTTGTGATCGGGGTAAGAATACCCGATCAGAGATTACGGGAACTTTTCCAGATCGGGCAGGTGTGAATCCACCTAATGAGCCCTCTTTCTAATACTAGGCAGTTTTCGATTGACTCGTCCACTATGTGAACGAGCCGAGATTAGCGGAGTTTTTAAGTTCTGTGCATGCGTGATGATCTGCTACGAGAGCGCCCTCGTCGACTAGCCAAAATTTGGACGGGTATTTCCGGGTTTTGCCGTTTGCTCTCACTGTGGCCGAACTCGTCCAAGATGACGTCACTCAGAACACAGCAAATAAATAAGAAATTGATAGAAATGAAACGAAATAACGAATAAAACAAGGAAATACATAAGAAATGATGAAATAGAAGATGAAAGAAGGGGAAAACAAAGAAAAACATAAGAAATGATGAAATAGAAAATGAAAGGAGGAAAAACAAAGAAATACATAAGAAATTGATAGAAGAGAAAGGAAAGAAAGATAAAAAAGGAAATACATAAGAATCACATGCAATCTTTTATTTCTATTTTTCTTTATCTGTTGACAGTATGAACTGGTACGTACGACTGAAATAAAAAAAGATTTCCGCAGTGGACGAACGTGAGCAGTTAACGCGTTGACTGTGCACTTCCAGTCGACTAGAACTACGTTCACGTCGACACGATCGAAAACTCCCTATTTCCTCCCTCTAGTGTTATAGTACATTATTCTACCCCAATCCTCTTCAGTCATTCCTTACCCATGTCTTCCAAACCCTCGAGATCACCTTGCGACAAACTTTTTTTGAAGAACACGAGGCCTCAAACATGCGACCATTTAATAGGGCAATCACTCATTCACAGGCTCACAACAAACTAACCAGTTTTCCTGTTATGGTACATACAGTGTCAGAATTGTCATTAACCAGTATGTTGCCTAATTCCTACCAACAACACTCAACAATGCAATTTGTGTCTTTGTTGATTGAGTTTGGGACGTTGATGGAAAGGGTAACTGAGCTCGACTACAGGTGTATGTTTTTAACCGAGTAATAAACGCTTTGAATCGATAAAAGAAACAGTTCACTAATGGGCTCAGAAACTTTGCTCAGAGGTGGGAAGAAAAGTGAGCATAAAATTAAGAATCTCCTGAGGTTTTGATCAGGTTTATTTTCGGGGTGGATCTATAAAGAGAATGCATGTACCGGTACATGTTATTTACATAAAGTGAATGGTGGAGTTATTAAGTTCCATGCATAGGCTACATTAAATGCAAGACATTCATACCCTGTGAAGTGTTTGTAGCCAAATACAATTTGAGGTGAAATATTAACAGGAATATTTCATTTCTCGTGTTTGACATGCACTTACCTGTATCTCATATGAAATTCTGTTCATTAATCAAAGGTTTTGCCATGATTGATCATTTTAGCAGTAATAAACGTTTCATGTGATTTATAGGGTGACGCACTTATGTATGCATACCCTATGCATTATGCAATGCTGCTCTCTCTCCGTGACTATATATCCAATCAGTCTGAAACTATGGGCTATTAATCCTGAGGTGTCTGCCTACATGGCATGAAAATGTGTTAAATTTTGGGGGAACTTTTCATGGATTTACATCTGTTTTTCTTTTGCCAGTACTTTGAGGTTGTTTTTGCAGGATTGGAATTTTCAGTGCCAACCTGCTGGATCGTCAAAATGGCATGAAACAAGGGGGTAAAAAGAAGGGGAAAAAGAAAAAAGAGAAAGAGGGTAATTTAACTGAAGCAAGTAGAACATCAGAGAAGTTTCAGATATTATATAGAAGTAAAAGATTTTTTTACAGCCACCTTGGCTAAGAAGAAATGTCCTTATCGCTCAGGCATCAAGCGTAAGGCAAGGAAGAACAAATTGACTATCCAAACCAAAAAAAAAATATGAATATTATGAATACTCCAAAAAATGCGAAAGTAAGATTATGGATACAATTCTAAGTATCTGTTCTTTGTTGTTAAAAAAAATGATGAAGTTTCGTTAAAAAATATGGAAATCATGGACACTTTTTCAAGTTAATGCCATAGGGTATGCATACTTATTTGCGCCACCCTATATTTCTTTTTATATCTCCTGCATAGACCATTAAATATCTGGTGGAAAAGAGCATAGTTCATGAAGGCATCCAGCTTGCAGCCATCTTTCTGACAGAGGTAATTTGTTTTGAAATATTTCTTTTATGTTCGTCCCACATTCTTGGAATAAGAACACAGTTTCTTATGGGGATTAGGCGCTGCTGCACCAGCTCGAGCTAAAAAATAGCGCGCTAATTGGTGGATCGGGAAAAAAGCTTGGAAAAAGAAACGGGTCCTGCACTAGCTCAAGCTATCTTAAAATTTTGCTTTAACGACCAAACCCGACCTTGAACAAACAAGCCAGATGTGTATTGCGCAACTGGTAACTACCGCTAGCTTCTACACGCACAGGTGCACGGATTCGAAATTAGCTCGAGCTAGTGCAGCACTAGCAAACCAGCTCGAGTTTTTTCCAAAAAACCTAAAGATGACTCGGGTTTGAATTTCCTCCAAATCAGCGCGCTATTTGACCACAAAGTCGGATCTGCTCTTATCGAGCTAATTCATCAGATCACAAATAGCGCGCTATTTGAAATAGCTCGAGCTAGTGCAGCAGCGCCTATTGAGCATGGGCCCCCATGAGACCATCCCCCATAAAAATATTATGGATAGGAAGGGGGGTGGCAAAAGCTCTTTAAAAAAAAAAAAAAAAAATATTTATTGTATTGTTGACACAGATTCTCAGAATAAGAACACATATCTCTTATGGGGATTCGGCTCCCATGCAACCACGCTAGCAAAAGTATGGGAAGGCATAAGTTAGTCTGCATCTTAAGACCTATTATGAAAAATTAACTAATCCCATTCAGGCGGGAGAATTTTAAAATGTTGTTGCTGTTTTGTTTGGTCAAAATAATAGCCTTGTTTGCAGGCGCATTCATCTATGTGGTCCTTATTTCTCTGATCCTTAGGGTGGTATCTCACTTCGCGGAGACGTCTCCGCGACGATAAAAAGTATTAGAGACGTCTCCGAAACTTAGGAGATGTCGTTGAGACGTCTCAGCGACAATTTTCAAAAACTGTCTCAAAGCAATTTCAAAGAACTGTCTCAAAGTAGTTTCCGCGACTCATGAAACGTCTCAGAGACGTCTCTGAAATCCGTCTCAAAGTTGTTTCAAAGTAGTTTCCGCGAAGTGAGATACCACCCTTAGCATTTCACTTGCTGAAAAAGAGCCATGGATATGTTTTTGTTCTTATAAAATGATTGGTCGCATTCCTGATATGCTACTCAAAATCTCATGAAAATTAAACTTCTCTCATTTGCACTTTTGGCTCGTTGCGCATCTTGGAAGTGTAGTCTTTCAGCATCAGACCCTATACAGGGGCAGGGGGCCTGGTCTAAAAGCTAGTCTTTACCCAGACATGATATATTCTATTAGATTGTCAAAATGCAGTCTTGTGCTTGCAGCCAATGAAATGAAGTGCATGTAGTCTTGATTTTCAGATGCTGTCATAGATATGTGGACAAGGGTTTGTGCATGCCTCCCCTGCAAACGTTAAACTAAACAAAAACGTGAAGAGAAGGGAAGAGGGAGCCAGTATTGAGAATTTAGGATGAGTACTAACATACGCACGCACGTAGTAATTAAATGGTCACCTGTTACATATAAATCTAGATTAGAATGTTTTTGAGCTCATCAGTAAGATAGTGTAATTACATGAAAGGCCATTGAAGGGCCACTTCTGGGTTCAGCATGCCTGTGAAAACAGGATTACTTTTTTATTGGTAAGAATGTTTTGCCATCATCCCGAAGTAGAAGGCAAAGGAAAATTTTGCAGTTGAATTTTATCAGTCTTTTTTGAGTCAGAATAGTAAAAAAAAATTATTATTTACTGTCTGAATGCCCTTTTAGGGGCCAATGGATGCAGTTATAACCTTATTGAACCAATTTCATATAAACAAGATAATTGTATGATCTGACTTGCATCCTATTCACAATCCATTGTCTGGTCAGGATAAGACAAGAAGAGGTCTGGTTTGTCTCATTTTCATGGTAAAACATGGGCAGATGCCTCTTCAGATTTCATAGGTAATGAAATGCATGCACTGAGACAAAATATAGCCAGTGCAAATGAGTGACAGGCCTCTACATTTGTAGCCCCCCCCCCAAAAAAAAACAAAAAAAACAAAAAAAAACAACAACAACAACGAACAAATAAACAAACAACACAAACAAACAAACAACAAAAAAAGAAGAAAGTTTTCCATACAATGCCCTTTCATCCGTGTTTGCCTTTTTATAGGACAAGTACATTTACGCTTTATTATATACAACAATTATTTAATATTGACATATTTGTAATACATATTTTGTATCATTGTTCTCTTGTGTGAATGTTTGATGAGTGTTTGATCAAAATCCTTAGTTTGATGAGTAAGCACCATACCTACCTACCCATCTTCTTAAACTCATCTCAATCCACCATGACATCCTCTGGTGTTCAGATGCAATTATCATAAATCTAATAACAACATGGGGCTTCTAGTTTTCTCCCAATTCCTCAACTTGTGGACCTTTTTCTTTCTCTTTTCTCTACTTTCTACTAGTAGAGTTTAGAGTGGAGATAAACTCAAATCATGCCCTCTCTCCATCTGTTTCGTTTCATGTTTGATCTGTTGTATATCTCCATTGTGACAAGTAGTCTTACTATCTAACCCAAGTTTGTTATTTGCTCGGGTTTAGATTGTATTTCCATCTGCTCGTAATCATGTTCACTTAACTAAATTAGTCCCCTCTACCCTCCTCTGTTGTTTACTATCTGTTTTTTGTATCATCTGTTTTTTTTCCATTTTGTTTAGATATCTCCTCATGCCATTATTTTTCAATCCTAGAACCACCAGTTATTTTAGTTTCACTCTTTTGGCTTTATTCAGATAAGATACTTTCATAGTTATGTAGTTCTATGAATGTTGTCAATCATCCAGGTAAATCAAACTTAAAGAGTAAAAAACTGTTCAACTGGACTTACGTTTCACGTCCTATCCAGGACGCTTCATCAGGCCAACACATTGTTGGTGCCAATTGCTTGTTGACCCGGGTCAAGAAACATTTTTTTACTCTTCAAGTTTATAGTAATGTTATATTACATTGTGTATTAGATTTATTTCCCATGTTTTAAGTTAATGATGCCAAATGGACATCAAATGTATCAATCTAAATCAACTAATTTAACCATAAACAAAACAATGCATGGATCTAGCTTGTCAATGAGCCCCAAAGCAGCAAAGCTGCATAACGGTAAAGCGCTAGGGGGGGGGGGAGGAAGAGTCCATTTGAATTCCCTAATCCCCTTCACCTCAGTTACAGGCATGATAACGCCCTTTTTTATTTCTGCTTTACTTTTTCTTTTTCATTTTCTTTATTCTGTTTTTTTTGTTAACCTTCTAAACTCTCTAGATCCACCACTGATAAATCTTTATGACAAGAGCCCTCTACGTAGCTTTCATGTTGAAATTTAGCTTCGTACGTACATGTTGTACATTGACTGTGTCTTTGCATCTAGACTAGTATTGACAGCAATGAGCTTGTCTACCAGTAGCCACGACTCCTTGCCGGGGCACCACCACTTTCTCAGAAAGGGACACATCACACAGCAGGCGCGGGACGGCGCCCACAAGTAGATCACTCATATTTCTAATCTTTTGCAGGGTAGATAGAATTTTTTTTGGGGGGGGGGTGGGCAGTTGAAATTCCTTTACTTTTACCGATACTCTACTATTTGATGACTTAACCCCCCCCCCTTCCTGCCTGGCTAACCCCTTGGACAACTACCCTCTGGATGACTACTCTCTGGGGAAGGCAGGGGGGGGGGGGTAATTGTGTAGTACGTACCTGTATTTGGCCAGATACGCTCTGACGAGTATCATGTCAGTCCTTTGATTTGTTCTCTTCTTTTTGTCCTTTTCTAAAATTTTACACCTGACACATAGTCTAAACATTAACGCCTATATTGTGCCAGCATGACCATCAATATTGACCCTTCCTCCTTTATACCCCCTCCTTCAAAAATCATCTTAATGATATGAATCATCCATTATCTGCACTTGTACAATAGGCTCATTAGGCGCTGCTGCACTAGCTCGAGCTGAAAAATAGCGCGCTAATTGGTGGATTGGGGAAAAAACCCAGAAAAAAGAAACCGATCCTGCACTAGCTCAAGCTATTTTAAAATTTCGCATTTGCGACCTGACGTGACCTTGAACAAACAAGCCCGATGTGTATTGCGTAACTTGTAACTACCGCTAGCGTATACACGCACAGGTGCACGATTTTGGATTTATCTTGAGCTAGTGCAGCACCGCGCAAAATAGCGCGCTATTTCGTACGAAAATTACAAAACAGCTCGAGTTTTTTTTAAAAAACCTGAGATGACTCGGACTTGGATTTCCTCCAATTTAGCGCGCTATTTGACCACAAAGTCGGATCTGCTACGATCGAGCTAGTTCATCAGATCACAATTAGCGCGCTATTTAAAAAAGCTCGAGCTAGTGCAGCAGCGCCTATAGAAGAAAGGCCACCTGCAAGTTCCACCACTACCACCCCTATTCACCCCTCCCATTCACTCCTCCCATTGTTCCTACCCCTATACCCCCGTTTAAACCCACTCCTATTAAAGATCCACTTGATGTTCTCATTCATGATGCTCTTGGCATTGACTGAGCCTGTCTGTGCATCCATTATAAATCTGTTGACGTACAATTTAGTTGGGTTCTTAATGGGTTCAATGTATTGATCTGTACATTGTCAGGGTGAACTTTCAAGTTTTTGTTCTTCCATTTATATTGTTGTAGAATTTTCGATTGGCCTGTCACTTGCAAGAAGAACCATGTATGGACCTATTGTAAAGCTAAAAAAAAAGTCATTCACTAGACGTGCAAAATCCTGAACACACTTTTTTCTTCTCTGAAGACTATTTACTGGTACATCTATTTTTTTTTCTTTCAATAAAATAATATATATATACATGTATATTAAGGTTGTAAAGGAAACAAAAAATGCAGGGCTGCTTTAATTGTTGTCTACAGTATTCCAGGGGCAAACTGAACTTCCCTGAGCCATGCAAGTCTGGTAGTCATTTCATCAATCTCTGGTGTTTAGACTCATTTTAGACCATAGTCACAACTGCAGTGATCATTCCCCTCTCTGTGTCAGATTTTGTAGAAAATCCTTGTGTTCGGATGCAGGGAGATATAATTTTTCAGGCTTGCAGGAGCAAAGTATTTATACTCTGGCTATTGCCATGTCAAAAACTTGAGGAATCGGAGGAGTTAACAGTTGCCAGATAGAGGCTGTGGGACAAGGACTTGCCAATCATGCAAGACCCAGTTGTGTCCATATACGAGATAATCAGCAGAAAACCTGTGAAAAATGAGGACCCAGTCACACCTCCTCCAATATTGATAACAAACCCAATCCTGGTCATTCAGGGTAATGGAACTCTTTGTTTAGTCTTTCATTGTTGTTGTCCTTCTGAATGGGGGCATGGAGAGAGGTGTTAAAAATCTTACATCCAGACTAATCCTTCATGAGCCATTAAGAATTTTGGGTCTGTCTAGGAACTAGTCAGTCTAGTCGTTCTGATGAATGGCATGTGTCCTGGAAATTTCAGAAATTTGGTAGTCTTGCCCAAATATACAAGTACCAGATGCGCCTGTTTCGCAGAAAGACTCAAGGGGGAAAATGTAGGAACAAATTCTTATCATTCATTGTCAGGGTTCCCACTCTACCTGGAAAACCTGAAAGTCGGGGGAAAAGTCGGTTGATTTGAGAAAAATGCCTCAAATTAGGGACAAGTCATGAAATTTAATAAGAAGTTTTCAGTCTGTTGTTTGCTTCGACTTATCCTGTACTGTAACACTTTAAAAAAGTTCAAAATATTTGTCCTGGAATTTTGAATATTCATCAGGGATAGTCAGGGAATTTTGTTTGTGTAGGCCTAGTGGTAACCCTGTTGACTAACTTCTAAAATATTCAAAATTGAATGAAACAAACCATAATAACAACTAAAGGCACTATTATGTACTTATAATTTGACAAAATGATTGGGAAGCTGGATTAGACTCAAATGAAAATTTGTACCTCATCAAACCCGTAAAATTAGAGTATTGATTGCAGACTAGGAGCACAGAACAATTTTGAAGCAACCCCCTCCCCACAGATTGGCCGTAGAAAAATGAAATGCTGGCGTCCAGTGTTCCGAGCGCTGCGGAGACTACCGCACAGTGGGCCTTCCATTGTTCGGACCTATTAACTTGATTAAAAATGTAGAGTACATGGACTATAAAGACCCTTGTGCAACGGCCTTTCGAGTCTGATTAAATTGATTGACTGCTTTGAGGCAATTATACCAGTTACCTTGCCTTGGATATCATAAGCCAATCATTTTAAGTGCCAATTGAAAACTTGTTGATCATATTTGAAGGACAAGCAAATTTATATTTAGTATTGTAATCATCTCTGTAAAGCTGTCTTACGCCAGTGACGTACATTGTATGCATGTGGGCAGAGAAAATGTTTTGAGTGGCATGGTTAATAGAATTAGCAATGTTTTTGATAAACATTTGAATGACAATGAAATAATTGATTTATTATTTAGATATGACTCTAAATTTCATTGAGTAATTTATTTCAGAGAAAGCTTATTAATTAGAATGGTATTATGTTTATCAACAGATGCTGCTATTAGAGTGAAATAAATTTTGTTGACAAAATTGATTTGATGGTATGATTTTGTTTTTATCAAACCCCCTTGGGTTTTAACAGACATGGTTTTATGGATTTATTACATTGTACAAAGCTTTGTCATTTAATTTCATATTAATCAATTTATTAGTGATGTCCAAGAAATTACATACGAGGGGATGTTAGGTTGCTCAGGGTTCCCAGCCCATCAGGGAAATCAGGGAAAATTATTTTACTTTTTACCAGTCAGGGAAAAGTCAGGGAATTCTGAAGAAAAAAAACCCCCGGAAAGTTCAGTAGTCAGTCAGACTAGTGTTTTATTCTGCAAATAGTTCACGGCGACAACAAAGAAAACACTTGAAAATTGAAATGGGTTTAAATAATTATCAGGAATTTTTAGATTTCATCAGGGAAAAATCAGGGAATTTTGTCTTCTTGGAATGCTGGGAACCCTGTTGCTGGATGGTTTCCATTTTCTACTACCCTTTTCTCACAGGCCTTTTCTTAACCCCGTACTATCGTTAACCCCATACTTTCCTTTACCCCGCACTATTTATTTTCCTTTTCCGACGAGCCAAAATATCTGCCTAACCCCGACTAAGAAAATGCACGCTGTTCTCACACAGAAATCGGTAACCCCGTACTATCGTTAGCTTATGAATATTCACGAGCGCATCGCTGTGAGCCTCCGTTGTGGCTTGGCGCTCGCTAGTACGGCATGTGCACAGCTGTTGGCTTAGCCGGATTTCTGTTCCGACGAGAGTTTGTAATCCCGGCTTTTCACTCTGAACACTGCAATGGCCCGGCTAACCCTGCTATTTTGCAGGGCCGGAGAATCCCGTACTATAGGTGGGGTTAGCCTACTTTGCCAAAACGTCGTCGGAACAGAAAGTGGAATAAGCTTTACCCCGTACTATAGGTGGGGCTAAATGGCAAGTTAGTACTACCTATAGTACGAGGCTAAGGAAATTTGGTACGTGAGAAAAAGTTACGGGTGAACTTTTTGGGGTAATTGGTTCTGAATTCTGAAACTACACAAGCATCTATTATTCTGTACTGCATCTGAGACACATTTTGACAAACTTCTTTTGATTAACTCATGAAACTCATGTGCACAGGAGAGGGATTTTCATACTGATATAGTTTGACAGTCCACATGGAGGATTCACATAATCAGACGATGAAAACTGTTTCCTCCGGAAAACAAAATGAAGGTAGCATCCACTTACGGTAGTTTTCAATCTAAGTAGCAATAATCAAAGTATTTTTTTAATGATGTTTAAATTATTCTTAGTAATCTGATGCAATTTAAAAAATTTTAGTCTCTACTGAAAGTTGATCATTTACTAAAACAACCTCTTGGGGTTCATATTATCACATCAATATAGATTGATTCATCGACCATCACAAGTCAAAATCATGAAAAGTCCATCCCATTAAAGTGTAAAATAAAAAAGAGATCACGGTGTAAATAAACTAACAATCACCCAACTCTGACAAGCTTTGAGACCTATAAGTCGCAGACGGAGAGAGGCCTGTGTGTATGTTTAACATGAATAAATGATACGATCTATTCCCATGATAGCAAGGTTATCTCGCTTCAAGCCAAATGACACTATTAGATGACTTAACGAGTTAACACCTAGTCCATTTCTTGCACAGCCTCGTCAGCTTTCCTCAGCGCTATTAGACCTCATCTCATCTTCCAATATCTTGTTCTTCACACCTGTAATGCTCCATATGGTTCGGAGTTCCAAAAGATGTACCGCTATTTTTATTATAGCACCGATTCTTATCGTTACGCCTTCTTCTGTCATTATTTGATGACTTGAAATAGATGAAATATCACTCCCGAATGTTTTGGGGTGTGAGATAGGTGGTGACTAACAGAGTTTTCTTAGAAAGGGTAGTAGCATCACAAGACTACTGAACTTCGTTCAAAAGTTCACCTTCATGACTCCCTTTTGACAAAATATCGTCAACAACAAAATAATCAGTAAATTATAATGATTATTGTCATATAATGGGAATGTTTGGAAGAGAAAGGTTTTTCTCTCTTCACTTGATGATAATGATTTATTAATAGTGTACGCCTAAAGAGTTGTAGGTAAACTTTTTATCATTTTTAAGCAATTTTGAGTAAGCATATATTATAACATTACAATATGTACAATGTACATTATGTGATCCAAATTGTTGCATTATGGGTTGGGAAACTGGATAGATTGAGTATTTAAGTACTAGAGGTGATGTTTTTGTGGAATAGTCCCTTTGAATGACTCTGGGTAGTGAAATCTTCAATTTTAGTTATTTGTATTGCATTGTAAACATTTTTTTCTTAGATTGATAGTGTTACATTACTAGCCCCCCTCTTAAATAGTGATCACATTTTTGTAAACTGATAGAACTTAGAAATTTGACTAACATTGATGAGCTAGTTGACTATTTTACTTTGTGCACTGTCGTCAAAATGTGAGTACTGGATTGTGTTTGCGGAACAAAGTAGGGATATGTCAAGCAGTTGAGAGTACATGAGAAGAGATCTGTGCTGTGGTCCATTAGCATTGTTTACAATATTCATGACACTACCTTGAAACTGAGTGGACATGCACCATTATCTGATCTATAATTTTAAAATTTTAAAATAAGCGAATTCTTGGAAAAAATAAACGTGCTTTCCTTATGAGGGGAATAGTTCAAGTTGAACGTGAGCACTCTGCATGAAACTTGACTTGGCCATGTCCGATCTCCATTTGAGGAGTTTCCGCAACCTGGCATATCTTACATCTTAAAACCTTACCCTATGTAAATTGCCACTTTGTTTAAACATACTTTGACTAATCAATGCCAGTTTGTCTTATCCCACATGGTCTATATGTAATTCTATTCGTCTACAACCAGTTCGTCTGCAACCAGTTCGTCTTATTTCCTTTTGTTATAATTGTCACTTTGCTTGATGACCATTTTGTCTAATTCCCATTCTGTATAATATCCACTTGGTTTAACACTGCTTGGTCAATTCCTGTAACAAACTTGTATAAGACCAAATATTCAGTTGGGAAATAAAATTAAACAAAAATGCAATCAGACCATTTAGCTGTTTTCTTTGATTAGACCAAGTGGTCATTAAACCAAGTGAGAATTGGACCAAATTGGTATTAGACCAAATGAGCTAAGCCCATGTGGTATTAGACAATCAAGGACATCACTATAGTCCGCAGGCCGATAGTTCCCAGTGCTTATAGACATCTACACCTTGGTGTAGGGTCATTGTGACCCGGTGTCCTAGGGTTAGGGCATAGACCAAAATGTGAGCCTAGGATATTTTGACCCTGTGTCCTAGGGTTATTGCGGACTATCGGCCCTGCAGACTAGTGGGCTATAACCAGACAATCAGCCCATATGAATCGTTTAAAGGGATTTAGTAACTTCCAAAAACAAGTGCAAAAGAGATCGAAATGAATAGAATTCTATCACTATGACCGTAAACACAAACAACTGCAAGTTTCAGATCAAATGCATGTCATTTACTATCTTAAAACAGTGAAATTTCAAATGCGGCTGAGGATACGGCCGCGCATGATTAATTTATACCGCTCCGTTGCAAGCTTAGCCGCCCGGTAGGCACAGGGACTTGACAACAGGAAATGCGGTGAAAACCACGTACGTTTTTCAACGCACGTGGTTTTATAAAGCGTCAAGGAACGGGTTGTAAAATTTGAGTATAAAATCGTAAAATTTTAGATATATCTCGAATGTAAAGCAAGCAAGTAGACTGCAATTTTTAAGGAATACCAGACTGACCTATGTGTAGTCATATTGGCAAAATGAGCTAAATCCAATAAATTGCAATTTAAATATCATTCAATGTTACTGCATCCCTTTAAATGTACCCCTAATCCTAAACTTGATAGTACTATGAGAGTTAGGTTGTCTAGGATGTCAGAGAGTCAGCTTGTGGAGAGACCCTCCATCTGCCTGCCCTTTGCCAAGTAGTTGAGGAAGGAAAAGTCCTGTTACAAACCTCGATCAATGAGAAATTATCCCCATTTCCAGCCCGCTTCCGACTACTCTGAAATACATTTCACCTCTTCCTCCCACCCTCCTGCTGCCTAGTCCCACTAACTTTCTATTCTGTTGTATCAAGATTCTAAGCTTCTCACATTTGACCATCAAGTCTCTTGGTCCTTCACCCCCTGTGAAGTTCAGCTGACCTAGCGATGACCTGCGGGCAAGAGTTTTTAGCTTGAACTTGAATCTAGTCTGTTCATTCAGACTCAACAAGAAAGAAGAAGTTTGACAGTGCGCATTAGATTTTGACTATTGTCAATGTTGCATTGATATAGATTATTTCTGCTCGACAACAAAACCAGTACAGAACAATTGCGCTCTTGGAGAGCAAGCAAACCAGCCCTGCAGAATAGCACTTTATGATGTAATACTCCGGACAAATTAGTCCTGTATGTTCCAAGACAATAATAGTATTATATGAATATTAAGTCTATATTACTACTAATAAATAATAGGCTTTGTGATCGATTATAATGACGATTCACAACATTTATATCACCCCATATTGATTTTTGATTGATTTAATATAAACATCTCGTAAGAACTAGAAGGCCATTACAGTACAAGTAAAGGATTTAAAGCCTTCTGGCTCCCATCTCCTCTATGTTGTGGCCATCTGAATAAAAATTTTCTGCTGAAATCAAAGACTAATTGGTTGCAGTGAACTTTACCATTCTGCCATTCAAGCTTTGTAGCATTTTTGTGAATAGAAACTTATTAAAAACAGCAAATCTTCAGGGAACAGGGACGGTTGTTTGACCGGTGGCCATGGCCCAACTTGTCTTTTCTCTCTTTGGTGCTGTCGTCACGATCTTCTTAGAAATATGAATGATGAATAAGATGATAAGAATTGAATACCAAATGTCATAAACAATATTATGTTCTCACTGCAGGGTTCAAGGAGAAGGAATATATTTAATCACTATATTTAACCTGAATCATAGATTATAGAAAAAAAAAAATTTTCTCCCAAATTATTTGGGGGGGGGGGGGGGCCCTGTCTTAATAAAGACTTGCAATAGATAGGGTTAGGGTTTTGGGGTTATAGGTCAGATTCAATACAGGGTCTTCATAAGACAGACATCAATTGTCGTTATCAGTTTTCGAAAAGTCAATATTCATTATTTTGCTGTTGGTATACATAAAATCTCAATTTTAACCGTGTCCAATATACATGTATAGGCCTACTTACTTTGTTTATAGATGGATAAGACATGTAGGCCTACATATACATTATATAATGTTCCATCCCCCCCCCCCTTTCTGAAGTAAATATGGACAATGGTGTCTTGTCATGTCTCTAATTGATATTTTTTTGTTAATTTTATTGAAATGTACTAATTTTGTGATAGATTAATGGCTTTAATATCACCATTATGTTTACTATTCCAAGTACTGCAACTTCAGGGGGGCATTTCATCAAAGGACTTGTCAGACATTTTATCCGACAAATTTGCTCTCAGCCAATCAGATGCAAGGATTTCAGTAGCTTGTAACAGTTTGTCAGATAAAACGTCCGACAAGTCCTTTGATGAAATGCCCCCCAGGGTACCATTTCATCAAAGGATTTGTCAGACGTTTTATACGACAAATTTGCTCTCAGCCAATCAGATGCAAGCATTTCAGTAGCTTATAACAGTTTGTCGGATAAAACGTCTGACAAGTCCTTTCATGAAACGCCCCCCTGTTCTCCTTCCACCTCCTCCCCGACACTCTAAAATGAATGCCGTGTTTGACAATCCTGCAAGTCACATGTACTATGATGTCCTGTAGGTAATTGATCATCCTATAACTGTCCATTGGGCAATCCATCCCACACCAAAGGGACCATGAAGGAAATTGTTAATTATGTCAGCAGCGGACAATTGCTTGCTGGAAGACATATGGTAAGGGTGCCTTTGGGGTTACTCCTGGCCAAGTCTGTCAGATCATCAACTTGTCATTTGAACTTGGTTCGTTGAAGATGCTCTTTATTTCATTTTGCATTGTCATATTGATAATACAATGTATATTTATGATTTCATCTTGTTAATCTGTTGCATTAACCATTAATTACATTTTTTTTTGGGGGGGGAGGGGTATCATAGAGATGACCCTTTATTAAAGGTTACCTAATTTTTGATGAGTTGATTAATAAATGAATAAATAGATGATTGAGCAAGTTAATGAATTGATTAACAAAAGGGAAAAAAGGTCATAATTTACAAAGCCTGTTTGGTTTAAAGGTACAGCTGATATATTCCTCACCTTAAAAGAAACGAACAACAGAATTGAACAGCATCACAAGTTTTTGAGCTAAAATCTGAAGTGGATATCGTGAAGGAAAAAAAAATGAAATTCAACAACTCTAAAGAGACATCAATATATTGTTGTGATTATCATTTGTATGCTGTCATTACTACCCACCATCTATCCAGGGGCAGAGGCATTATGATGAGCCGATGAAATACATGTATGTTTTGCTTCTAAGTAGTCTTTGGAAATAACAAATTACCAAGCTGTACATGTACATGTATGTGGTGGGCTCCTGTCAATATTATTATTCTTTTCAGTCTGATTATCTGCTGTTTCCTAGAGGATGTTGAGAAGACAAAAAAAGAAGTTGTAATATTATGGGATGTTGAGAGCTGTAATGCCATTAGGCCAAATACTTTAACAAGGGCTAATGTCCTAACTTTGAACACAGAGCTTGTTACGGATGCAATGAAGTTATACAGAAAATCTACCTGTACAGGTGAAAAATCAAATTACCCCTACTTATCACCAAATCAGGCCAACCTTTCACTCTCAATACCTTAGCTGAACAAACACGTCTTCATGCATTTATTATGATTTATGCAAAATTCTTCTTTTTCAATTATTATTTGAACATATCCATTAATACTCTTTGAATGAATCTATCCATCAAGGTTTTAAATACATGTTTATTAATTAATTTACACTTCATATTTATTAAATTGACTCTTGAATCATCAATTAGCCTGTGGATGTTTTTCTTTTAATCTTTTGTTTTTTTAGCTTTACCATGCAGGTTTATATTATCTATTACTAGTACTAGGTTAGAAGAATAGGGTTTTTGTCTAATGGATCTGAAGGATGGGATAGCTTATGTTCCTTTGGTTATCAGTAAATGATACATTGATTGGTTTGAAAAGTTCAAAGGGACCCACATTGCAATGGGTCTAATTTCTTCTTGGTTCACTCATTTATAGTGTTTGTACATGAACATGTAGGTGATGGATATCATACAGTTCACTACAGAGTTTCATTGAAATTTTGTAATCCTGCTTTTCTATTTTCAGAGTTTACAAGAAATCAAGACAGTTTGACGTTTTGATTTGTGATGAAAATGACCTTTGGCCAATGTAATAAAGTACAATTTGTGTGTACTTAGTTGGTTTGTTTTGTTCATACTAGAAATTGATACAATTGTTAGTTAAAATGTAAGATATTTGTACAATTAAAATCTGTGTACATATACATTGTAGTAAGGGGGAAGTAAGATTGGTTTCACGGTGTGTGAAAAGCAGTAACATACAACTACCCTTTAGAAGCAGTAACATACAACTATGCTACATTGTAATGTAACGCATGTTTTTGTTTATTTTATTCATGTATGTATATCTTCCTTGATGGAAGCATAACATCAACCATGATGAAAGCATAATATTGAATGCGTGACGTCCATCAATTCAAAGAAATGAAGGCGTGATGCGCACATCATCTCTATTTCTGCATTTTCATCTTACGTATCTCGCTTTGTGACTTGGTTTTATCGTTAATAAGTAGCTTGGGTTTACTTAGCACCTCTTCCTTTATCCTGCTAGAGCTTTAAGCCTTGTCAGTGTATGATGTGAAAAATTGAGGAGGACAGTGACTCCTCATCCGAACGCCTCTTCAGATCCAGTCATCCGTATGGTGGTGTTCAGACGTGCAACTTTGTCATATTAATTGTGTTGATGTCCATACGCCATGACTTATACCGCATTTACATTGAGACTCGGCTCTCGTGTCGAATTCACGGGAAGGGTTCGACACTGCAAAGAGTGAACCTGTGATCGTGTTTATACACAACAAAAAAGGCGAGTTCAACACGGCTCCAAGATCATGACCGGAAGTAAGGGATGTCATTAATGTGTGTTGCGATGTATAGCCAAATTCCATATCTACATGTATCCTCAAGGTCATCGACTTCGACACGGCTTTCTGTTTACACACATAAAAATTGCCGTGTCGAACCCGCCTCCCAGATCGAAACCTACGATATTGGCGGAGCAAAAAATGCGTGTCGAACCCGGGTCGCGGATCACACTGATCCCGTTTACATGGAATAAAATTGCCATGTCGAGCACGATTGCCGTGTCGATCCCGCGACCCGAGTCACAGTGTAAACGAGGTATTACACAGGTTCCCACTCTACCTGGAAATCAGGGAAAAGTCAGGGGATTTGATAAGAAGTTGTCGGCCTGTTGTTTGACGCAATACATCAAAATAGTTGGAAATCGTTACCATGGAAATTTGAGAAACCATCAGGAAAAAGTTAGGGAATTTTTTTTCTCCTAGTAGTGGCAACCCTGACAAAAACATTGGTCCAGTATTCTTGATTTGACATTGTAAAAGTACGAACTCGTATTCACTCTTACGAATAATCATTTATTACATGGACTCAGATTTGAACTTGCCAGAATTAAACTGACTGTTCTGCTCTCAGAATGTTTTTAAATTTATTGTACATTGACCAAACAAAACCCCTGATATTTTGCTCCAAACCCCCACAACATAAAATCAGTGTGGAGCCATAAAATTACTTTATACATTTACATCAAATTTCTTTTCGACGGTTGTAAGTGAATTTGTTATTTTTTTTATGGGGTTATGCTGAGTTGGTCAGAACAAGTCTCTCACATAATTCCTTGATGTGAACATGTCTTCACTCCTCAATGTAAATGTCCTCACTTCTCAATGTGAACGTGTCCTCACTTCTCTATGTGAACGTGTCCTCACTTCTCGATATGAACGTGCCCTCACTTCTCTATGTGAACGTGCCCTCACTGCTCATGGTCTTGAAGCCGTTGCTCGTTAGAAATTGATTGCCTATGGTACATAATGCATGCTCTACAAATTACCCCTACCCAAAATGGGCCATCCCCATTCACCAAGCCCACTTTCATGCTTGCCTGCATTCAAGCATGTCAAGAAGAAGATGTACTTCTGTTCCTGACATTGTTGATGTTCTCACTCTGGACATAAATTATTAGTTTCAACTTAAAAATTGAATATCATTATCATTACACTTTATATTATAATCATTTGTATTTTCTTGAATTTGAACTTGTTTACAACATGAATTGTGTCCAGAAATTGGTTACCTTGACATTCTGATTCCCAAGACAAAAGTTTTTAGTACCTGTAGTGATATTACAGCTTGTTCTTGACTTTCCTATTTTTGCAAGGACATAAATCATGCATAAATGGGGTGGGTACATTACTTTACCATTATTGCTGTGTATTGCAGAAGGGCATTGTTTGATATCAATCACAAATTTTGAAAGCCCTTTTACAGGAAATCATAGTAGATGTATAAGGAAGTGAGAGTAATAGAGGAAGTATCAACTAGTATTTACTGACAATGTATTAGGACAGGAGATAATTGATATCAGAATTTTGACCTCAGTGCTCTAATGGTTGTATCTTAACGTACACGAGGACAGACATTTTGATGAGGAATAAGATGGCTTTTGTTTGATGAAGGTTAAACATAATGAGATTGTTATCATCAAGGTAGTTGGAACTGAATGAACAAGTTAATTATTTTTAGATTGAGTTTTGTTAATGAGTATGTCACTCCTATCTTTTCAATTCATAACTGGTATGAGAAGAACCTTCACGATTATTTCCTCTTATCCCCTCTCGATTATCCTTTTCCAGAACACTCTTCATTAACATCATAATCACTATCAATATCATCATCGCTATCATTAGAACTCTCTTATACTATTCGCACCCATATTTTCCTCTTGATATTCCAGAACAATTTTTATCATCATATACCGCGTTTACATTGAGACTCGGCTCTCGTGTCGAATCCACGGGAAGGGTTCGACACTGCAAAGAGTGAACCTGTGATCGTGTTTATACACAACAAAAAAGGCGAGTTCAACACGGCTCCCAGATCATGACCGGAAGTATGGGACGTCATCAATGTGTGTTGCGATGTATAGCCATATTCCATATCTGACCTCAAGGTCATCGACTTCAACACGGCTTTCTGTTTACACACATAAAAATTGCCGTGTCGAACCCGCCTCCCGGATCGAACCTACTATTTTGGCGGAGCAAAAAAGGCGTGTCGAACCCGGGTCGCGAATCACACTGATCCCGTTTACATGGCATAAAATTGCCGTGTTGAACCCGCGACCCGAGTCACAGTGTAAACGAGGTAATAATCCTTATCATCAATGATATCATCATCATCGTCATCATCACCATCATCATTATCATCATCATTATCCTCATCACCATCATCACCATCATCATCACCATCATCAACATCATCATCATCATCATTGTTAACATTATCCTCATCATCGTTATCATCCTCATCTTCATCACCATTGTCATCTTCATCATCACAATTTCTCTTTATCACCATCATCACCATCATCATCATCATCATCACCATCATCACCATCATCATCACCATCACCGTCACCATCATTATGGTCATCTTCATCATCGTTAATGTCATGTTGTGGTCAATGTTATGGTCAAAGTTATCTTCATCATCATTATTCATATCAACATGGCTATTATCAGTCCTATCTTGTGTAGGGGAATGAAAACCATCCCCATTTATCTCCCAAACAAAGTGCGAAACTTGAGGAATTACTTGAAGTCCAAGCACAAGTTGTACTATGGTAGAAGTCAAGTGATGTTATTTGTTTTGGATCAGAGGTCACGGAAGGGGGGGGGGGCACAGTGACCTTAGTTGCTACATGTAAAGTACAGGTCAGTCTGTAGTATGGTGACCAGACCATGTCTTTTCCCATCTCCTCAACAATTTTCTTTATTTCTTCAAAATATATCATTGTCAGTTGGTCATCTTTACAAAAAGAGTGTGTTCAATGTCCAGTTTCAAATTTATACGCCAACATGAATCATGATACAAAACGCAATTACAAAACGCTGATATAAAGAAAAACAAAGAGGGTGTTCATTGTCCCCCATCCCCGGTCGTAAAAATAAACATGTTTCAAATCTCAATTTATATTTAAACGCTGAAAAAGATGCCTTTACAAACACAATCAGCTTCAATTTTACGACCTTGAGCATCGCGATTGCAACGAAATGCGACACTGAACAGGATTGAGTTTTCAAACGTGTTTAAATGTGCTCTCGCAATGGAAGCTTCCGGTGCAATTGAAAAAAGGAGAAGATATTTGTTTTTTGAGAGCGGGGAATTTAAAGACGATCGACGTATAAACACGTTTAAATTTTGGACACTGAACGCTGCACCGCTGATCGCGTTTGTGTTTGTGTTTTGTGATTGCGTTTTGTATCATGATTCATGTTGGCGTATAAATTTGAAACTGGACATTGAACACACTCTAAATATCATATCTTGAGATGGGTTGGGTTAACCCTGTGCATCCTCTTTTGACCAGATTGTTTGACCGTGAAGGCAAACAGTCCTTCAGTGGATGCTTCAAATCATAAGCAAACCTTGCAAAAATCCTTGTGACATGTCTATAAAATTTGATAACTTACTTCCACCCCAAAAGCCGCTTGTCTTATAAAGAGAAAGAATGGTAAGTACGGACTTTTTTTATGTGTGACCTACAATGTAGGCTATAGAATCATCCCTAGACCAAACTAACTTGTGCATTATAATTATTTCAAGCTTCTGTTGGTTGCAGTAATAATTTGGAGCAGGCTGATTTCATTCACACAGCAAAATTCACTCAAAGGGTTTTTCAGATGTACAATGTCAGTGACTGGAATGGGAGACTAGCTGGTTGAAAGCTACACAGTAGTCAATGTACATTCCAAGCAGTACTGACATCCTTGGTGCCCAGGTCGAAAAAACAGTTAAAACCCATATGATTTTTAACTGGTGTCAACTGGAATTAATTGGTACCAGTTAAAACCCATTGGTCAAACTGGTGGAAATGCCAGTTGGCCTATGGGTTTTAACTGGAATCAAATGGTACCAGTTAAAACCCATTGGTTAAACTGGTACATGTTGGAAATACTCCAGTTGATTACAAATAAAACCCATTAATTGAACGGGTTTATACCAGTTATTTCCCATTCATACCCACATACTGAATTGGACCATTTGATACCAGTTAAAACAAGTAAAGTCAACTGGTGGTATATACCAGTTATTTCCCATTCATACCCACATATTTAACTGGACCATTTGATACCAGTTAAAACAAGTAAAGTCAACTAGTAGTTTAGACCAGTTATTTCCCATTCATACACACATACTTGACTGGACCATTTGATACCAGTTAAAACAAGTAAAGTCAACTGGTAGTTTATACCATTTATTTCCCATTCATACCCACGTACTGAACTGGACCATTTGATACCAGTTAAAACAAGTAAAGTCAACTGGTAGTTTATACCAGTTATTTCCCATTAATACCCACATAATAAACTGGACCATTTGATACCAGTTAAAACAAGTTAAGTCAACTGGTGGTATATACAGTTATTTCCCATTCATACCCACATACTTAATTGGACATTTGATACCAGTTAAAACAAGTAAAGTCAACTGGTAGTTTACCAGTTATTTCCCATTCATACCCACATACTTAACTGGACCATTTGATACCAGTTAAAACAAGTAAAGTCAACTGGTAGTTTATACCAGTTATTTCCCATTCATACCCACATAATGAACTGGACCATTTGATACCAGTTAAAACAAGTAAGTCAACTGGTGATATCCAGTTATTTCCCATTCATACCACATACTAACTGGACCATTTGATACCAGTTAAAAACAAGTAAAGTCAACTGGTAGTTTATACCAGTTATTTCCCATTCATACCCACATACTTAACTGGACCATTTGATACCAGTTAAAACAACTAAAGTCAACTGGTAGTTTTTACCAGTTATTTCCCATTCATACCCACGTACTAACTGGACCATTTGATACCAGTTAAAACAAGTAAAGTCAACTGGTGGTTATACCAATTATTTCCCATTCATACCCACATACTGAACTGGACCATTTGATACCAGTTAAAACAAGTAAAGTCAACTGGTGGTATATACAGTTATTCCCATTCATACCCACATACTGTAACTGGACCATTTGATACCAGTTAAAACAAGTAAAGTCAACTGGTGTTTTATCCAGTTATTTCCCATTCATACCCAATACTTAACTGGACCATTTGATACCAGTTAAAACAAGTAAAGTCAACTGGTAGTTTTATACCAGTTATTTCCCATTCATACCCCCATAATGAACTGGACCATTTGATACCAGTTAAAAACAAGTAAAGCCAACTGGTAGTTTTTATACCAGTTATTTCCCATTCATACCCACATACTTAACTGGACCATTTGATACCAGTTAAAACAAGTAAAGTCAACTGGTGGTATATACCAGTTATTTCCCATTCATACCCACTACTGAACTGGACCATTTGATACCAGTTAAAACAAGTAAAGTCAACTGGTAGTTTATACAAGTTATTTCCATTCATACCGCATACTATAACTGGACCATTTGATACCAGTTAAAACAAGAAAGTCAACTGGTAGTTTTATACCAGTTATTTCCCATTCATACCCATATACTGAACTTGACATTTGATACCAGTTGAAACAAGAAAAAGTCAACTGGTAGTTATTTTCCCATTCATACCCACATATGAACTGGACCATTTGATACCAGTAAAAACAAGTAAAGTCACCTGGAAGTATATACCAGTTATCTCTCCATTCATACTGCAGTCAGTGGTACCAGTTAACCCATGTCTCAACTGGAATATGTTGGAAATATACCAGTTATTCCCAGTTGAGACCTTTGAACAAACTGGAACGATACCAGCTAGCCAATGGGTTTATACTGGAGTCAGTGGTACCAGTTAAACCAAATGCCCAAACTGGAATATGTTGAGAGTATATACCAGTTATTCCCATTAGTTGAACCTTGTACAAACGGGAAAGCATACCAGCCAGCCAATGGATTTATACTGGAGTCAGTGGTACCACTTAAATCTTATTGTCCAAAGTGGAAGTTGTTGGAAATATACCAGTTATTCCCAGTTGAAACCTTTGAACAAACTGGTACGTATACCAGTTAGCCAAGGGGTTTATACTGGAGTCAGTGGTACCAGATAAAACCCAATGCCCAAACTGGAATATTTTGGAAATATACAAGTTATTCCCAGTTGAAACCCTTTGGCACAACTGGTACGCACCAGCTAGCCAATGGGTTTAAACTTGAGTCAGTGGTACCAGTTAAATCCCTGCCCAAACTGGAATATGTTGGAAATATACCAGTTATTCTCAGTTGAAACCTTTGACCAAACTGGTACGCATACCAGCTAGCCAATGGGTTTAAACTGAGTCAGTGGTACCATTGAAACCATTGACAAATCTGGATCATTAATACCAGTATAACCATTTGCTTTCCGTTGCTCATCAAGCAAACAGGTGAAGGGTAGCCTAATGTCATATGAGCGCCCCTCCCTGTAAAATATGCACTGTTGCTTATAAAGGCTGGATTATTTTTTTGTGTCCTGCAGCAACATCATTTTGCTCCGGCTTTATTTCTTGGAGTTGTGTGCCCTACTTTCACTTTTGGGGGCTTTGGCTATATTTTGGAAGTTCCCAACCGTTCCCGGGGAATGAAAAATAAAAGAAGTTTTGTCTACCCCACAGCGCCCATTTTTTAACACTTTCTTCTCTCATTTTGGGGCCCCTTATTCGTTAAAACCGGCTGACCAAGGCCCCTCCATAGTATTCCTGGAAACGCATCTGAATACAGGGTTGTTATTGTTCTTTACATTAAATCAAAGTGCAGGGTCAAGCCATTTGTCTCTTGTGTAGGGAGGGGTTGAAGTAAAAAGTGAGACGATGAAAAATTGAAATATGATTCTATCCTACATTATGGTCAAATTGAAACAAGGGAAGTTATAAAAAAAAAACAACAACCATGAATACTTAATTAGTTTCATTTGCCACCAAATTCTGTTTCAGCCTTATTGACAAGATTGTAAATAGTGACTATATCTATTTTTCATCATGATTAATGTTTGGCTGAGATTCTGCAATACATTTTTGGGAAGATAGAAATTTTAACCTTGTAAAAGTGAATAAAATCCATTTTGAGCAACGAAAGAAATTTTGACCATTCCCCTAGACAATGATTAAAGGCTGTGACCATAAAACAGATTTAACTTAAAGAACAATGAACACTGAGGGGGCATTGTCAACGGGTAACAAAAAAGGGCCCCCAAAATGAAAAAAAGGGCAAATAAGGGCATTGTGGGGGTTGACAAATTTTTGTTTTTTAATACCGGGATTGGTTGGGGGAACGTCCAAAATATAGCCAGGGCCCTGAAAAGTGAAAGTGGGGACAAACAATTTCAAGAAATTAAAGCCGGAGTAAAAAGATGTAGCTTGATCACATAAAAATATCCAACTTCTATGGGCAACAGTTTACATTTTTGGATCTATTAATTTTTGGACTCAATTAAATGATATTCTCCAAAAGCTAAAGGGCCACCGGATAATTATTAACCACATCTTCATAAAATTAAGTAGTATTTAATATATCCAGACCCCCTAGCCTCCCCCCCCACCAGAAAAAAAATTACTCACCCCTCTTCCTGCGCATATATTTGATATAATATTATATTTTCCATTTATTATCATTATTTGGGGGGAAGGGAGAGGAGGGGAAGGAGGGGGGGGGGTTGAAAGGCCAATCATAAACAAAGAGGGCTGTAGGATGACATATTGCTTTGAACTCCATCAATATAGGGGCAATAAATGTCATTTAAGCACTCTATGCTCTCCCCCCCCCCGAAAAAAGGGGGGGGGAAAGAAGATAGTAATAGCAATAATGATAAAAAATAATAATAATAAATATATTAAAATAAACACTTTTTCGGCGAATAGAGGGGGGGGGGGCCTGCTGCCCCCACCGTGGATCCGCGCCGCGCCTACCTACAAAATTAACCAGCTCATGAGCTACACAAATCTGGTGCATGGTCTGAATAACAGACTACACGCATGCGCAGTGTGTGTGCTGTTTGAATTTCGTGGTCGGTATAATTTGGCGTTTTTATGACAGTGCCTTTGCAAAACACTGGTAAAAATCACTCAAGTTCAGTATGTCACCTCTTGTAAGGTAAGAAATTGTAGTATTTAACTAATTCTTGTAGCATTTTTATCTGTGAAATTGCATATAATATGATTTTACATTGTCAAAATTACTGTTCAAAATATCTTTCTGCAGTGCAACATTGTGAAATCAGAGTTAACACAGTCCCATGTACCTAAATCTGCGTAGTATTTGTGTTGACACGCACATGATAAACATTGTTTTTTCTTGTATTTCCATGGCATTAAGATTAATTACTCTCATGTTAGCCCTAATACATTTGTTCAAAGAGTAGATCTAGCTCAATAACTTAAAAATCATATTAATGTATAATTTCAAAAGTATGCAATATTAATCTAGAATTATATTGATTATAACATTGAAATATGAACAATTAATCGATTCAGACAATTAATCAATTTCAATGTCTAACGTTAACTGTTAATAATGAAAAGTTCTAACAACAACGTACCCCATCTTAATTCGCATAAGTTACTTTTATGAACATGCATTTCTTATAGAAAGTATATATTACATTTTATTGACATTGTGATGTCAGAGCTACCAAGTCTCACGCATTTTGCGTGAGACTCACGCATTCGGGTCTGTCTCACGATCTCAAGCAGAACACCCCATTTCTCATGCAATGACAAAAAGTAGCATAGGTCTAACGAGATATTTTAGATTTTTTTACCATTTTGGAGTCTCAAAACCTAAATATCGGCAGTTTTGTCGCGCATCAATCCCTGCGAGTGCTATAATTTCATGCGGGAAATGTATGTCTCAAGATAGTTTACTATAGGATGGGGGGTCCGTTGTCCGACACTTGACAAAAATGAAGCCTGCTTGTTTGTCTCAGGATTAAGCCAAAAATATATGTTGAATGATGCTTATCTTCATCAATATTTGATGATGTGTAGAATATTTTCTATCACTTTTTTCCAAAAAACTACAAAAAGATTGCTTGTAAACTTTTCAAATGGCTGGTCAAAATTCGTCTGTCCGGATAACAACCTGTCCGGACATACAGCAACTGGGTAACTACATGCAACATGTGAAATGTGTGCGCGGTGCGCGCCTCTTTGTGTACAAATTACTACTGCGCGCGCGCACATGCGGTAAATGCGCCGCGTGCGCACTGCTTTTAACCAAAATGCGAATGATTCACGCAAATTTTTTGTTTGAACTTGGCACGTCTGTGATGTGCGTTGCCATGATTAGGCCTTAGTTTGTCAATAAATCTAACGTAAGCCTAGAATCTAGGCCTAGACTTTTTGATTTAGGGGACGCACACACAGCAAAAGGGTTCCTCCTTTTTCACCACACTCTCACACACAAAAACAGTCATGGTTTTGAGGGCGAAATTGATGTTGAATGCGATTCTGCCATACGGCACTTTAGTCATATCTTCAATTTTTGTGTGACATTAAAATGTCTCCTCAAAGTCTTGTATCTTTTGTATAAAATAACCAATTTTTGTGTCGTATTGATTGATTGTTCGTTATATATGATCATGACAAATCCATTGACAATATTTACATTTACGAGATAGAAAATTCTTGTGGTCTCCCTAATATTAGATGGCTGTATATTTGTGTTTGGTAAATAAATTCTGCACATGAAATTAACATGTAGCTAATACTAAAGTATTAACATCATGCTATGGGTGCTTGTAGCAAACTATTTATTTAGTAGACTCTAGGCCTACATCATGACATGAAGGCCTACAGAGTTCAATTAGACATGTAGTCTATAACGAATTAATTAAACATTAAATGCTATTTTGTTTCCTGCCGTCATGTCTTCCTTCATGATTATCTAGTCTGTGATAAATCAACAAAAGTGCTCTATTGACAATATTTTTTCTTCCCAGATTTGTTAAAAGGGAAAGAAATGATGGAGGCTCTACACCATATAGGGAGTAACCATACTACCACCCCTGGCTGAGTTCATGCATGCGGAGCTTCAATAGCAGTGCCTATTGTGTCTGTCCATGTCCTTGAAGAATGAAGGTTTGTAATTCAAATTCTTTTTCAAAATCCAAGATAGAAATCTGTTCATTATACATATAAATAATGAAAATCAAGCAAAAAGAAAAATAAAAAATAAAAAAATAAAAAATAAAATACCACAAACTGAAAATCAACAATGCTGATAAGTACATGTAGGATCTAGTCTCATGGCCTTCAATTAATCTAGTATAAATTTCTCATCACATACTTGCAATACTTGTTAAATATTAATCAGTAATGGGCCCTTGAATGCTATTTAATTGTATTGGATTCTGTTATGATTCAACTTCATGTGATTTCATGAAAGGGTATAATAACCAACAGATACAAATGGATTCATGGCAAAAAATACATTGACAACTAGAAAAGACTTAGGTCTTATTTTAATGGAATAATGTTTCTATATTAAGAGTTTTTGACTTGTACTTAGCTCTTTACGGTGTAAAGAAATTGTAAGCAATTAATCTATTTTAATTATTAAAAAGAAAAAAAAGAAGATTATCCATACATTAGGAGCACAGCCCATTTGACTTTCAATCATTTTTTTTATTTATTTATTTGTTTACCTTTATCTATTTTCTTCTCATGTTCTCAAAAGGACCTTCATAGTCTTCTGGTAGAAAGGAAGAAATATCTCCACCAGCTGTAGCTACATGGCCATTGTTTCTTGGCCACAAATTGACAAGAGTGAGTGAAATATATTATTAACCATTGTTATTTGTAGGCCTAGTATTTACTGCATATCATGGGTCATTCAAGACACACTTTGGTTTTAACTGTAACACAAAGTAGTTTAATAACTGGTAAAATTGCTTCAACAAATGTTTAACATTTAAAGTCCCTGTTTACACAGCAAGAATATCGTTTACTAATAGAATCTGCACATTTTTTAATGACTGAAGTTCTAAAGGACATTTCCGTATACAAAGTAATTATGAGATTTACAAAGCATGTTTGGATACAAGATGCTCACTTGCAATGTCGCATTTATTAGTCACATAGACAGGTAGCTTTTCACATTTTACTCAAATAGAGCTAAACTACATGTAGAAGTGCTATTTTTTCAGAGTAAACAGGTTAGATTTGAGAGGTAAAGAGCAAATGATTGAAATGTTTTGAATGAAATCATATGGGTAGAATTAGAGAACAATACAATGAAAAACTATCCAATTCATTTGTCGATTTTTTTTTGTTCTCTCTCAGCGCAGACTATCATTTGAAGAGCGGACAGGTACCCCCCCCTTCCTACACACACACACACATCCTGCTTGAGTTGTTACTGTAAGAGAACATGCCAATGTACATGGGGACTACAGCATTTACAAGCTAACTCGACATGTATCTCATGATGTCGAGATTTAACTGTTGTGCTTACATGTGGGAGCATGCGATTCGCAATGCACCAGTGCCTACAGATGTTCCTTCACTATGCTCATTTTTGGGTTTGGCTTCGTACTACTCCAAATTTCTGCCAAACTTCTCTTCTGTGACCGCACCACTTCGAGCATTGACAAGCAAAGGTATTCTCTTCGTTTGGACTCCAGAAGCAGACATAGTGTTCATCGACATTAAGGGTTTGATAATCAAGAACGTATCGCTGCAGCTATTTGATAGTGATCTTCCAGTAATAGTTGCTCCAGACGCATCAGCATACGGGCTGGTCACAGTTCTACTACAAGTGAAAGATGGAAGTACATTTCTGGTCGCGTTTGCATCGCAATCTCTTAGCAGTACTGAGTGAAACTACTCAGTTGGTGAGAAAGAGGCTCTTGCGTACCTCTGGCCGGGCCTGTGAGAAATGGTTTCAGTACATCAGGAACAACATTATCGATCATCAGTCTCTTACAACCTTGTTTGTCGTGAAAGAGGGTCTGGACGCCAGACTATGTGAATCGCACAATGGGCAACGCGTCTGATGCTGCCGACGAACTTTCACGATTACCATGTTCATACATTGAGGAGGATCGAGGATAATGACGAGGAAGTCATTATTCAGAGTGTTAATGCAATTTTCGCAAATGCTTCAGTCACAAAATCTTAGCTTTAACAGGCAACCGCAAGTGATTCAATGCTACAGCATGTAATTTCATACATGAATGTTCTCAATGGTTAGTCTAAAATTGGATGTAAAGATGATGACACGAAGTCATTCTACATGATTCGCAATGAGTTATTGTGATTGATCAATGCCTATTTTGGGGCGACGGAGTGGTTATTCCTTACGTGTGTCAGTCAAAATTGATTAATGGAGCCCATCCCACACATCGGGGTATAGTACGCATGTAGCAACACTTACGTCAGGAATATTGGTGGCCAAGCATCGATAAAATGGTAGAAGAAGCTATTCATCAGTGTTACGCGTGTTGATGAGTGATAAAGTAGCATAAAGCTCGCGTTCTACAACACAATTCTGTTGAATCGCAGTGGTTGTGATTGACTACTATTTTAAGTGGCCCGAAGTTGCATCCGTGTCAAATGTTACATCTAGATCTGTCATCAAATTCCTATCACAATTGTTTGCTACAATTTTTTTGTGTCAGAAATTATGTCTGATAAGGGAGTGCAATTTGTATCAAATGTGAATTTTCATGAGAAAATACAAATCATCTCTTTACTACCTGCCTGCTAATGGAGAGTTTGAGCATTAGAAACAGTCCTCAAACAAACACTTCAAAAGCAGCAATCAGTGAGAGAAGAGCTCTACTCTTCTGATGCCTACACAGCGACATCGAATTCCACGACAGGAAAATCTGCTGAGCTGCTACATGGACAGGAAATGACTATGCCCATCAACATTCTGTGAGCAAATATGATAAAATTTTCACAAGAAAGTGAGCAAGCAACAAGCAAAGTAGAAAGCAAAATCGGACAAAGCAAGGAATGCTAAAATTCGTCATTCTAAGTGGGGGATATTGATGTGTGTCATGAGACACATGAAGAAGGGACATTCCAAATATCCCACTCAAAGGATTATAGGCAAAAAAGGTCCTTATACGTCCTTATATATTGGAAGATCAAAGAGTTTGGAATGCCTCCAAAATTACAACGTTCACTTCTAATGTACATGAACAAGTGGTACAGTCTAAGTCGACTGATGTGGAGAGATACATGTACAAAGACATCCAGCTTGGATGAAAGATTATGTGCCAAGAAGGCAAATGATTAAGTTTGTGTGTATGAAATGTAAGACAAACTTTTATGTTCTAGTATACATGTGTAAATAAGTTTTTTAAAAAATAATGTATAATTGATTTCATGTTACACAAACTCCATATTCAAGTGTATACAGTCTGAAAAAAAAATGGTACAGTTGGGAAAAAATAATTAGGTGTGAAATCTTTGCATATTTTGTATGTGGTACCAAATTTAAAGCCAAAGGATTTTCCTTACTGATGCACTTTTTGTTTTGTATAATTGCTTTCGTAAAACAGAAGTTATGCTAAAGTTTGTCTGAGGAGGAACAAATCAAAGTACGCACTTCTATTGTCCTGGAGTGCTGAATTCATGGCCATTATGCGAATCTTGCACAAAGGCATGTGACATTGTGTGAAAAATAGATTTTCTTAATTTGTAAAAAACTGGTCATATTTCAAAAATTACAGACCAATATGCGATGAAAAAAATTGCAGAAGAAAGTCTGATTTTCCTGCTTTATGAAAATACCAAACAATACCAGGTTGTGATTAGTCTTCGTCTATAAAAATTGTTTTGCACTAGTTAGCTTGTACCATCTTATTTGAGTATTTATATTTTTGAAACTTAACGCTATTACATTACTTATATTGTCTCTATACGCTTACACTACTCAGTGAGGTTTAAACTCGGTATATGTCGTCATAAAATTATCCTTTAAAAGTTCTTTGATATGTATGATATACAGTCAACTCTGCCTAAGTCAAACATGTCTAAGTCGAATAATTGCCTAAGTCAGAGAAATTTCTTCGAACAAATCATACTAAACCTGTGTTATTTACCTCTGTACGTCAAATTTCTCTAAAACGAACAGATTTTTGTTGTCCCAAGAGATTCGACTTAGGCAGAGTTACCTGTACATGCAATACAGAAGCCTTTATGTACATAACGATAAAGTAAGTACTGTGCTTACCAAAGGGATTTGATTATGGTCTTATCTAGAGTATGAAAAGTTTGGATACTCAATGGTTCTTCTAGATTATTATCGTTGTAAAGTTATGAATGAAACTATATTAGGAAGAGTTGCTTCTTTCTAGGAGGGGAATGTTGCGTCGATCTCATATTATTGCATGAAATGGAACAAAGTGCCTGAATGGAGGCGAGGAGATTCATGAATGAAATAAACATCTGTTGAACATATACTTTACAAAGTCTGAATTCTGAGTGATTTGTAGAAGTTTTATATTGAATCAACAAAGATCAAAGATTGTTATTTAAATCAAGACAGTATCTGTTTGGAGCGAGAAGACATGTTAAACACATTTCACATGAGATTACACATTTTTACTGCAGTTTTCTTGCATAGAATTACAAATATTAACATGTAAATAATTGTTTTTAATGAAATGTGTTTAGGAATGAAACTTTAATTGCAGTGTTGGCATACTTAGCAATCTTTTTCAATTTTTTCATTGTTTTTCGGGATTTTGGTCATTGACAACTTGTATATTTAACTGGTATTAACTGGTCCCAGTTAATCCAGTAATGCTGAACTGGTTTCAATATGGATTTTGGAACCCTGGTATCAACTGGAAATTAACTGGTATTGAAACCAGTTACCCTTACTGGGATCAACTGGTACCGGCACCAGTAAGTTCAATTGGTCCTCTTACCAGTTGATAACTGGTATATTTAACTGGTATAACTGGTCCCAGTTAATCCAGTAAGGCTGAACTGGTTTCAATATGGATTTTGGAACACTGGTTTTAACTGGAATTTAACTGGCATTGAAACCAGTTCACCCTTCTGGAATCAAACTGGTACCAGTACCGATAAGTTCAACTGGTATCAATTGGTCCTATTACCAGTTGAAACCTGGTATATTTAACTGGTATTAACTGGTCCCAATTAATCCCAGTAAGGCTGAACTGGTTTCAATATGGATTTTGGAACACTGGTTTCAACTGGAATTAACTGGTATTGAAACCAGTTCACCCTTACTGGAATCAACTGGTACCAGTACCAGTAAGTTCAACTGGAATCAACTGGTCCTGTTCCAGTTGATAACTGGTATATTTAACTGGTATTAACTGGTCCAGTTAATTCCAGTAAGGCTGAACTGGTTCCAATATGGATTTGGAACACTGGTTTCAACTGGAATTAACTGGTTATTGAAACCAGTTCAACCTTACTGGAATCAACTGGTACCAGTACCAGTAAGTTCAACTGGAATCAACTGGTCCTGTTACCAGTTGAAACTGGTATATTTAACTGGTATTAACTGGTCCAGTTATTCCAGTAAGGCTGAACTGGTTTCAATATGGATTTGGAACACTGGTTTCAACTGGAATTAACTGGTATTGAAACCAGTTCAACTTACTGGAATCAACTGGTACAAGTACCAGTAAGTTCAACTGGAATCAACTGGTCCTGTTACCAGTTGAAACTGGTATATTTAACTGGTATTAACTGGTCCCAGTTAATTCCAGTAAGGCTGAACTGGTTTCAATATGGATTTTGGAACACTGGTTTCAACTGGAATTAACTGGTATTGAAACCAGTTCAACCTTACTGGAATCAACTGGTACAAGTACCAGTAAGTTCAACTGGAATCACTGGTCCTGTTACCAGTTGATTTAACTGGTATTACTGGTCCCAGTTGACAACTGGCATTTCAACTGGTTTTAATGGGAGTGTCCCAGTTGATTCCAATTCATTCCAGTTGAACCAGTGTTCCAAAATCCTTTGGAAACCAGTTGACTTAACTGGTCAACTGGTACCAGTACCAGTTAGTTTAACTGGTCCTCAACTGGTTTTTCGACCTGGGTGGACATTCCTTCATCTTTGATTGATAGCTGGAAAATAAAAGACAGCTTGTAACGGACGCTCCTGACATTACATTCTTTATGTTTTAGATAACTGCTTTACCTGGGGGAATAAAAGACAGCTTGTAAGGGATGCTCAAGACAAATTCATAAATACTAGTTATTTCTTTATCCACCATTATCCAAGGAGTGCCGTGTTAGGGTGGTATCTCACTTCGTGGAGACGTCTCCACAACGGAATCGTCTCCGCGACGGATAAAAAGTATCTCCGCGACAAGTTTCAAAACCGTCTCCAAGTAGTTTCAAAACCATCTTAAAGTAGTCCCAAATCAGTCTCAAAGTAGTTTCAAAGTAGTTTCCGCGAAGTGAGACACCACCCTAAATCAGCAGATGATTTTTGTCCAGGGTACCTAATCTAAATAATCCATGGCCAAAGATTGTCCGCCATAAACACTGGGCTCTACTGAAAACAATCAACAATACTCATATGTGAATTAGGCATTTATGTTTAAGATTATAACTGTCTAACCGTGGGGATAAAACTAGTTGTCACTACATGCATGTTAGCAAGCGTTGTGCAAGCTTGCAGTGTTCAGAGTCCTGGTTAACGAACCTTTTGCGATTGATCACAAATCGACTAACCTGATATCATTTGCAACTCCTGCGATCAATTCAGATCAACAACTAAGCTTTATGGCACAAAGCCCTGAAGCTGTGTTTGTAACCAAACTTGTTCTCGATTAGTTGACATTGGTACATATTTCCTCATGAGGTTTGGGATTGTAAATACATTGTATGTTTGATATTTTGTTTTTACGTATATTTAGTTTCGCATATTTGCAGAATATTATTCACGATTGCATTGAAAATACCCATTTGAATATTGTATTGATATTGGATTTGGAACAAAGAGAATGCGTCCATGCTTGTCGTAATTGACACGTGGATGTAAGTTAGACATTATGTATTGTTTCATATTTCTATTTTTTTTGTATGCTCTGCAAACAAACGGTAGTATCTTCTGGAAGCTGATAGACTAGTCTGTGGCATTTAAGTTCTTGAATGTAGTCTGAATGTTGCATTTGTTTATGAGTGGTACCTGGGAGTATATATAGACGAATTCCATGTGGGTGATGTTTTGTCTTGTGGGGCGCCATTGCTGGGGGTTACCCAGGTACTACGCATGCTCCATGTGTACGTATGTATGCGTAACAAAGGAAAATGTACATACGCGCAGACATTATACGCAGACATGGCGCATGTGTAGTATATACCTGGGTAACCCCCCAGCAATGGCCGCCAAACATTGCTCTGAATTCGGATTGGTCTATACCTGCACAAGCTATGGTTTGTTCACATACCTTATGTGATGGAGATTACAGGGATAACTGATATGTTTTGAAATTGTATGTGAAATTGGTAACTCTATTCATCGAGGCCTAATGAAATCATTGATGGAGCTATGCATTTGGAAATTTGTCTAAAGGTTTTATGTAGATCATATTCTCTATCTTTAGGAGGTCTTAGGTAAACTACGGCACTTGTAAGCAAACTCATGATAGAGAAAACAAGACTGTAGGCCCTACATATTTGTAATCTGAAAAGTTCAATAAAAAAGCGATACTTAAAGGGATGCAGTATTAAACGTTGAATGATGTTCAAATTGCAATTTATTGGATTTAGCTCATTTTGCCATCATGATTATGAACACATAGGTCAGTCTGTATTCCTTAAAAATTGCAGTCTACTTGCTTGCTTTACTTTCGAGATATCTACGATTTTATACTCAAATTTTCTAACCCATTCCTTGGCGCTTTACAAAACCGCGTGCGTTTCAACGCACGTGGTTTTCACCTCATTTCCTGTTGTCAAGTCCCCGTGCCTACTGGGCAGCTAAGCTTGCAACAGAGCGGTATAAATTAATCATGCGCGGCCGTATCCTTAGCCGCGTTTGATATTTCACTGTTTTAAGATAGTAAATGACTTGCATTTTATCTGAAACTTGCAGTAGATTGTTTTTACGGTCAGAGTGACAGAATTCTATTCATTACGATCTCTTTTGCACTTGTTTTTAGAAGTTACTAAATCACTTTAAAACTAAGAGAACTTTTTACAGGGAAGGGGGGGGGGGTCTCATAGTAAAGTTAAGTCTTTATATCCCTACCTCTTTCAATCTTTATCTAGGGAAATATCTACATGTAGGCCTGTATATCAAGAGGAGTCCAACATTTGAATACTGTCATGCCCAATTCCTAGCTACATCATGTAATTCGGTGTAGTATTGGTATTTGTTTAGGATAGAGTCAGTAAATTGTGAGTAGGGTATATGAAACGGATTTACCATGGGACCAGGGTTGTTGACGAACAGTAAAAGTTGTTTAGGAGGGGTTAAATGTTACACGTCACCTTTACACTTATCACCTTGACTCATAATAGACAAGAAGTGTGCAAAACATCACCATATGGCGTACAGATGAAGCCGGCTGACGTAGGTTCGGCTTCAGCAAGACCCCTTGCATTGGTTGCACCCATTGCTTCTTTTAGATGGATTGTAATGGATTTTTGAAGCTTTTATTTTGAGATACCAGAGACAGACCTTGCCCATGAGACCCGGAGAAGGAGATGACTGTTTAAAAGATCAAGAAGAACAAAGCTTCAGATTGTGCTATTGTCAAGATCATCTGCTATTATGGAAATATCATGAACTACAGAAATATAGGTTTAATTATTATAGAACTAATCCTTATTAGTTTATTTAAACCGGGTAGTCACTCCAGTTCTCTCTTCTTTTAGTGGGTCCTGCATGAAATGATATGTTTTCATCACCTCAAGCGCTTTTGCTAGAAGGCAGAGCTTTGGCCGGGGATTGGACCTAGGACCTGCTAATCATGAGTCAAGGTTGGCTACCTTGGGTGCCCTAAACCAATTAAGCCCAGATTTCCACTAATTCAATTGTATTCAGAATATCAGATTTACAAATGGAAAATATAACATTGAAAATGTTTTCCGAGTACAATACAAGGAAGTAGTGTATTCTGAGTTTTCAAAGTTTTTGAGTATAACCCCATTGACATTAGATGTAAATATGCCAATTGTTCCATGCTGCATCTTTTTTTAAAAATTTGTTTAAACTTCATGCATGTTTCTTTCCTCTTTCTCTTTCTATCAGTATTGTTTGAGCTTACAGACTGGGATTAGCCTAGGCTGTTGGATGAGATTAATATGGGTCTGGGGTGGGATTAATAGTAATATCAACACCCCTATCTCGTCCATGCAGCTGGGCCGCTCAAAGCATCTGAAAAGTCCAAGAAAAAAAAACACAAATGTGATGGATGGCACATGTTTTATACCAACAAGGTATTGTGCTCCCAAAATGATGGCACGTAGCAACATCTAAACCTCTTAAAACTTGTATTTAGAACAAAATGTGGTCTTGTGCCAAAATAATATTTGGAATAACAGAAATATACAAAGGATACAAATGTTACTAAAGTCATTTAGGTTTATGAAATAAAAAATAAGCTTTTAAAAGTCATATGTAAGATATTAAGGTTCTCCTTTTAAAGAGATGGTTAGATAAACTTTCAATTAATCAATGATAGCATGAAACAAAAACAAACAAAAAAGTTTTGTGCTTGTACTCATCTCAGTTAAATACAAGTAGAAAAATAGAAAATCAAGCGTATATGTAAGCTTTCATGGAGTTAATGCCGTCATGTAACACGATTTTCAGCTCTGGTTCTAGAATCCTCGGCAACTTTAGACATACAAGTATATAATCCATTTTAATACTGTAATTTCAGAAGACGGAAAGATCTGTTGATACAATTGAGGATGAAGGCATTTGGACAACGTTATTGGCAGAATCGCTACTTCCCTGGGAGATGCTTTTGCGTGAATACCCACGTAACCTTTGACCTCGCCACTATCCTGGCATTGCCATCAAGCTGAAGGACGCTTCTCCAAGAAAAATTTACCAAGAGATTTGTGACACTAGTAATCAATCATGCTTCCCTTCTATTAGGATACACGGTAATCACAAAGAAATAGTGATACTGATATGCCATTGATTTTAAGACTCATTTTAATTTCCTTATGATGTTAGATTATGACAAATTCTTTTGACAAATGTTCATAATTTTTGTGCCACACAAGACAATTTTTTTTAAATTTGTGACAGATAAATTAGTAAAATCTAATTTAATTGAATTAGTTTCACTTAACTTCAAATCATTTTTTTTTAATGATATAAAGTGGAATTATTTCTCTTGAATAGGGCAAAATTTGAGAGAGTACAGTGCAAGTAACTCCCAAATTTAGAATTTCAAAATTTCAGAACTTTGTTATCTGTGACAAATTTTCATCAAACCTTTAGTGAGAGTAATCTTTTATTTTGATCAAAATCAAGTGAATTGCAGCATGAACTTCCCTTTAAAACAAAGTTTTGTTGCTCTTTACCTGCTTTCCCATATTCTGTAGTGAAAGGATCTTCATTAATGAGCCTAGATTCAAAGTTAATTTTTTCTTCACTTATCAGACCGTAGTGTTGTAGCCTTGTTGTCGTATCACTTGACTGGGAATGCAATGTGAGTTAAATTCCCGGCACCGTCACTTATGTCCTTAAGCAAGGCATTTTATCTACATTTGCTTAAAACTCCACCCAGGTGTAAATGGGTACCCGGGAGGATAGTTCCATATAGGCGCCTACTAATGCATGGCTGCCAGCAATTATGGAATTGAATCCTGAGAACGGGGGAATAATATTCTGTAAAGCACTTTAATCAGTTTAACTGAAAAAGCACTATATAAAAAAACAGATATTATTATTATTGTTACCTTCATTTAGAATTCCGGATTCAGGTTTCCGGTTTGCATTCCTTTCGGTGGTGCTTCATTAGACAAAAGTTTTGAAATATTTCTGATTCCATGAAATATACCAGATCAGATGATAAATGACTTTTTTTCTCTCAATAAGTGTGCTAACTTGCACAAAAAGTCCTCAATCATTGCCATGGTCTTTTTCCCAAAAAATTAGCAGGCTTAATTATAGGCAGCCTCACCAGCCTCAAGCTCAAGCTGGTGAATTAGCAAATTTGTTCTTTAAGGCTACCGCATACACACCTTAAGACCCGACTGGCTATCACCGGGGCGCAGTGCCCTGTAACACAAAGACAATGAAATTAACTTAAATTAATGAGATAAACGAATTAAGTCTGGTCTCTTTATATCCGAAATAAAACTATGTGCGCGAAGTTGTAGTCATGGGCCAGTCAGATCATAAGGTGTGCGGTGGCCTTAAAGGGGAAGTTCACCCTGGAATTTTAATAGTTTTTAAAAATGCAGAAAAATGAAAGAAAAATATGAGTGAAAGTTTGAAGAAAATTGACCTCAAAATAGCGAAGATATGAATATTTAAAGTTTTGATTCTGTGACGTCACGTGCGAGCAGCTCTCCCATGTGTTGTGTATGAAAATTTCATAAATTTGTCTTTTTTCATGGTTCTTGATAAGGGAATGGGTCAATTTTTATAGGCATGTATATCAACATAGATTTGATGATATATAGACCGCACCTGTAGGTGAAATGAATAACAATCTTCTGAAAAAAAATGACACTTTATGGAATTTACATTACATAACACATAGGAGAGCAGCTCGCACGTGACGTCACATAATCAAAACTTTGAACATTCATAACTTTGTTATTCTTTGACCAATTTTCTTCAAACTTTTATCCGTATTTTTCTTTTATTTTTCTGCATTTAAAAAAAAAAAATTAAACCCAGGGTGAACTTCCCCTTTAAAGCTAACTTCAGGCTTTTTCTCCTGATACATGTTGGAGTTGGCTATTCTACAACCTCGCTCTGATCAAGCTCAACTTAATTGTGAAAACCAATTTTACATTAGAGGGCTGAAAAGAGCTTGGTTTTAATATGTGCCACAAGGTATGTCTAAGTGATTGAAACTCATTCGCATTTGCATCAGCGATGCCAACAGACATTCAGGTGTTCAAATAAACAAATTATACTTTGTAGCATGAGTAGGATGGGGGAAACTGATATAAAATAGGCGGTTTTACAGTTGGGAATACTGTGTTTTTCTGTAGGATACTCACAGCTAATGCAATTTATGCATTTTATAGAACCGTGGATTCTACTAAAATCCATGATACAGTCTGTGTCAAAAAAAATGGTACAGTCGGGAAAAAAATATTTAGGTGTGAAATATTTTCAAATAATGTGTGTATGTGGTACCAAAATAAAGCCAAATAATTTTCCTTGCTGATGCGCTTTGTTCTGTATAATGCTTTCGTAAAACAAAAGTTATGCTAAATTTGTGCGACGAGGAACAAATCGAAATGAGCACTTCATGGCCATTGTGCGAAACCTATACACAAAGGCATCTATAGGGAAATGGATTTTTCTTGATTATAGAAACTAGTCATATTCAAAAATTACAACACCAAATGTGATGCAAAAAATTGCAGGTGAAAGCCTGATCTTCCTGCTTTTTGAAAATACTAAACAATAGGAGGCTGTGATTAATCTTCATACTGGGCAGTTCCAAGGTAACGGAGTGACATTCAGAAGCAAATTTAGCATTCAAACAAGTTTATCATCAAAGCTTTAATCTTTATTACAAAGAAATGGTTCATGACAAAGCTGATGGTACCCTCTTTCAAATGATAATTTTTTTTACAGCGATCCTCTTTATTAATGAGATATGAATATTCATAATCATGGTTACGGAGTGACGCAAAAATGGACATGCATATTTGAGCAGAAAACATTTTGCTTAAACTCTGTGAATTTAAATGGCTATCACAATTTTGAGTTATTGATTGGATTCTATATTATTCTAGGTATAATATGCCACCTTGCATAAAAAAATTGTTGAATATTTTGGTTAATTATGGCTTAAAACTTGAACCCTTGTCCGTTACGGAGTGACGTGTGTTTCCCGGTTTTTTCTGAGGAGAATGCATTATAAAGAATATTAATACCAAAGTTTGTTGGAGTAGACCATGACAATTACATTTAGCCAAAAAATTGGCAAAAAGTGACGAGATATAGAATTAGAGCATTTAATGCCCATAGTCCTATACGTGCAAATTGGTTTGATCATTATTCAGCGCAAGAATACTAAATCGCAATTTTTTTAACTTAAAATGATTGGTTGTATTGTAAAGAAGCCTTTGTTGGATTTCAGATCCTAAGTTGCATTTTCAAAGGCACAGCGGCACATTGAAATTTCAGCTCCATGTCCTGTTTTGCTTGAACTGCCCTACTATAAAAAATGTTTTCCACTTGTACCATTTTATTTGACACAGACTGTAGAACCGTGGATACTACTAGAATCCATGATAGAACCTTGGTTGGTGTATCCAAGTGATTGTTTGGTTTTCACTCTTTGGTATTGACAATGTGTGGGTGATGATTCACTCGTCAACAAAAGGGAGTAAAAAAAAAATATGAATTTACCCAAATGTGACCTTCGTTGACATGATTACTTTGGGATCCTTAATTCTAAGACAAGTTTAGGACTCCATGCTGCTTGTTGGTCTGCCGAAAAATCACTTATCCCACAGATTAGATCAAACTCAGTCAGCGATAGCACAGTTTCTTACCACCGTGTGAGGTTGGTTCTTCAATTGAACAGAACGAAATCTTCTCTCACCTTTGACCCCTCTCTGCATCTTTCTCATGCTCGTCAGACCACATAATATGTGTCATGTTATCTTAAATCCCCTCAAGTCAAATCAGAATGTAGGTCCAGAGTCAAATATATAGCTTTTCTCTGAAACGTATTGCTGTTATGCTGTGATATGGGGGAACGCCTTGGTAACAGGGTGACACAAAATCTGATATTTAGGATGATGTAAATGTACTATACCAGACTACTGCGCAACCAACTTTGAAGATGATGCACATAATTTGAAAATGTACTAATAGAAAACTTTTATCTTAAAAGCTACCATATTAATATCAATGGAGTGACTTTTAGAAGTCAATTCATTTTCCATTGATGATAATTATAATTACTGGGGTAGTAACCTAATTTATTGTTTTTGTAAACATCTATAAGTTAATTATAGGCCCTATAAATTATATAGGATATATATGATGCCAACATTACGCAATAATTAGAACCTTAGAAATAAGCACGCAAATAATTACGCAAACAATTGAAACAGCTGAACCAAATGACTTCTCATGAGAGAGAGCATGAATAATAATTTTTTTGCTCCATCATTCAATTTTGGGAATGCATTCAAATCAATAGATTTATTTCTCTTGTGACCAAGACATTTGTTTCAGCAGTTTCAACTATTTGCGTTATTTGCATGCTAATTTATAATATTCTAATTATTTTGTAGTGTTGGCATCTCTGTATAATATCGAAGAATGGAACTAAAGGGAACTGAACTTTTGATTACTTATTCCAAAGCAATTGTAATCAAATCAAATTTACAAAAATTTAGAAGTGTTCAACTAGTGTCCATTGAATGAATTGTACAAAAACGTGATGGAATGTAAGCCATTTTGAATAATGGAAAGTAGTACTTTTTAATCAGTTTAAAAGTGATTGTATTGGAGTTGCCATTTGCCGATTTCATGTACCAAAACTGGCAACTTGATGATGGGGAACAGACTTTATCCCTCATTCTAAATTACTTATCAAAATGTTTTTCTTAAGTTTAGTTACTTCCTCTCTCACTTCATCTCACTTGATCTCTCTCTCTCTCTCTCTTTTTTAATTCATTTGTTTGGGGGGGGGGGGGGGGGGTGTGGTGGATATAGATATCATCACAGATTTCAATGCCTTTCTATTCACTGGTTTTCACATCAACAATACAAGAAGAGCCAATAGGGAGATACACTGGGCCACTCTGGCACCATGCTAGTCTCTACTTCAAACTTACATCATTCAAATTAGAGTTACATTTCTATTCGCTGTATCTGCATCATTCCTCAACATTTTTGGGGCCAAAGACACTTTGGAAGGGGGATTGGGGTTGGAGTGCACTGTTTGTGATGTATTATTTTCTTTTATTATCATTATTATTTTTTTTTTACCAAACTCCCATATAAAATTTGTAAGATAGTTTTTTTGTTTGTTTCCTGACATTTAATGACATTGTTTTCCTCTAATCCAGCTGATCTCTCCCTCTCCCACATTCTTTTATGATTTCCATTGTAAAATCCTTTATTCAAGTTAACTGTGTACGTGCATTGGATTTTGTTTTTGTATTGTTTTGTTTAGGCATACTATAATGATTTTTTTTTTTTTTTTTTTTTGGTCAAATGTTGGCCATTTATATTACTACTAAATACCTAGTTTGTATAAAGAAATCAACTTTCAGAAATGTGCACATTTTTTTGTTGTTGTTGCAAGTTTTAGATGAAAAAAACATGAATCTTAATTTGATATTAGCAATTTGTGCTTTTTCCTGGTTTTATGTATTGTAAATGTTCTTGTGTTTCAAAGATCTTTTTCGAATTTACCATTGTAAAAGTGGAAGTACTTTGAATCAAGTGACTCTTTTGTGTTTTAATGGGTTTTTTTTTTTTAATTAATTTATTTACTAGAGCCTGAGGTCTTTCAAAACTTTTGAGAGCACTTATATTGCTTACCAATAATATTTAGCTAAAGAGTCATATTCTTCCTTCAATTATTTTACCATATTCCACAAAAAAGGTAACAAAAATGTGAAGAGATCAGTGATGATTTGCAAATGCATGGAGGTTGTTGGAAAAAGTTGTAGGAAGTGAATATTAGAAGCTTTATTTGAAAGTTTGTGGGAAAATAGAGTAGGCCTACATGGATAATGTTTGTTTGAAAGGGGTGTGGATGAGTTAGACTATTATATGATATCTCACCTTAGCCTGTATTTGTGATCTGGCCTGATGGAATAGAAACTTTTTGAACTCCTGTGTTTATTGTGTTCAGTGAACACATCACAGTGTGATAATACCAGCCCTGCAGAGAGTGTGTGTGTATCAGTGTGTGTATCCCAATGCTGACTAGGGAGTGTGTGCGCACTTTGTTTTCTTAGTGTTTTTTATGTAAACGAGTAGAGAATGAATGCCTGTGCACTGAAGCAGGAGTGAGCCAGGCTGATGGTTCTACCAGTACAGGCACAGGGAGGGCTGGCATAAGCGGGTTCATTGTGTGCTCCTAAAAACTATTCCATTGAACAAAGTTCAGCGTTGGGCTAGCGCTGGCTCCCCTACATACATAGCAAGCACAGAACATCGAGAGGAACACACTGCATGGAAGACTGTTCTTTTTTTTAAGCTCATGCTCTTTTGGATTTGTGGATTTTTATAAACCGTGGACTCGATCATAAGTTGGCAAGGATTGTTTCTATTGATTGACTATACTTGGATGATATACTGTATGTTGTGGAGGTAGATATTTTGGGGTTTTTGTTTGATCATTGTAAAGTTTTAGAGATGTAAGGCTGTAACCCTGCATTGGTGTGGTTTTGCCTTGTGTAGATTGGGTCATATTGAACAGAGGGACATTGTGTGGTGCATTGGGGTGCAATAGAGGGGTCCTACGTATAATTTAGGCACTGTTGTTTGGTTGGTGCTGTGTACTGTACTTTATGACCTGCAATGGTGGTTTAGAACTTTATTCAACTTTCAAGTTGATTGTGTTTAACAGTTGGTGAATTCGGGAGTGGAATGATTGTATCTTTGCAGGAAAGTGGTAGAAGTATATCAATTTATATGATCATGATGATATTGTATGCGAGTTTTCAATCAAGAGTTATAATATACTTGTTCCATGTTTTCTTACACTTTACAGCACACGCTGTGTAGCAGCAATAGACACATGTAAAATGCTTGCCATGAATTCTCTTTCTCAATCAATATTCACATTTCTGTACTTGTATTTCCAATGATCTTAACATACTTTCTCAAACTGTCTTCCATTTGCAGATTCAAACCCATGGTTACATTTGGAATGATATAAATCCGGACATCACTGAATATCCAGTTTATAATTTTGGAACGATGCCACCGTTAAAAAGATAACCACAGCCCGCATGTGGGAAGCTACTTCAGATTTCTCATTTACCTGTTGCTGAAGTCATCCCTGTGGATGGTTACAAATGCGGAGGACTTGGATTAATCAAATGAACAAACGGATGGTACTCTCCAAATATTCTAGGAAATTCAAAAACAGCATCATCAGATCAAGTAGCATTCACCCTCTCCTGACCGAGAGTCCTTGAGGGCTTTCGAGGGACGTCCGTGAGGGCTTTCGAAGAACACACTTTCATCATCTTTTGCTAGAACTATGCTCAAGGCAGCTACGGCATCATGAGTTTGCCGCGTTGTCCGAGGGCGCGTACCGCCATGTTTTCGAGGACTTTTAATCGTTGTTATCCTCCAAGGACGCTAGGGATTGCAATATTATGTGTAATATGCTTTTGGACATTATCAGTAGGAGCAACAACATCAAGAGGAAATGAAGGTTTGTATTCCATTTAAATTTACTCTTTTTCATCTCTGAATATCATTTTTGCTTTTTTTCACGAAATGCATTTCTTTTTATGCTTGTTTTAATTTTTGTTAATATATATTATTATTTCAGAAGTACATAGAAGATAATGTGGAGCAAAGTGTTTTACATGTATGTAGATCTGAAATTGTAAGCTTTACAATCTAAAAACTTATATGAGACATAAGAACATTTTGTTTTGCAGAGAAAAAAAATTACAGAAAACCCGGGAAATTGAAGAAGAAAAGTTATTTTTTCTTCAAATGTGAAATAAATTTCTAAATTCTATCTAAAAATTTGTAATATGAGATGCAAAGACAAGTGTGTATTTATGAAAAAGGAAAATATAGTAGTGTAGGCCTATATTTTTTTTTTATTTGATAAATTTAAAAACAAAGTAATTATCTAATTATGGTATGGCAATGGTAGACAAGTACTGCTGACATCATTTTTCTTATTTGAAAATGTAGAGTGAAAAAATATCAAGTATCAGTAGGTGTGAATTGCATTTCTCAAATGATAATATTTTGCCGAATATAGAAATCATTACAAAAAGTTTATTTTGTAGGTTCTCGTCTGCAAAGATAAGAATTTTGTCTTTTAGGGGAGAAAGGTGTGAATTCAATCATTGAATCATTGTGTACAATGTACTTTAGCAATATTATTATTATGACTGAATAGGACTGAACAGGGATATGAGCCAATTTTTATGGTCAGACGATACAAATTGAATTCTGACAATATTTTTTGCGACCCGAAACCCTTGAGGAAACATCAGAAACCAATCACCAGCTGTCCCTATCCGTCTGGGGTAGACTACCAGGCCTTCCCCCCTAATCGTATCCCCATGTTCAGCTCTCGTTCTTTTCCATAATTCATGCCCTGTTGGCTTGTTCCCTCCTCCTGGTCTCGCTAGGGGAATAGCTCTCTGCGTGTTGAGGGTGTAAAGTTGTCACTTTGGTGTCGTCCCCGTGGAGAAACTCTCATTATGACACTATGATGCAGATAGTTAGCTTGCTCCCATATCATATTTATCACCGCCAAATTGCTTCTGCCTGAGTAACACCAACAAGGCTACCACAATAAAAAAGAAAAAAAAAAAAAAAAAAAAAAAAAAAAAAAAAAAAAAAAGAACTGGCCCAAAATTTACATTAGGCCAGTTGCTAAGACTTTATAAAAAAAAGTGCATGTTCGATGATAAACATCCATATATATATCTTGAATATATGGTGTCTGTAAATTTTCTTTTGATTATGAGAGTACCCACTGTTGATTTTCAAAATGTCCTCATCAATTGAATTGAATAAGAATAAATTTAAACAGTTCATTTCAAAATCATACATGTAGCTTTGTCACAAGCAAAATCAAAATTCTGGTCTATATTTCAGCATAATTTCTTTTTTTTAATTTGCCCTGTAAATCTTGACATGTTTTCTAACCATTGGCAGTTCCCATAGTCCATTACATGTAATTTGCATTCTTTTGTGATCATCAAGTTATATTAGAATTTAGAAACACTTGTAAATGGTTGATTTTATAGTAATTACTCGATTAGATTTTGACAAAAACTGAAATCATCCATAGCTCAGTATTTGCCGTAGCAAAATTAATTTTTTATTTTATCAAAAATGGTAGATGACTCACCAAAACTTGAAATTACTTCCAAAATGATGTCCCCTGTTGATTCCAACAATGCTAGACTAATACTCTCTTCCTAATAGCCGAGTATTAATTGTAAGATTTCGGATACAAACAATATGTCCCACGCTGCTTTATTTCCACCCTATACGCCCAGTTTTCATTTATTATTAGGATCACATGTCTCTACTCTTAAGAACAGCAAGGAAAGGAGGCTATTTCAGAACATCCTTAATTCAATTCTTTTTTTTTTTTAATATAAAAGTTTCAAAAGCTATACATTTACCTCATGAGCAAGAAAAGAAAGAGACAAATATTACAATTGCACACATGTCGTACATTGTACAATCCTTACATACATGTTATGTATTGAAGTTATTTTGGGGAGAAGTCAAGGGCCTATTTACGAAAATTACAAACTTTTCCTTTGTTTTGGACTTAACTTTTGAATGGAATCTTTCTACTATAGTATTTCAAGATTGATGTTGAAAAATTGGAAGTTGAAAAATGTGTCTTAACTACATACTGTACATTGAAGTGCTGAATTGTATTTTTTGGTTTGGGATTGTATTGCCACAGTACGAGAAATCATTCTGGGTATTAAACATTTAGAGATAGCAGAATTACATACAGTATACCAGACTTCAAATGTTTCTGTACTTTGACGTCATTGCCTAGACCTGCAACCTTCCTACTGCAGAGATAAAGCAAAAGATGTAAGCCTACAAATGATTTGTTATTTTTAACTCATTGTCTCTCACCTTCATGCTGATAAGATAGTCATGAGGCGGTGCTGCACTAGCTCGAGCTATTTAAAAAAGCGCGCTATCCGATGAATTAGCTCGATCAGAGCAGATCTGACTTTGTGGTCAAATGGCATGCTAATTTGGAGGAAATTCAAGCCCGAGTCATCTTGGTTTTTTTTTTAAAACTCGAGCTGGTTTGAGGTTTAGCATGGTATAGCGAGCTATTTTGCGCGGTGCTGCACTAAGCTCAAGCTAAATACGAAATCGTGCACCTGTGCGTGTATACGCTTCCTTGTGGTATTTACCAGTTGCGGAATACACATCGGGCTTGTCTGGTCGTTTGAACTAGTGCAGGACCGGTTTCTTTTTTCGGGTTTTTTACCCGATCCACCAATTAGTGCACTATTTTTTAGCTCAAGCTAGTGCAGCAGCGCCTATGGAGAGCAAGGGATGAGACCAGCTTTACAATCTCTAGCGATAACTTGAGATTCCTGGTTGTCTTCTGTCAATATACTCTGCCTGACCCTCACCAAAGATAAAATGATAAACTCAATAAACTCTTCTGCAATCATATTGCACCTGCTGGTCAAAGTCCTCCAGTTTGATAGAGGTAGTATAAACCATGCAAATATAGATCACAGCATACTGCATGTAGTCCAACATGGTTGGATATTTATGGGACTAGGCTATGATTTTTGATCCAGCACAGTCTGGTCCTGTAAAAGTGGATATTTTTTGTAAATTTGGTGCAACGCGACGCCAGAACTAAACTCAAAACTAGCAAACATTTAAAAAATTTTCCATTTGTAGCCATATGGCGGCTTGAATGTGTTAAATGTCTTTCTCCTGATGATTGCCTGTGAAAATAAAAACTTGCTAAATTTGTTTTACTATGTCCAGCAGGAAAAATGGATTATGCAAACTTTTTCACTTTAACAGTACAAGGCTAACTATTGTTATTCCAAGGAGTTACACAACTCTTTAATAGTTACAATGTCTTTCAACAAAGTTTGACATTTACTTTGGCTCAACTTAATTAGATATTTTAATAAGACACGGTTTATAGAAAGAGAAGACAAATTGAATGTCTTTCCCCATGGGCAAAAGTTTTGCTTACAAATTCCATGTAAATTAAATTTAGACCGGAATGTGTTTTGAGACATGTATATTTAGTTAGGTATGAAAGATGATAACATTATAAAACCGCTATTGAACAGAATTGCATAAAATGTATCCATTTACAACTACATAATTGGAAAGTAATATACATGTAATTGTAAATCGTGGACCATTATTGAATGTAACTCCTATAAAATGAAACTATAGAAAGAGAAGACAGTTTTCGCGTCATGTTTGCTACATTGTATTTTTAACTATTCCATTCTCTAATTGTAAAATGTTAATTAGCCTAGGTACCTTTTTCAATAACAGTTTTAAATTAGGAGTGTTTATTTTATCAAAAGTAAATGGACTGCTCAGACATGATTGCTGATGTTGAAAAAACACATTTTTGGGGGAAATTATCCGCAAATTAAGGAGTGGTTATTTGTAACATTCCAAGACACACCTGCATCTCAACAACAAATAACCAATCCTGCGAATTTGATCAATGATGAGAGAATTATTCTCAATCATCACAAAGAAGACGAAAGATTAAATTGGTCTTATTATCTCGGCTGTCTCCCGAGATCTCAATCGTTTGGCGCTAGCTTGCTATGGGGATAGTAACAATACATCAGTAGTGTGCCCGTTGCTCCTACTTTCTTGCTCTGTCCACAACAAAACAAGTTGTTTTCTTTGAAGGCAAGTCATTGGGGCCTATAATTGATTTTGTTGGACCCACCTATTGAATATGGTCGCTGGTAGAGGGACTAATGATACCTGTTAATCAGCATTCCTCTACCCATTCCATGAAGCCCCTCACTCTCCCTATTGTGTACCATCCCTCTATATTGGTCCTTGTGAGAAAATTATAATAGCTCTTATTCAAATCCCTTTTATACGCTTGACTTTTGATTCAGCTTTGTGTACTATTTTTCTGCTTTTCACTCTGGGCACCGACCAAGCTGCTGTGGTATGTAACAACAAGCAATGACACGGAACCACCTACACTCTACAACTACACAATTTTCTACAAATTTTAGCAAAGCTATAAATAGTTACCGTACTCGTAAAACTATTATCGTTTCTCTATACGTTTATTAAAAACTATTTTTAAACACTGTAGGGATTGGTATTTTTTATGCAAAGGGAAATTAATTGAAGGTGTCCATTCTTGCTTTAATACAGACAGGTAGATTCCAATTATTAGAAGGGGGGAAAAATGAATTTGTATTTTGTCCAAACAAGATAAACATTTTCAATTCTTGTAAATTTGTTGTGACAGTTTTCAATTTAATAATATTTGTCACTTGAATAAATTATTTGCCTTATTCAAAATTTTACAAAAATAAGTGTTTTTTATGAAGTTCAATATTCTGAATGAAATACAGCTAGTACATGTAGTATAGTTGTTTCATCCTAGAATTAAGTAACTGCTTAAGGCTTTTTTAATAACCAGCTTGTTTTTGAAATTTTCTTACAAAATTGTGAAATATAACTTTGGCAAGTTTTGATGAGGGTGAAGATGTGATCATTTGTGTTGTATTCCTTCTATAATTATTTTGAAATTTTGTGTACAGATTAAGAGTATATTTTCTTCATTGATGTTTCCAGAAAGTTGGATTGTTATGGAACTGCACGTTGCTTGCGTTCTCTTTCTCTCTCCTTCTCTCTTTCTTTCTCTCTTTTTCTCTCTCTCTTTCTTTCTTGTACCTTTTTCAAGATGTGTTTGCGGACCAATGCCTGCATCCCAACGAGACCGGTGTGTGGAATTCTCTCCTCATCCCTCTCCCTCCATCTTCTTACCCCAAGAAAATAGGTCTAAGGAAAGCTTGGGTCACGCCCGCGGGGTGAGATTGGTTCACAATGGAGAACTAAAGGGAACTTGAACCCACCCCTTCCCTCAGTTTCTTTTGATCTGCTTGAATCCTGTGAATGCTCAGGCTAGGTCAGGTCTTTGTGCGTCTTTCACAGAGCTCTTTCATCCGGTGTGAAGTGAGAGAATTCTCAATCCACAAAACTTCTCTCCCCTCTCTCCCTCTCTCTCTCTCTCTTCACACCGTTCCTCCTTTCATGGCAAATCAGAATTCAGCTGGCCTTGCTCTATCAAAAGGGAGAGAAAAATGAACTCCATGAAAGAAACAGAAAATGGGAAAGAAAAGATTATTTGGCGGGTTCTCAGTTGAAAATAAACCCCATTAAGATGTTGTTACAGTCTAAAGGTTGGATTTGTGGAAATAAATACCCCAGCTTGGGCTGAAAGAAGACGTAAATGGTATCTTTTATGATTAAGCCACCAGGGGAAAATTGAAAGAGAGAATGGATAGTAGGTAACGATCAGTTTTCAATTGATAATTTAGAATTAGATACTGTTGTTTGCAAGTGTTCAATATTTGCACAGCAACTTATTTTTCACCAATTTTTTGTGGGACCCCTTTTGAGAGAGTTTGATAATCGGTCAAAGAGCTCGAATTGAAATGTTCAAATCAACATGTCTGAAAAGAGAAATGGTAGCAATTCTGTCAAGGTTTTCCATTTATTAAGACTGCAAGACAACTTGAGAAATAAGGGAATTTTTGAAAGTTTGCTACTTTCCCACAATATCGGTGAAATCTCTGTATTGAAGTCCATCATCCGCTTTAGTCTGTTTCCTTTCTTGAGATTGATTGAGACATAGGATAGTGGGAAAGTAGCTGGGGATTTGGGCATGATCAATTTTGATGAGGTTTCATGTCAGCTGTCATTCAAAATACTTTGATAATAAATGACCAAAAAGAAATTCATACTAAACCTTGCACCACGAGATCACACAATAAATCTAAACTTGGCACTCATAGAAAAGAAACTGGATCAATTTGGAATAGAATACCGTAATTAAACTTCACTAACAGGTATAGGCCTGTACAGATTTCAAGTCTATAATTCAAGCAATCAACTAGGCCTGTTTATATCATGTTTTTCCAGGCAAAGACCAATTACAGGCCAATCAACCTCAAGTTCAAATCCAATTACTAAGATTATTTTATAAGTACATTAAAACCTTACTATGGGGCTTTAGGCATATATCTTGTTAAACCTTGCATGTCTTTTAACGAGATTAGAAAGTAGAATTTAGGAGAAGTTCACATTCTTTCTAGAGAGCTGTTACCCCGGCTGAACTAACAATATTGATGATTGAACCGTTTAATCGGGTGAAGAAGTTTAATTCTTCCTAGTAATATCATTAAGATTCTTTCATTAGATATAGCTGTGGGTATCAAGATATTACCGCCATTGTACTGTGGAGGAATGTTAAACCATCATTACAAGAGGGTCCTTTCTTTCTTCTCACAGTTTAGTTAGGGTGGTGTTTGCACTTTTATGTTGTTGGGATTAGATCTGTAGGAACGATAAAGGGTGACTAGCTCATCAATGGAAAGATGCAGATCTTTATATCCCAACACCCTACCATCCCCCCTTGCGTGACATGTGAATGGCATTGTAATGTTCGTTAATAGATGTGTCAATTCTCATGAGATGTCCAATGCTAGATCTGGAAATGATGCATTAGATACATCACATTGAACTTGACTATATTCCAGTCATTTTGTGAAACAATGCAGATTTTATTCAGTTATGTGAGAATTTCCAGAACTCCAACACTCTTTGAACTGTCATACTCTGAGAACAGACAGGTACTACTATGTTATTCATATGTAAGTTCTTATTTACATGTATTTTGGCAAGTAAGTCCACACAAAAATTCACTTCAATGTTCAGCTGTTTATAGTAGTAAAAAGACTACAAAAATTGCAAAATTGAAATCTCACAATTTCCCAACTCGTCCAGAATTATGAATATGTGAAAATATTTGCTGAGTATCAGAGTTAATTGCCCTTTCATTTGGATTATATCGAGGGACATTTCTTATATTATCCCTTTAATTGAACACAAGGGGGATGTCCTGTGAGTTTTATTAAGGGAGACAAAGAGAGGGAGTGGAGTTGTACTTTTGAAGGTGTAAATGATATGTGATTCATCAAATCATGACAGCCTCACAGATGTCATAACTCAATTTCTATGTCCCCCACCCCCCCCCCTCTTCCCTTGGCTAGGGCGGGATTATACCACTTGAGATGAGTTTTGTGAATAGATGCTCAGCGGTAATCTATGGAAAGATAACCAGACCACTCCTATTTTCCACTAGTCAAGCAGTTGAGCTTCAGTTATCTTCAAGATGTCATAGAGGGGGGGGGGGGGGCTTCTGAATAACGAGTAGAAGATTTTATTTAATGCACTTGTCCTGATCCCAAATTTCAAGCAGTTGTGTGCAAACTTAATAGTGATCATTATCTTTGAAGTATAGCAAAATTTCAGTATACATATGTAATAAGGCTTGGTCCAAGAGTACTTCGTTATGACAGGAGTGAAAGAAAATCAAATCAAAATTCCTTCATCATGCTATGACCAGTTTAATGTAGTTTTGAATATTTTATATAGGGTTTCATTGGTTTTATGGGATGACCAGATGAAAGAAAACTTCACCAAAATATAATAAAATCATTTGTCCATTGGGGAGCAGATTCAAGGCATGATTCCTTGATTCTAACCTTCAGGAAATGACAAGGTAGAAAATGAAAGAAAATGATGTAAGAAAGTGAAGTATTAAAGTTTGCCATCTATGATCAAGCTAAAATCCACTGACTAGGGATGTTTGACAGGACGTCCAAATTGGAGGATCATTTCTGACACATTTCATTATGGAGTCAGAGATGCACAAGGGAAATAAACCTCTGTGCTCATCCCAAAATCAGATTTTAAATCGGGGATCGATGGAGTAAGCAGGTCACAGACGCTCGCCTGTGCCGAAATACGACTTCCCCCTCAGACAAAACCATGGCGAAGAATCTCAAAGTACTATAGGTAGATCCGCTGTCTGGTTGGTGCTGAAATGTGACTCACACCAAACGGGTAGGGTGGGACTGAAGTGAGGGAAGGTGTGCTGGGTTTATGGTGGTCAATGACCTTGTCAAGTCTTGTGACATGTTTTGAAACTATGACCTTTTTGCTCTTACTGGCTAACCTTCCACTGTGGAATTGTCTGGGGATGGAGATGTGTGGTTTCGCATCTTTGAAAGTTGCCATCTATATACTGCAACATCATTCTTTAGTCTTCTGCAGGATTGAGCATATATGTACAGTATATCAGTACTGCCAACCTAAAATCGTATTTTTGTCTTTTTCATTTGGATAAGGGTACCAAACTCATTAAATGTCAATAATTATTCAGATCATAAAAATGTCAATCCCCATCCACCTGTCGACCTGAAAACCTTTTATTATTCAATTATTTTCAATAGAAAACAAGGTAAATATGCCAAGCATTTGACAAGTGTGTCATCCCGCACCAAAGCATTCGTTCTGGTAAATGAGGGACATAGACAATTCATTGAACAATTAAATGTTTTCTATGAAGACAGGTGCGATGTAGTATGCATGATGGTGATGTGCATTCACATAGACATCTATAGATCTTAGTACCCCCTTAAGAAGCGAAAGAGGATAGAAAAAGTACGGAATACGATTTTTTGTTGGCAGGTCTGGTATATGTAGTTTCAGATGGAACCACACCCGTAATTCAGTATCTGTATGAACCTTTTTAAAACAGTAGGAGCAGGTTGAAATCATCTTTTGTTTTTAATGTGAATGAAATAATCTTCTGTTTTTAATAATAATAATAGTAAAAATTTTAGAGATTACAAATTATTATTACATGTACTTATAAATGAAAATTAATATCAAATTTCATAGAATTTGCATTGCCATTTGCCATTCTCAGCTTTGTGAAATGGTAGAGATCTGTCTATTTCAAACCAGTTTGACATTTTGCCTTCCCTTCCGTAGCTACAATGTATATGTGAATCATGCATCACAGTACTTTAGTGGATTAAACTTCAGACAATGCCACTTTGTGCCTGACTAGACTTTCATTTATTAATTAGGCCTTCATGTAGCCTACTTGGCATTGCATTACATGCATGTCGTACGTGAGAGTTAATCTCTTGCATTGTCAAATGCATTTATGTAGGAGAAGATCCGTCTTCAGATTAATGTCTAGACCTGTAATTGACCTCCTTTGTTGCTTAATCTCGATGGGATTATACCATAGAAATATGAACCAGACAGACTAAAAAGGCTTTGTTTTTACATATATGTAAAGCTCAATGTTTTTAAGTTTTATTAAGGACATCAATTTGTTTGTTTTTGTTAAGATGGACTATGTAGGCCTATACATGTAGGCCTAAGTCTTTTTTAAAAATGGAAGAAAGACAAGTTGCTATTGAAGGTGCTATAATAAGCCCTTCATGTTTATTCAACTACATGTAGGCCTACAGAGGCTTATACGTTATTCCAAGTTTGTATTTTGTAAATCATAAGCAGAAATTAATGTCAAGTTTTGTTTGCATCATATGGGTATATATTTGGGCATAACTTTGCATGCCTGTCTTCTCAAAAGAGTACATTGCTGGACCCACAGGCCCTCAAAGAACCAAGTTGTTTTCCTTCTTAAATCATACCCCCTTCTGAGAACACGCTCATATAAATAATGCCAGCTAGTGGGTACAAGAAAGGAGAATGAGCCGTTTTAGTTGCGAAACTTCATTGTGTTTGACCGGACTTGCCTCAGTCCAAGCTTTACCCTTTTTTATTTTTTGGTTGCCTCACTTTTCAAACCCCCTCATTTTTTTTTCATTGTGACGAAAAAACTGTGCTGGATGACTGTGTCAGGGAAAGAATGAAAAGGAAAGAGAGAGAGAGAGAGAGAAAGAGAAAAAAGAGGGGGAGTACATATTTTTCTACAGTACATTGTTACAGAAGTTCTTTCAATTTGTTGAAAAGCCTGGCAATGCAGAGAGCGCTCACTGGGTGCTCGTACTTTTGCATTGAAAATTGTGAAATAGATAAATGGCAGGCGCACAAAAGGTGTAAAGGAAAAGAAGTGAAAAATATCAGTCTGTGTGGTCGACGGACCAAAAAGGTCAGGGCTCGGGCTAATCGTAATTTTCTTTTGATCCAACTCGATGTTCAGAAGCTTGAGAATAGAATAAATTATAGTATTGTTGAATTGTGAACCGCAGAACTATCCTTCTCAATACAGATCCAATGATAGCCCGGGATATAGCAAATAAATTTACGACAGAGGAGGAGAATCTGTTTGTATTCTTTACTGCAAGGCCTCTGTTACAGTATAAGCCTAAAAGCTGAATACACTGCAGTTGTAATTACAGATCGATCATTAATATTTTTAGGGATAGATTTGAGAAAGAAACATATATCTTGCTGAGAGTGAGAGGAAGGCCATATCAATTTTATTCTTTTACAGTGGGGCAGAAAATTGAAGAGGGGTTTGAAATTGAGAAGAAAATTGCTTGAAAGTATAATAGAAATTCAAACAAACTCAAGGAAAAATGCTTGCTTTTACTTAAATCTTTGATTAAAACTTTAGAAAGGGTGTAATGTTTAAGGTTATCGCTGCAGGCACGTCTGTAGGGATTTGAATTCATTATCTAGGCCCTATACTTTTTGTTGCATTGTACCGGTAATCTGCATCATACATACACATGTGAGATAATTCTACATCTGGTGAATTGAGAAGTGCCTGATTTCAGTTAATGTCGGAAGTCGGAGATAGAAAGAAAAGAGTTCAGAAATATTTATGAGAAACATTAAAATGCAAATGTCTTTTTTTTCACTCGGCTTATATTTGTTATTAAAGAAGAAGACTTAGGCCTAAGTGGTTATTATCAAGACAAAACTGATCTTGTTTTCTAGAAACAGAGAAAAAAAAACGAGGAGAAAAGCTGGTTAACAAGAAAGTTTGTAAATGACTGTTGTCAGGAACGGAGATGTGCCGGATAAAGTTGCCAATTTTAATCATTCAATTCTGATGATAATATTCTTGGTTGAATAATATGGGAGATACAATCAGCAAGAACTGTACTTTAGTTGAGATCTTATCAGATATAATGAAGAAGAAAAGACATTCATCATCCGTTTGAATTTTCTCTCTTCAGAGTGTTTTTCGTTTTTTTTCTTCAAAATGGATTTTATAGGCAATCCATCACACTGGATTTAACTTTTTTTTTTAATAACGGCTCTCCATTGACGCACACAGGTATTCCTTTGAAGGCTCGATAAGAATTGCTATTGTGTTTGCACCTGAACAGAATTAGTCTTTGATAACAAGCTGCATTCAAATTCATAAGTTATAGCGAGATGGCAGTGCGTGCTTGAATGCACTGCTAGATGAATCTGATGCTGCTGAGTTTGGGAAAGCCAGAATTTGGGATTTTTAAAGTTGGGATGGTTGATATTGCTGCCGTGCAACGAAAGAGCCTGAAGATAACCAAAAAACAGTCATTTAATGGTGTGGAAATATAGACTATGGTTAGTAGTATTACAGATCAATGGGGTTAGCTATTGATGTAGTGTATGGAGGGGGAATAATTCCCCAGCAGGGGTGCAGTGACTATAGGTTTGGCCCACGCAATAGAAAGAGAGAGAAAGGCTTTTCCAGATGACCCTGTGGTTTACCAGAATACAAAAGGGTCACAATCCTGACTGGCACCAAAGACTCCTTGATGAGCCCATAGGAAAGCTGAATAGTAGCCAATTTTATGAACGGTAACCTAGTCCATTTTAATGACAAGAATTGTAACAGTTTCTTGCCATGAGATCTATTTGGAAGGAGGGGGGGGGGTCTGCAAAGGCCTACAAGAGAACTAATATGGAAACAGTTTCAAAGCCCATGCTCCACTTTCAGCAAGGTTCCAAAACTGTTTGTCAGTCATTATGCTTGTTCCAATTTTCTTTTGCGTTGAGACTGTCTTTCAAACTTTAAAGCGTTTGTGTAAATTACTCGTCTAGATGCATGTAATTCAATTTTTATTTGTCCAAAAATTATTTTTAATCAAACCTTATCCATGACTGACTAGTCTACTGGAATTTAAAATTCATGTGGGAAAGTCAAAAGAAACAAAGACATGGCATTGGCACACATGAATGAAAAGTTGATGAATTTAGTAATTATTGGGGAATTGATTTTGAAACCGCAGAAAGAAATGAGGATTAGGCGTCACGGCTAGGTCACCAGCATAAGGGAGGAGTCTTTCTGTTGAGTTCTTAGAGGCCTTTGAGTTGTCAACTTCATATCTGACGCTCATCCTTCAAATTTTAATTCTGTTCTACGGTGGAACAAAGGCGCAGGCATTACAGGTAGAATTCACATTTCTGCCAGGAGTATGAATGCTTTGAATCAATAGATCCTTTGTTGTCTTTCTCTTTACATGACTCACATGAAGTCAGGAGTAAAATTGAAAAATAGAATGCCCTTGAGCCGAAAAGTTTCTTTTAAAAAGCTTCTGAACAACAAATAATAAACCGACTGTTGTTGGAAATTTAGATCAATCATGTGTTATCTTCAATACATTGGAACAGAATGGATTATTGCAGCCTTTCAAGAACGGTATCTTCTGATTTTATAAACATACTAAAAATCAAGCAGCAAACTTACTTGCTGGAAAGACATATCAATCAATATGTACTGTTATCTCGTTATCTTCTATAAATTCATAGAGGAATTATGATGGATTATTGTAGCTGTATATTGGTTATTTCCTCTGATTTATTTTTTTAATTTTTAAGCTGAATACCCAAAGCTTTATTTTCCCCAAGAGAGTAAATAGAAATGTACTTTTTAATTGTATGATCAATCCTTTATAATGAAATGAGATAAGCCCGTGAAAAGAAAGGAAATCAATATAGCATTGTTGGATGAGTTCTGTCAACTTACGTTCCATATTTCTACACAATAACAACCTATGAATATACACTTTCTATAGATTTCCTTATTTTTATACATATGATTTTTTTAACCTTAATCCAATTAATTACAATATGTAGGAAAAGGTGAGTACATGTGACAACTCAGTCAATCTTTTTTTCTTGATGAAATGCTAAATATTGTTTTTACTTTCAGATTATTTGAAAAGACCAATGACAATTTCATCCAAATCTCTCCTCCCAAATAGAAATGCATTAATTAACATCTTATTTTCTTGTATTTTTTCTTTGAACAGTATCGCTGGACGCACCTCAAAACCTCACAGCAATCCCCGTCAAAGCTGAAGCCATCGTTTTAACGTGGAAAAAACCATTACAAGGGAGAACAGATGGATACATTGTCACATATTGTGTCAAAAGTGATATAGGTATGGTTCAAATTTGATTTTTCTTCTATTTCAATTTTTTTTGGTGATGTTTAAATTAAAAATGAATGCAGCATATCAACCCCCTCCCTCCTGCGTTTGCAGCCCATTTTTGCTTGAAAAACTTTATCACAAGAAAACCCAAGGAAAGAAACAAACTTCTTTTAAAGGGGAATCCAACCCAAGGAGAGAATCAATCTTATAGGAAAGAGGAAAATGAGAGGAGCAACATAAAAAAAGTTTCATCAAAATCGGTTATAAAATAAGAGAGTTATGGAAGTTTGAAAAGTCTAGTTGTTCCTTCTATGGGGATCCTCAAATGGCATCATCGGCTTCAAAATGGCCGATCTCATGGACAACTCTCCATTCATTTTGTACACAAATTTTCAGATTTTCCGCATTTTCTTGCAAAATATGTCTTATTTACTTCTGAGCTCAAAATATGTCATGGGAAAATATATTTCACACAACATATGTTGAGCTCAGAAGGAGGTAAGATATATTTCGAAAGAAAATGGGAAAATCTGAAAATTTGTGTAAAAATGAATGGAGAGTTGTCCATAAGATCGGCCATTTGTAGCCGATGATGCCAATTTGAGGATCCCACTAGAAGAACAACTAGACTTTTCAAACTTCCATAACTCTCTTATTTTATAACCGATTTTGATGAAACTTTTTTTAGATTGCTCCTCTCATTTTCCTCTTTCCTATAAGGTTGATTCTCTCCTTGGGTGGATTCCCCTTTAAAGTATACACACGGAGAAAATACACAATATTTGCTAATAATGGCCAAATTGCATGTTGCTAAATAGATTTTCCTTCGTTTATCCGATTGACATGCTGATAATGACTGAATCTCTCAGAAATAGCTGTAAACGGTTTTTAGTGTTTTTGTTTAATCCGCCCCCAAATGGGCCGCTCGGCGTGCGGAGGAGCTCCTATCTTGTGACGTCACACCTTGGACAGCTCGAACAGCTAGCCAGCTGATCTGAGCTTGCGCGCGCAGCTTGATGCATGTGCATGTACTGTACGTGCATATAAACGTTAACACATAGCTTGCACTGTACAAGCTTGCTATAGCTGCTGTGTCTCGGATTAATATGGCTCTTTTATCACAACTGATTGCACCATTGGACAAATCATAAAAGGGTTGTATATCCTTAGAATATCATGTTTTGAGATATTGTTAACGATTGTGATTATTTTGTAGATTTGAACTTGCCGCGATAGATTTTTGAAGAGTTTGCAATCATGGTAAAAGCACGATTGCCTTGCTCATCTCTCACCGAGGGGCCGTGAACGGTGCGGCCCGTTGGTTGTTGGTGAAGCGTTTAATTTGCCCATTGACATTCGGAGATATAATGCTTAAAATTCCACGTAAATTTATAGTGACTTCATTCTTAAGAAGACTTATTCTGTATTGAATCTATATTGATTTTAATATGATTGTTTCTTAATCTGAATCTTCCAAATAAGGTTTTAGAGCAAAATATAATCATCCACCGTCATGACTTTCCCAACTAACTTACACGGATTAACAATACCATCATTAGTTTGACAAGGTGGTCATGTCACATTTCCTCAAAATTCCTTATTTATCGAAATTCAATGCTGAAAGACCAGAAACGTCCATAAAATAAAATCAGTACATATTAAAGAGACAGAATATTTAAGAATCAATTATGTAAGCATTGATTTGTTTGCAATATTTACGGTCTATAATTTAGTTTTGCTTAATTCTTACACACGCAGCGGGATACCAGTCTGCCAGGAGCGGATGGAATATACAGTCGTCTCTCGTAAGACTGCTGCTTTTTCACGAATGTAAAATCTGTCAAATCCATTGCAACAAGGTCGAATCTACAAAATAATGTTATTTCATTCTGAACAATATCTAAAACCATGAAAAAAGGTTCACATATACTGTAACTGAAGAACTAAGGAGCTATTCCATCCGAAAGTTTGGACAAATTATTATTATAGATAACGGATGGAAGTATCTCGGGATCTGCACAATAATATAAAGACTTACAAAACCAAATGAACAATTTCAAGATTATGATAACCTTACAATATAGATATATAGGATAACTGGTTATAATAATTGTTCATAAAAAAAATAAAACTAAAATTGTGATTTGAACAGTCCATAATGAAAACAATGTCGTGCTGAGGATAGGCCATTTTTAATTATATTTTAATATAATGAAAAAGAATACATTATTGGAAAGGAATAACTTAAATATTAGACAAATATAATGATAGAGGAACAGTCGGCAAGATATATCATTTGACCAGTTAATTAGTCAGGGCCTGGGGTGAAGCATGAGATAAAAAGAGAGAAAGAAAGTTTTGAAGAATCACAATGTGCAATGTACGCAATATAGCACAGTACAGGATACGTGCATACAGTGGACACGGTACGGGTGCCCAAGGTGTGACGTCATAATCTCGACGCCCTTGCGCGGGTACCGCTGAAGCCTGAAAATGGGGGCCCTTCTTTGAAAGGTGATAACTCCCGATCTTAAAGAGATATTGACAAGGGGTTTAGATATTCTGAATCAGTAAAGATTTTCATTGCAGTGGTATGAGTTTGGTTGCAATTAAAAGCAGTTTTGACTCTCCAGTTGTCTACTTTAAGTTCAAAATGAGATGTCAAAATTTAATGAGCATAACAATTCATCATATGGAGCATTTATAGCTTTGCTTTCTTGACTAATCCTGCATTCATATTGCCGACAAAGGGATATTTTATGTGCTCAGCCGCAGACCTACCCTCAATAAGTGTTCTGTGAGTGAATTGATGGAATAAAAGGAAGAATTATTTAAAAACCATCAAAAAATGGTATAAAAAGTAAAGGAGATTTGCTTTACTAACCCTTTATAAAGGAGCTATATAGTTCCCTTCCTCTCTCTCTCTCTCTCTCCCTCTCTTATTGGTATTAAAGAAATAAAAAGAAAATTATTCGTATGAACCTGTACCTAAACAGACTAATTCATAAGGAAATGAAGGTTTTTACTTTTTTAAGCAAGTTTGTGCCAAATATAAATTTTTCATATGAAGTATTATTAAAAGAGAAAAACCTATGAACTTTAGTATGTATATGCAGAATCCAAGGCTGGGACGTAGCATTTAGATGTTTCATTTTGGAAAATTGAATGTGTTCTTTTTGATAGTCCCTTAATACCAAAATAAGGACAAAATACACAAGTCATGTACAATAGGTGCTGCTGCACTAGCTCGAGCTATTTTAAATAGCGTGCTATTTGTGATCTGATGAACTAGCCGATCAAAGGTGAGCTGGCTTCACGGTCAAATAGCTCACTAATTTGGCTGAAAACCCAGCCCGAGTCTTCCTAGGTTTTTTAAAAAAAACTTGACCTGGTTTGCGGTTTTGGTACGAAATAGCGCGCTATTTTGCGTGGTCCTGCACTAGCTCGAGATAAATACGAAATTGTGCACCTGTGCGTGTATACTCTAGCGGTAGTTACCAGTTGCACAATACACATCGGGCTTGTTTGTTCAAGGTCAGGCTAGATCGTTAATGCGAATTTTTAAAATAGCTTGAGCTAATGCAGGACCGGTTTCTTTTTTCGAGTCTTTTCCTGATTTACCAATTGTGCGCTATTTTTTAGCTCGAGCTAGTGCAGCAGCGCCTATTGTGTCCAGCACAGGCTGCAATTATTTTCTCGGAAAAAAGGGACTTTTTAATGGAACATATGTGATACGTCTTGTCGAAATGAGAGAGAAGTCGCAGATCAAAGATCCGAGTAAATCGACAAACTAATAAAAAACTCAAAATTTTGAGGAAATTTTTTTTTTTTATTTTCTGGTTCTACCATGCTTCATCTTTGCTCTGTTAAAAAAATGAGTGAAAATGATAACGGGAAAGTGGTAAAAAAGCAGTTTTTCGGCGAGTGTTTTTTTCGGTCATAATTTTTTTTTTCCGGACATACAAGCGCACGTCCACGCTCATTTCCCCTATCCGTTTAGGAAGTCAAACTTTGCAGACGTTTTTCTCTTGATTTTGATTTCCAAGAGCACAATTCTCCTCGCGTTCAGAGGCTAATATCTCCACTTCTATTTACTCTTTACAGTCGGGTTATATATCAAATTCAAGGCAATGAATCAGGGATCAATAATATCAAATAAAATGGATTTCAAAAATCGCGACTAGTCTCTCATTTCGACGTGACGCATCACATATGTAGGAGTGCCTCAAGCGAAGACACAAGTAGAACTTTTCATCTGTGTCCCAGTTGGTGTTCTGCATTGAATATTGTTTGATGTCTTTTTCAAGTGGCAAATCGATACAATTCAATCAAGCATGCTCTCAAAAATGGCTCCTGGAAAATTGACTCCTCGCTTAAGAGCATTTTTCATTTTGAAGATGAAATTTTTTTATAAATTATAGTAGTGAAAAATTGATCGTTGGAAGCTAAAATGTATTTCATGTTGTACATGTAGTACTATTTCTCTTTCATTCCATTATAACGAAACATACAAGAGATGAAATTTAATGGCCCTAACAAAACCGAAAAGGTAATAATCAAGCAAAATATGGTATATTTTAGGTGCATGGACAAAAAGCATGAAAAACTGATAATTTATGATTAAATGTTTGTATTTTTTCTTCGTATTTTAACTGCTTATCTTTGCAGGAACCGGATGTGAAACACAAACCATCAAACCCGGCAATGTCACTGAAGTTGAAGTCACAAATTTATATCCAAACCACACATACCAATTCCAGGTGCAATCGTTACATTCTGACAATACCGAAGGAGCATCATCAGGCTTCATTGAGGCCTCAGGAACACCACCAAGTAAGTCATTACCATGATGATGAGGATGGTGATGATGATGATGATGATGATGATGATGATGATGATGATGATGATGATGATGATGATGATGATGATGATGAAGATAATGATAACAACGAGGATGATGAAGATAATGATGACAACGAGGATGAAAAAGATGATGATGATGATGATGAGGATGATGATGATAACAACGATGATGATGATGGTGTTGGTGGTGGTGGTGGTGGTTGTGGTGGTGGTGGTGGTGGTGGTGGTGGTGGTGATGATGATGATGATGATGATGATGATGATGATGTTGATGATGTTTATAATGTTGGTGATGATGAAGATGGTGGTGATGGTGACGATGATGATGTTGATGATGACAATGATGATGATGGTGATGATGACAATGGAAATAATGTTGATAATGATGCTCGAAGTACTGTATAAGTGGTTATTTTCGCGGTGACTTTATTTTCACGAATTTCGCGAGTTGGTCTTCGCGAAAATTTCCACTTCAATACAAGGCTATTTATAGTAGTGAAATCATCACCAAAATCGCGAAATTTTGCTCTCGCGAATTTCCCCAACTAGTCCAAAATCGCGAAAATATCTGGACGCGAAAATATTGGCTTATACAGTAACATTTGGTTGCGGTGATCAAATGACTGGGTTCTGAAATTCAGATATTGTAGACCATTTACCCTGGTACAGTTACCTTTCCAGGTGAGCCTTTCGCAACAAATAGGCCCAAATTGTTTGAAAGTAGTTGCCATTGTTTATGGAAATACGCACATTTCGATCATGACAAAACATGGCAAATTTAAGGGTTTTGATTCTTAATTTCCTTCTTTCAATTCTTGCATAATAGAAATATTTGTCCCTCTGTTGATCTGGTATAATTTTTTAAGGCTCCAAGTCAAAAGTTATTGATTCAAACCACACAACTTGAGCAATTTTCATGAATGGGTTAAGAAAGCGAAGAGATAGCGTTGTCATCAGTTGACTCCAGAAGGTTCCTCTCTGATGTGGATGCAGAACAACTATCCTCGTGGGCATGTCCTGATAGGTAAACGGCCTTTCCAAAAGATCATTCATCACTCCCAATGACGTGATTTAAATTGTTAAGGTGATGGTATATTTGACGGGGAATCGTTTTCCTCGCGGCAGATAATCATCCAATTGGCGTGATCGGTGTCGTATTTCTTGGCTTGTATTTATTCACTCTCTTTGGTGTATCCGTGCTCAAAATGCTGCAAGTGAGGCAGTGATATTTGTGCAAGTTTAGGAAAGATTCGAACTGGTGTTTAAAAATACATGAATATCAATGACAATGCCATTTCCATTGATGGCAAGAAGTAAATGTTATGACATTTTATTCGACTGAAATCATACCAAACTTGGCAGAATCCTCCCTACTAAAATGTGATATATTCGCAAAATAACACCTTTTATGAGTTCATATATTAAGAATGTTGTGCAGGGTTCGAAGAGAGGTGGAAATTTTTTTGGTTTTGTGATATTTTTTTCCCCATCTTGTATAACGCAGTCACATCGCCTCATAAACAATGTTGGTCTCTGTTTGCATTTCTCAAGGTCATTGTTCATTCAGAGAGTAGCATCTTTCTTTTTAGAAGATAACTCTAAATTCCTGCAATTCTACTTTGGAAGATCAGAAACTTTATGAGTAGAGGTCCTTGATCAGGTTTAATATGACTTTCCATGAAACCTAGCGCAAGCAGCTGATCATCTCCACACCTGTTTCTAATAACTATCAAGCAAACATTGGATCATGTTTACTACAACCCTATTCCTGATCGAGTATCGAAATCTTCGCAGAAACTAATGTGTCTTTAGCAAGGCAATCTGGCTTTCAATATTTTCAGCCCCATTTTCCTCATTTACAAATCCAGTTTTATAAGAGCTGCTCGTTGGCTCTACATTGCGGACTTTGAAATGTTGTGTAATACATGCATGTATGTGCCTGAAAAAATGATTTGCTAATGAAACAAAAGCACAGATTCTTTGATGATTACGCTAAGCATTTAGAAAATATGATATATCAATGTTAAAATATTCAAATATATTCATGACATAATGTTTAACCTGTGAAGTATGATGACTTAAGTTCAGGGCTCCATAACACAAAGGTTTGCAATCAATTGCAAAGTTGCAACAGCCAATCACAATCAATATTGCATGCGTTTCTTGTACAAATAACTGGTCAGTGACCAATTAATATGGTTCTTTCAAATTTGCGATTGATCGCAAACCTTTGTGTTTCGGGGCCCTGGACACAAATTTACTGCCTCCATCCATGTACACGACAAAGTGATTATTTATAGCTTTGTCATAAATTAAGAATAAATCATCATAACGATCATTAAATTGGTCATTTACTCCATTGCCTGAAGCTTTGCCATTCATAAAGGGATGTTAGAAAGTGCATCTGGCCTGAAAATCTGTGTCTCATGATGTCAGAGATTTTTCTTTGAAAATATGGATAAGTAATTTAGCAGGGATGAGGTTGATGGAATTTTGATGGATATCTTCGAACCACAATCGAAAATGAAAGTTTTCTCTGTGTGGAGTACGCTCAGATTCAATTACATTTTGGGGAGAACTAACTGATTTCAGAAAGATTATCTTCATGGTATATATCTATTTGGAACATGAAAAATTAAAATTGAGAACTTAGAATTGAGCTTTATGCATGTAGGCCTACATTTGTGTATCTGTAAAAAAAAAAAAAAAAAAAAAATTAAAAATAAAAATGAATAAATAAATAAATCATTTACATCGGGGGGGGGGGGGGGATACCAATTAGGCATAAACATGAGATTAATAAAAATAATCATAAATTGGTGGGGATCTACAGTGTAAAGTAGATAAAGATTTTGTATTAAATGATTTTTTTTTATAAATTTCTTTAAAAATATGGAAGAGTATAAGATTCATTCCTCTCACTCAGTTTGAGCTCCTGTATCACATATTTTTATAACCCCAGGTACAAACATTTACCAACTTTTAAGTCATTTTCTCATGTTTATCTCTTGTTGAAAACAAACAAGTAGTTTTGATTTCTCCCTCCTGAATACCTCACAACTGTGTGCAGTCCCACCTGGGTGAAATGATCCAACAGTTAAAAACAAGCTCTTAATAGGGTGATATTCTAATACTTGACATTCTCGTTATAATCCCACTCTTAATTTGAAGTGGAGACACGATGTTGGCTATAAAACCTCATCAGGTTCAAACAAATGTCCTGAGTAATATACGCAATTCCCATCACTCATTATTTTCTGGCAGTATTTATAAACTTGAGGAGATCTGTTACGCACTTGCGAGGATGCATTAAAACAACAAGGATTGACGAAACGTGTTAAATCCTCAGTGTATTTACACGATGGAGATTGGTATTGAATTGCTGTTCCGTGCTAAGTTATTATCTTTGAGGAAAAAGATTTGTAATTGGGTCTTACTTTGGGTAATTGGCTGATAATTGGAATTTAAATTAATGTGTTATGATCATTCCTATATTAAAAGATATAAGAGAAAATTATTTCAATGTCTGTTGAATCAGTTTAGAAATAAATATAAGCAATGTTGACACATGATTAATTTCCTTTAGGGGATATGCTGTTTATGTCTTAGCTTTAAAGTATCTTTAAGCTAAAAACAACTTGGCTAAAAGTAATGTTTTAAAAGTCTTCCTTTTGTTACAAAAAAAAAATTGTTGAATCCTTTTCAGGCAATTTTATTGTCATCTTCCACACTTAACCGTTGTTTACTTCTAAACTTGTTCTAAAAGCCATACATAGTTAAGTGGAGATTGGAATTAGATCTTATTCCTCAGTGTGCAAAAGTTCATTTGTATGGTCCTCAAACTCATCCATCTCAATTTGAGCGGCTGCAGTCCGACGACGGAACTTAAGAGTAGGGGTAGGAAACGACCATCAAGCGCCTGCGTGCTTGCGTGCCGTGCAACAGTGCGGTAGGCGGTGTGGTTGTACGTGGGCATTACGGTAATCTTGTTAAGTGGTCTTGGTTGAACGATGCCCTTGATGAGTCTCGTCACGGTGATGAATAATAAACCATGACAACCACAACAGCCTCATCTTCACTTCCTGAGATGATATGTTGGCATCATCTATCTCTCAAACTCTTTACATTTTAGTTTGAAAGGTAGATGATTTTTATTTTCAAGCCAATCCTTGGGAGTTTTTTTTTGCCTATTACTGATGGCAGCATTTTTATGAAGGTTTCAGGATAGATGTCATATTTGGATTAGAAACAAGTCATAATCTTGCTGGTAAACAGGGGCAAAAGGTTTATGTCCTATCTGCGGAAATGGGTTCGCAATTTTGCTAACGATTTCAAACGAATGATGGTCAGTTGTTAAGGGAATGCAAGAATTATTGGCATGTGGGAAAGTACGCCGAAACACATGCCCCATATGTCAAGTTATTGAAATGGTGTCGTGACCTAGCTTTGCCATCATTTCCTTGTAATGCTGACCCAAATAACAAGATTTGTCCTGATTTGAGATTTCTATTTCTATTGCTCTGACATTCCTCCTTCATTACTATTATCTAGTCTCTCCTTTCTTTCTTTCTTTTTTTAGTTTTTACATGGTTAGTCTGTTCTCAAGATGTTTCTTGTTTTAGTTTGATGGATTAATTCCTTGTTTAACAATGGGCTTTTCAATTTACTCTTGTATCTTGGTCGCATTGAACCTTTTTTTGCCTGATATAGCATTTCAAAACAAGCAGGAAATAAGAAAAGAAGCTTTGGATGAACTGAGTAAGATTTAGAAGTTGACGACTTGTTATTCCGAACCATCATGTGATTCCCAAACCAGTAGGTCATACATCTACTGTATTACACCCATGGTAGGTATGCAAGTACATGTATAGCCTTACAAAATTATTGAGACTTTCAACCAAAGATATAGAAATCAAAGTTTTGATGCCTTAGACCTTTCTCACAATTTTCCTTTTGAAATGCAAACTTTGGAATGATATATTTTAATCTTGAGAAGAGTGAACTATTTCAATCAAATTCGAAGTTACTGATTGACGTAGAACAGAAAAAAATCAATCTAAAGCACTGTGAAACCCACAATTACAGAAGTTTATTGAATTTGTTTTGGCATAGTATTACAAGATAAGCTCTTTTCTCCCAAATATTTGGATGTAATGCAAAAAACTTTGTTTTGAGATCATGTATGTTTGCAGGATTAATTAATGTTTGCTAAAGTTGCTGAAATCCTGTTGATAGAGCTGTAGTCCTAGCTTAAACATTTTTATTTTTAGTAGTTTGTTGTGGACATAGGTTATACCCAGTGGCTGGCATTCCTGTCATGCGCTCGACTTCATTTTGTTTTTTCCAAGTCCATCTGAGGAGTCGAAGATCCACAAAAAGAATAAACATTGGAGCTGACAGGAAACGTCTATTCCTTTAACACTTCCACACATCTCTATCTGTGCATCACCTCCGGCCAATCAGAAGCCCTCGCTGACTGTCAGGTGACGACAAGTTGTCTGGGCCCTCCCATGGAGCTTGCCCATTGGCCGGTATTCTGAACGGGTCGTTTTACCCAGCTAGAGGTGTCATGAGAACAGCTGGGTGCTGTGGGATGTAAAACTCTTGTGACTTGTGAAATGGAAAAAAAAAATATTCACCTAGAAAGTCTAGTGCACCTGGAATGAAATAATAAGCTAGTGGTGAGATAGGAAAATTTATATTTACTTCAATAGAACTATACATTTGCCTACCATTGCTATTTGACCTCAAATCGCCGCAAACCGAAATTTACACCGTTAAATTTTTGCCCTAACATTCGCCTATTTACCCCCACCCCCCATTGAATAGCGCCCTCCATTGACGAGGATGCGGCCGAAAGCGATCCTATACACTTCCTCTAATCTCTTCGCCTCCGTCGAGATAAGTCGTGTATTTTTGCCCGCGCCAAAAATAGCGTGTTTTTCTCCCTTTTGGGACTTCCTTGCGGTGTTTTGCGAGGTTATTTTGCTCAGGATAATCTTTTTGAGTATTCTGAGCTCTCCTTTTTGGTCTGGTCTTTTGGTTTTACGAGATTTGATAGTTTTATCTCTCGGTGATCGTTTATTTTCACGCTCTCTCTTCCGCGTAGACTTCGTACGTTCATTACTGCGTGTATGTTATACGTGTCGTGGTTTACGTTTGAGTGTTGTGTGTGTTGCGGCGCACAGAGTTTTTGTGCTCGCGCTTTTTGATAGACCCGCCTATTTACCCCCTTTTTGTGTATTAACACCTTTCTCTCTCTTTTATTTTACAGATTCATCTTGTCTAATTTTCTTCTCGCGCCCACTTCATATAGAAGGAAGCGGGGGAGAAATTAGCGAGCAAGCGTGTGTTTTCTTCGGAGAAGTCCCCCTTGCGGGGGTGAGAGGCTTGTCGTTCGAGAGGCGTTGGACGCTGTCCTTCCGCCTTCTTCACCACCTCGAACTTCGGTGAGTATTATTGGGTCGAACACCGGCGGATAAAGCCTAGCTGCTCGGAATTCGTCGGTCCCTCAGAGTACGGGACCGTTGATGACCGACGGGACTGGCGGCGTCCAGGACGATGACGATTACGGCCCTCGCGCCGGATCGATAGTCTTTGCCACGTTCGATCAACGGGAGATCTAAAACGGTTATACATCGGTTTCCACACCGGTGGCCGGTTCTCTGGTTAATTCAGTACTGGCTGAAGGCGCCGGGTTCATTTCTCTCACGGTGCCGAATCCCATTGTGCCTCTGGCTTCGCCTGGCATAACGCGGATCGAGCTCGGTTTCTATATCGAGTTTGTCCGGACCGGATATCGGCGCCGTACCTTAACTGAGGTAAATCGGATCCGCGAGTCGGTTTCCGTACCGGTTTTGGGGTTGAGTACCGTTCAAGACGGACCTATATCCTCGGATAGTAGGCCGCTTGTCGTTACTCACTAGCCCGGATGACATGTCCAGAGCCTTCGCTCTGTTACTTGTCGGCGGATATCCGGCAGAACGGGACGTTCCCGACCATATCCGGTCGCCCACCTTTGGTGGGGGGGGGTCCGTCTCTCTCCGTTTTCATACGGACATCGGCACCGTTCCTTAACTGAGGTAAATCGGATCGCGCAAGTCGGTTTCCGTACCGGTTTTTGGAGTGTATACCGTCCAATGCGGACCTGTATCCTCGGATAGTAGGCCGCACGTTGGTTCCTCACTAGCGCTGCTGACACGTTCAAAGCCGTCGCTTTGTTACTTGTCGGCGGATATCCGGCAGAGCGGGACGTCCCCGACCATATCCGGTCGCCCACCTTTGGTGGGGGGGGGGGGTGTCTGTCTCTCTCCTTTTTCATACGGATATCGGCGCCGTTCCCCTTAACTGAGGTAATTCGGATCCGCAGGTCGTTTTCCGTACCGGGTTTTGGGAGTATATACCGTCCAATGCGGACCTGTATCCTCTGATAGTAGGCCGCACATTGGTTCCTCACTAGCGCGGCTGACACGTCCAAACCGTCGCTTTTTGTTTTCTTGTCAGCGGGTATCCGGTAAAGCGGGATGTCTCTCTCTCCGGTTTTATTCTCGGAGTGTGTCCCCTTCCTTTTCGGATACTACGTCGTTGAGGCGTGAAGGTTTTTCGGATCCCGTTCCGTTTTCTTTCGGAACAGGGTCCGTTTTAGGCGGGCTTTTCTTTTTGAAGCCTACACCCCGTCTTCCAAGTCGTTTTCCTTTCGGATCGGCACCGCATCTGAGGCGGGCCCTTCCGTAGTGAAGCGTCGTAGACTTGCTTTTCCGGATCCCGATCCGGTTCCCGCGGGGTTCAGTGCCCCTTTACAGGCGGGCACTTCGGTTTCAGAGCGACTTCGTTCGTTGCCGTATCCGGATCCGGTTTTCGATAGGAACTCTGTCCCCCTCAGGTTGGACACTTCCTTTTCGGGTAGACATCAACTCTCGGATGCATTCGGGTAGTTGGGTGTACCTCCGGAGTTTCGCAAGTGGTTTAAGCGTATACGTCACCACTTCGATTCCACTCTATGGATGGTTCCCTCCCTCCTTGTGAGGAGTTGGATGCTTCTCGTCAGACGATGAGATCTTTTCGGTTGGATTCTCACGACTCATGTTGAATCTCATCTGACTCCCTTGTACCGCCTTTCGGTTTTGGTTGATACGCGGATCTCTCCCGGGTTAATACTTCGTTGGATTTTTTGTCTGACAAAGTTGTACCTGAAGTCTTTGTAGAGCTTCCTGTGACGAAGCGAGTCACAGGCTTATTCCCTTTCTTTCGTTCCAGAGGTCGGAGTGACCCCTGAAACTTCGGAGGGGCTTTAAGTTTCTTTTCGGTTAGGTCGAAAGCTTTTACGTCCTTTCAGCTTTGAGTACAGGATTACCTTTTGTAATCTGACTATCCGATTTGACTTTCATCCACAGTTGGGCCTTTCTCCGCCAGTTCGGGTCGAGATTCTCCTGGCCCTAGAGAATTTTGCGGCTAATCCTCTTGTTGGATGATGCCCGTAGAGTTCATATGCTTGAAGATTCTTCATTTCAAGCAATCCCTCATCCCGGATATGGTCAGGAGTTTGACGTGACCTCCCCCTTCCTTTACGGGTGCAACTTGGCAGACGTTTTGCATTTGAAGTTGACTCACGTTAGAAGGCCAGGAATTGTTACATTTCTTAGAGATGTTTGTCAGGCCCATCGTCTTTTAGGTCTGTTTTACCTGGCTTCTTCAAAGCTCCTCCTTTCAGGAAGGGCAAGAAGAAGAAGGACAAGAGGGTTTTTCCGTTCCTGCTCGGTCGGCCTTGGCTGCTCCTACTCAGGATCGTAGGGTAACCGTCTTTCTCCTGATTCTTATGATCGTCTGGTGCTTTTCAAACAGTCTCCTCGTCGAGGACGTGGAGGGGTAGGGGCTTTTCCCGAGGCTTCGCGAAGAATCAGCCCTTTTCGTCGGACGGGAAGCTTTTTCCAGATGACTTCCCGAGTTCGCTTGGAGATCCGGTGGGTGATCGACTTCGGAGGTTTCTTCCGACTTGGAAGTCGATCACGGTCGATGTCTTTGTCCTCGCCGTGATCAAGAACGGTCTTCTGACATTTCTAGTAGAGCCTTTTCGCAGGGTTTTATCCGAAATCGATACCGCCACATTAGATCCTTTTCAGGAACTTATTTCTCAGACGGACGGGTGAGGGATCACGATTTTCTGTGTCTCTCCCCCGTTTTTGTGATCCCCAATCGTTCAGGCTCGCTCAGGATGATCCTCATTATGAAGAGGATCAACAGGCACATCGCAAAGTCATTTTCAAGATGGACCCTTTGACCTCTATTCTTCCTGCTCTCGGTCAGGTCGACTTTGCGGTGTCTCTCGACCTGAACGATGCCTTTTTCCACATCCCAATAGACCCTTCGTCGAGGGATCTTTTGGGATTGTGCTATAGGAAGGACTCTTTTCGCTTCAAAGCCCTTCTTTTGGTCTTTGTCCCGCTCCCAGAGTCTTCACCGGGGTGTTTTCGGCGTTTGATGTCTTTCCTCAGAGGCAAGGACGCTTCGGATTTTAGCTTTCTGGGACGATTGGCTTCTCGTCGCCTTTTCGGAGGTCCTGCTTTCACACCATTTTTCGATGTTAGTGAAAACGACCGAGATTTTGGGATTCATGATCAATCTGGTCCAGTCGGATTTAGTTCCCTCCCGAACTCCGATCTACTTGGAGGCCGTTAGATATCAAGAATCAACTGGCTCGGCCGAGCCTTGAGAGGATTGAAGCTCTGGTCAGTCTTATCAGGTCCCTCCTGAGCATGCGGAGGGTTCGAGCCGAGGTTTGTTTGAGAGGGCTGGGTTTTTGCCAGCCTGGTGGACTTCTTGCCAATTTGTCGTCTCTTTATGAGACCTTTCCGGCTGCATCTCCTGAAGTTTTTCAGCGAACCTCAGCTCCCTCTGGTCTGGTTTTCTTTGACGGTAGAGATCAAGAAGCTTCTCTCTCCGTGGACGAACCGTACCTTCTTCAGGAGAAGAGATTAAGACCCTCTTCACTCGATTACAGTGACCACGAACGAGTCTCTTCGAGGTTGGGGGGGGGGCCATTGTCAAGGTCGGATGGTTTCCGGATCTTGGTCCTCCCGAGGCCGCTGCCTCACTTTAACTTTCTGGAACTTTGTCGGTTCTGTTTATCCTTCAACGTTTTCGCGGCCTTTTGTGGGCCGTCGGTGTTGATTCTCACGGACAACACCTCTCGGAAGGCCTACATCAACAAACAAGGAGGGACACACTCTTTGGAGTTGATCGAGGTAGCGTTCCTCCTTTGGGAATGGTGCAATCGGGAGAAGATCGTCCCGGTTGCCTCCCACTCTCCAGGGGAGGACTTTCTGTAGCAGACTTTCTATCCCTGGACAACAGACTTCCTCGGTTTACTCCCGAGTCAGGGAGACTTCTGCTTTCTTTTTGGACACGTTTCCCTCTTCTCTGGAAGGGTGGAAGACTTTCGCTTTTCCACCATTCAAGTTGATCCTCTTTTCTCAGGAAGTTCAGGGAGGATCAGACAACGGTGGTCTTGATTGCTCTCTACTGGCCGGGTCGGGCCGGGTTTTCAGGATCTTTTGCTCCTGTTAGCAGGAGAACCGCTGCCCTTCAGGCCGTACCGGACTTAATTTCTCTTCCTTCGTCGGGCTCTACATGCGAATCTATCGCCCCTTCTTTTATCTGCTTGGCCTCTTTCGGCCAGACGGCTAGGGATGATGGCTTTTCAGACCGAGCAGCTGAGCTGCTAGTTGGAAGTAGACTGAGGTCGACTAGGATTGTATTCTTTTCGCGCCTTGGGGCTTTCCTGGCCTGGTACGAACCTCTTGCAAGTTCCCAGAGAGGCTCCTTTGCCTCTTATTGCCGATTTCCTTATTTCTCCAGCCTGGAGTTCTCCATATAACTTTTGAGGCTTTGTCTAAGCCACCGTTCGAGCCTTTTTACTCGATTTACCTGTTAAATCAGTCCTTTAAGACTAGTTTCTCCTAGCAATAGTCTCTGGCCAAAGGAAGAGTTTTCGCTACACGTTCTCTCAATAATCACCTGGTCATATTCGTTGGGAGAGATATGTGGTTCGTCTGATTCCTTTCACATCCTTCATGCTAGAACCAAACAGCCTCGTCGGACTCTATCGAGTTCTTCAGTCGTCCTCTGACAGGGTTCTCATCTTTCAGAAAAGACATTTTCTAGTGCCCCGTCAGGGCCCTCTTTTGGTTCGTCAAGTAGACTGAGAATCTTCGCACATCTTCACAGCTATTTGTTTTATTTCCCGTAAACCCATAAAGGGGTTTTCTAGAGATATGTTATCCGGTGGTGTAGTCTCCGCAATCAAGACTGCGGGGTGTGAAGGCCCTTGTAGAGGGAACTTCTCCAAGGCCCTTCAGACGCAGGAACATCAGCTCCTCTTGGGCCCTATTTACTAGGGTAGTGGTGGAAGATATTTGCAAGGCGGCCTTTATGGCGTTCTGCAAATTCTTTCACCCTTTTCCTGAATGGATTTGCTGCTAGTGAGGGTGTTTTTTTCTCTCCAGCCGCACCTCTCAAGCAGCGGCGTCTCCATAGTTCTTAACCTTTAGTTGCCTCCCGACTTTTGTCGGTGCTGGTCGTAGCAATGGTAGGCAAATGTATAGTTCTATTGAAGTAAATCATAAAAATTACAATCTAATTTTATTATTACGATATAGAAATATACATTTGCCTACAATCCCTCCCTCCGTCCCCTTTCCGTTGCAACATACGGAAGTTCTTTGGGGCGATAGAGTTAGAGGAAGTTATAGGATCGCTTTCGGCCGCATCCTCGTCAATGGAGGGCGCTATTCAATGGGGGATGGGGGTAAAATAGGCGAATGTTAGGGCAAAAATTTGGTGTAAATTTCGGTTTGCGGCGATTTGGAGGTCAAATAGCAATGGTAGGCAAATGTATATTTCTATATCGTAAATAATAAAATTAGATTGTAATTTTTATGATTATCATTTTTTTGTAAATTTTCTCCCCACAATGTTAATGAATTGTTTTGGAATGTTTTGCTTTTTACAAAAATGTTCAAAGTATACTTGGAAACTTAGAAACCAAAATATTGATGTTACATGATGTAGGAAATTTGAGAGAGCATTTTGTATCAATTTAAAATTTCAAGAAAACACTTTGTTGAAGGTTGTCTACTGCTGATCTTTTAGTGGTTATTGAAATTTGAATGTTATTATTAAGTGAATGGATAGATAAATGCAAGCACGTCTTTTGAATAAATAAAACCAGAAGCTGTTTAATACTGATGGTACGTAAATTTACGCCATACTTTCACTTTTTGGTATTTTAAGACTAATTTTCCTTCTTCTAGATGCATCGGTGCATTCAATTTCATTCATAATGTCTTTAATGGGTACTTGAACACCAAAAGAAATAGAGTGTTGAGGATCAGAAGGCTTGCTTACTGACCATATCAATCTCATAAGCTCAGTAGAGCAAGAAGGGCATTAGATCCAATATATTTCATAGTTTTAACACCCTTCTAGCTCTCCATGAAGGATTTGAGACCAAGACTAGAAGAAATCCTGTGGTTATTCTGTTGTATAACTCCTGTGTTATTCTTTCTGTTCTTTCTTGAACAATACTTTGTGCTTCCTGTCGCCCATCGCTGTCTCTGTTATTCCGTGCCCAAACCCATTCCTACCAATTGGTCATGACGAGTACAGGTTCTCCTACCATTGTTACGCTCTTGGGTTTCTTGGGCCACCTTGGCATGTTCATACTAAACTTAATCACATCTTTCAAAACATGGGCCTGAGAATGGTTATCTCTTTGACATGGTCCCTGAGGATTTTCAAAGGTTGGTCTTCATACAAAATATACATGGTGCAAAAAGAGAGCTATTCTATAAAAAAAATGTTGTTCACAATATACAAAAAGCATGCACTTCAAGAAACGAAGTTGCTGATTAAGTTGTTGTTTTGTACTCCTTGAACTGTAAAAAGTGAAGTAAAATGATTAAAATATATTGTTTCAAGTTTCTTTTCAAAGATAACATTGGTTTGTTAAAACAAAATGGAAATGTAGATGTGAAATGACTAAAACTTATTAATACAATGATTTCTAGTAGATGTGAACACCTCCAAAGCACCCCTGGTCGTGCCCTTGCCCCTTGATAATTGACAGCATGGGTGGGGTCACGACCTCTTACCAGTCCTAGAAATTGACAAACAGAAAGTCCTGCTGTTGTACACCGTCCACGGACTTGCAGAAAACCAGTTGAATTGCCCAAATTTAGGATTGGATTAGAGTTTTTTCCTAGTTCTGTCGCTTTTTTCCCATCAATTGGTCCGACTGTCAAGCCTACTCAGCGTGAAGGTTTGTGCTTGGTATACCGCGCTCATTACTAACCATAACAGAGTAGAAAGTAGAGAATGCATGCAGTGAGTGTAGAATACTTCAATTCATATTCTACCGGAACTTCGAGAATTGAATTTTATGAAAACCTAATTGAGAAAATCCCTTTGCATTATTGTAAGATTTTGTTGTGCTAGCAATATCTTGTTTATTACGTTATAAGTACATTTCTAAACGTCGGAAAGTTATTTTTCAGATTTATGTTAATGTTGTGTTTTATTAGCTGAAAAATGATTTTAGGCCTATATTTGCCGAGATTGAATTTCCATGTTGTGAAGAAAGTTGGAAACTGACAAGCTGGAGCTAATACAAACAAGCGAGGGGGGTCTTGATTCCCAAATATTTTAACCTGTCATTCACTACAAGAACCTATTCAAGTAAACCTAATCCATTCATGATGTGTTTATATGTGATCACCATTCTTCGAAAAGCTCATCAACAAAAAGGAGCTGAGTCTTTTTCTGTCTCTCCACACAGCATCTTCTTCTTTGTTATTTTCAGTACTTGACAGTCTGACTACGTATTTCATCTTACACCCCCCCCCCCTCTCTCTCTCTCTCTCTCTCTCTCTCTCTCTCTCTCTCTCTCTCGCTCACCATTCCTTTTCTCCTTCTTTTATCCCTGATTGACCAAGTAGAGTATAGCATCTTGAAGCAAAACATGTTGAATTGGCTTTATGTCAGGGTCAGGCACATCCAGCAAATGTTTGTCCAAAATCACAATAGCAGAACCTTCCCAAATCCAGAAGATAAATAAAGGGCAAAGTTTTTTTTGCTTTGTTGTGTATGCCCCCCTTTCTTCGTTTCATAATAGAAGATGGGGGAATGACTAGATCTGTCAACAGTATCGGTAGAGTCATGAATTGTTCAGGCTGTTTCACAGTACACAGAGAGTGCGCCTCATGGACTAGTCTATTCAAAGCACTGTTAAGTCAATATACCTTTACTTATTTATAACAATTCAATTATATTGTGTGCAAAAAACACAAAACAAACAAACAAACAACAATCAATAGCTTCTATGAATTGAAAGAGATTTTTTTTAAATGAGCATAATTCTTACTGCAACTTTCTGGCTTCACAGCAATTACGTCACATGGGGGACCTTATGTAAAAAAAAAAAAAAAAAAATGAAATATATGAGAACCGAAAATGACAAATTCCTGGGGGAAAATATCATTCAAAAAGTCAATTGAGGTATAGGACAACTATTGGTTACCCCCTTCCCCCTCCCCTCCATAAAAAAAATAGAATGGTGTGCCTTCAATTTCTAAAATCTTTGGGACCCTTTTATTGGCTGTTGAATTGATGCGTTAGTACTGGCTATTGAAAAGAATTGATTTTTAAACCAAACATTTGCTGGGGATTTGTAGTTCAGGCCAGGTGTGTAGGTAGGAAGATTAGAAGCAGCTTAGGAATCCATCATCCATTTATCATCTCCATCATCATCATCCTCTCTCACTCTGCTTACCAGCATGTCACGCTATACATGTCACCACACCACCACACATTCTCTCCCCTCGCAGCGCAAACGCACATTCTCCTTTTCTTTTCATTATATAAAAGTAAAGCAAGGGGTTGGAGTAATTTGGCTCAGTCATTCGATAGAGATTAGCATACCGGCATAGCACCCATACCGGTTGAATTTTACTCAGAAAATCGTACGCCACGCGCTGGTTGATTACCCTAAAGCGAGAGCCAGGTGCAATATCAATTTTTGTCTATTACAGGGCGATGGATGAATGAAAGGGTCTGTTGATCCTTTGAAACATGGATGGTCAACGAGAACCTACATCTAGGACAGGTAGATTGTTTCTCTGTAGCAAGAGAAGGGGTTGTAGCATCCGGCCTAGGAGGGGCGATCTAATAGGAAAATCAGCAGAAGAATTTTACGTAGGCCCATCAGTTCAAGTGCCTCCCCTCAAATGGTCAACGCTTGTGTGGGGTGTTGAAAGATACCAATTTGATATGTTATTTGTAATGCAGAGCTTTTGGAATTGGTCCAGCTACAGCAGTATATGGTGGAGAAAAGACTCCTATGAATAAAAAATAGGGTAGACAATAAGTCCTCTATGGTGAAATGCTACAAATGAAGTCATATTGACATTACTAAATCACAAGAACCCATTTATTTCTGATTTGTTAGTAGTTTTGGGGACATGGTAAAGTTCAGAGGTTGTCAGAGTGGTTAGTTGATGATAAATGATGACCTGTGGTACTGAAGTGTTTGGCATGTCTTGGGTAATTAGAAGAAAACAGTCTGGATGTCACAACTCAAGTCTCATAATTGAACAATATTCAATAACCCGAGAGGTTCACATCCGTTCGTGATCTCTCATCTTCTTTGTCTGCGGCGTGACTTGAAAACGGAAGGAAGATGTTGGGAAATGTTTTGTTGGCGATGCGTTGCCCTGCCGATTGTGATGGATGGGGGTTTGGGTCTAGGTTTGCCTCCTAATCAATCAGCAATCAATGAGAAAGAGAGATTATAAATCTAACCCTTCCCTGGTGTCTCTGCCCATGGTTTCTTTGAAAGAGTTTTAAATACCCCTGTAGTATATTGGTATCCAGGGAAGCATCACACCTGTGCAAAGTAATATCTAAACATATCCAAAGTCACTTCTTGACATTTGAATTCGTGTCAGGTTTGTGAAAACATTCAGAGGAAAGTAACTGCCCCCCTCTCTGTCTCACTAATCTCCCCTACATTTGTACTATGGTTATCAATTAGGGATATCAGAATAGTCATACTTCATCAATAGAAATGTCTCTCTTTGCATCACATTCCCATTGTTACCTATTAATTTGTTTTTTATTTCCTGCTCTTCTGCACCTCTACCACCGAACTTGCTGCAAACTCCTTCAAGACTCCACTCCTAAGGCAGTGTTCTTGTCTCCATATCTTTCATTGGAGAGGGAATTAATCTCTTAAATCTCTGAGCACACATAGGCCCAAAACAGTCTTGAGTCAACATGCAAACACTCTGTTTTTCCATCTTTCATTCAAATAACCTTTGTCCTCTCACAGTTTGTCCAACACTGATTGCACTGCCTCCTAGCCTCTCACGGTTGCTTTTCATTAGAAGTCCAGTTGCACAAGAGATAATGTCCCGGCGCTAAGACCCCACTCCACCCATTTACCTATCTCAAAGACATCATCAAAGAATCAAAGAACCCATGAATAGCAAGCAGCCTAAATCTTCCATTTTATCAGCGGATTATTTCTTGAAGAAACAAAGCAATGGCAAAGAAAACCTCAGTCTCCCTGACTTTTATTTTTATAAAAACAGAAGATAAAGAGCTTTTCTCTTTGTGCCATTTATTTGCAGTTTGCATCAGGATTTTTTCCTCTATGAAGATGGTTGGTTAAAGTCAACAGAAGCTGATGCTTGTAGGGTCTTGTGTTATCATGATGCATGTAGTGTGGCTATGGAATTTCTCACTAATGTGTGACTTATTAGATTGATAGCCTCTCTCATGTTACACTTGTCTTTACAACTGTGATGGAAGAATATGAGAGACAATTCGCTTCCTACACTCCAAAAGAACCACTTTGAAATGCAAAAATATTATACTATATATAATACTAACCCTAACCCCATATATAATTATACTATAAAATATTATAGTATTGCATACTTGCCAACTGTCCCTATTTAGTAGGGACAGTCCCTATTTTAGGGAAAAAGAAGGAGCATTTATCACCATTTACAACCCTTTGTCCCTATTTTTTGAAAAATATGTGTACAGTAATCTATAGGAAATACAGAATTGTCCCTATTTTTAAAATTTGTATTCCCACTTTGTCCCTATATTTGGACTCAAAATGTTGGCAGGTATGGTATTGTTTTTGTAATACTAAATTTATAACAATATATCTACATGATCACCGTAATCGAAGCCATTTATTCTGACAACTCACCCTCAATAAAATATTTAAATTCAGTACTACATGTACTTTTGGTAATTCGATTTCAAAGTGTCAACATTGAGTATAATGTTGATAGACAAAACATCAAAATGAAAAGAATTGGTGTCAATCATACCCACACAAACTAAATAATTCTGAATTTGCTGTGTTTTGGTTACTTTTAATCAAACTAAAAATCACAAATATTACTATGGTCCAGAGAGTGACAAAGTGAGAAATTCAATGTCAGCAGTTTCATTCGTTACTTGGGAAATACAAAAACACTAAGAACATGAGTAGGTGTTTATGGCAGCTGAATATGGTAATGCAAATAATATCAATTTGGATGATTTCATGTATTCAATAGAGGGGGCCCCAACAATCCAGTTGTCAGATTCGGATGAAAAGCTTCTGCTTTTTGAAGCCGTTAGACTGGAACCATGAACTTGTATTTTTCAAACAAAAATGGAGTTGTTGTTTTGGCTAAAAACCTTTCTATCAGAAAGACCTTGAACTGCACAGGTTCGTTTGGAGAAAACAAAATTTTCTTTTCATCTAACCTATAAAGTTGGAAGATTTCGCTGTGCCGTGGCATTAATTCTACATCAAGCATAGGCGAATTGAAAGCTAATAACAAACTGTTATGAAGACTAAGAAAGGAAAAACCCAACCTCTGGAATATGTTAAAGCATTGAGTAATTGCCCCTCATCTTGCCTGAGTACTTGTGAATAATAGATAAAAAGTAATACAGGAAAGGAAGGGGGGAGTTTAAGAGTGAGATGCTAATTTGAAGAAAGTGAAGAGGCAGCCGTCATGCCTGAATGTACGTTCAATTTGAGATGGGTTTCCGCTCTACTATTTGTTCCTCTCTGCGCTTCTTGTTTCATCTTGTATTGGATACGCATGGGATGTTGTGCCTGCCTGACTGATATGTGCTCATCTTCAACGATGCGTGCCCGATCACCATGGTAAACTTGGATGTAGGTGGAAGGCATCTTTACTATTAATGGCTTCCATCTCCAAGCTCAACAAGCAAAAGATACCAAGTAATGGTATTGAAATGCGTCAAGTTATCTCATCTATAGAACATCAGTTTGGGTTATTTTTTGTTTTATTAATTGTGATGATTAGCTATTGTTAAAAGATTTCATAAAAATAATAACAAATTGTAATATTATTTTATTAGTTATTTGCAAACAACGTCCTTGTGTGTTTCAACTGTTGGAAACAAATGAATAAATTTCTTGTCTTCAATATACTTGTTCTTCTCATTAAATTTTTTTCTATTTATATAGGGCGTATTATCCCATATAATTGGAAAACTGCAGTTTAAATATCTGGCACCTGTTTCTCGAAAAACTCAATCATGATGTCTATAATTCAAAATCAAGAGGCCAATTCTTTTATTCCTGCTACCTCTCTTTTGTAAAGAAAAAGCTGTCAAAAAGGATCCTAAATTCCTAGTCTTATTGTTATCAAATGGAATCTAAACATCAAGCAACATATTTCAAGGTTTTGACATTAGATGTGCATGTAACTGTGATCAAATCTCTCTTTGTTATAAAACATTTTGTCTGATATTTTGTTAACAAAAAGTCTCTTTTCAAACGTGGGTGGTAACACAGTGCATGAAGCTTGGCTGTAGAACTTTGTATGGAAGAAAAATAGGTGTATGGTTGGGTGATGTATGAGGTCATATTTTACAAAGTAACCCCCCCCCCCATGCGCATGCACACCTTATTTGTAAAGAAAAAAAATATGAACTTGATAACACAAATATTAGCCTAGCTCTGGTGACGGCTTACCATGCATGTAGAATTCACACATTCTTTCGCAGGCCAAAAATGACCCTGAAACTGAGGGGGGAGCCGCAATTTTTTTCCTCCATTTTTCTCTCTTTTATAATGTGACTGGTGGAACGTTTTTCTATGTCAATTATTCAAGGAACGAACAACCAATATTTAGTTTTGACAATATTTTTTTTTGTTGTGCTCGTGGTGGCTCCATGCCAGCGAAATCAAATCAAAATAAACAGGTGTCGTGTGCAGTTTTTAAAACAGCTCTCCTATTCTTTACTCTATTGTTTGATCTCTCTTTCTCTCTTTTCGTCCCTCTCTCTCTCTCTCTACATTTCTGCAATTGTCCCCTCTCTCTCATTTTGTGATACGATAAGAAAGGAATATTTCTAGAGTGAGCAAGTGAACAGATAGCTAAACTTTGTCAAGGCACAAATAAAACCTAGTTTTGCTATTAAAACAGGATTATAGAAATCAGTCACAAGAAAATGTATGAATGCTTGGGATTAGTATTATGGGTACTTATGTAGAGGCTCAAGTAAAACTTTAATGCTCTATTATGAGATTACAAAAAGAACAAGATAATGTTGTTTATGATTGCTTTAGATGAGGCTAAAGAAAAAGGACTAAATGAAAGGTTAATGGTAGAGATTACCATTATACCCAATATTCATTCGCTTTGCTTTTCTTTTCACAGTTGTTTGTTGGAATAGAAATATATCTAAAAAATGATTGTGGAATTTGAGACAGGATAAGCTTGAGATATAAACATGAGGTTGCTTTAGCTAAGATGGTTTTATTGTTATAGAAGTAGAAAACTATAAAGGGAGTGACGTTTGTCTGGATATCATGTCACTTTGAAGCAGTCGTTAGATGAATTGGTGTATTCTGTTCATGAGGATGAACAAATATTCATGGCATGGTTGATGACAGATATGAAATATGATCATCAGTTGGGTACATCTATCTCCGCCTCTCTTTCCTGTTTACGTCAAGCTAAATGAACAACTGTACCGCTCTCTCATGTCTCCTAAAATCTTTATATTCGACATCTATTGCTTCGTGCATGTATTAACAGATCAGCAAAAACCAATAGAGAGCACATGATTACCCTATCATTAAACCTGTCCTTTATTTGATCTTTTCTCTCAGAGCCTGTCGTAAATCTCCCCGTCTGTTTGTCTGTTTTAATAGTCGCTTGTTCATTTGAGCTGGTTCATGCCTTTTCCCCAACCGTCCTTCTTGCGTGTGTGTGTTGTACCCTATTGTCTACCCATAATGCCCTAGCAATCCATCAAGATTTGAATCCCAGACTTACTACCAAACCTTGATCCTTGCGCTCCGTGCTTTCTGACATGGGTTCATGAAAGATACAACTTAGCTTGTTTCACAGACCTGGTACATTTACTGTTGATATAAGCATTTTCTTTAATGTTAAAATCTTCCTTGGGATTGAGAGGGTTTTTGTTCCATTTTCCGACCCTGTGACACTCCAAACCTCGGCCTGTACATAAGGATTATGGTGAGTAGGCCTATGGGGGCTAGCAGAGATGCCAACACTAAGGAATAAATATAACATTAGAAATTAGAATGCAAATAACCCAAATAGTTAGAACAGCTAAAATAAATGACTTCTCACTAGAGCAAGCATGAATAATAACATTTTGCTCCGTCATTCAATTTTGGGAATGCGTTCAAATCAATAGTTTTCTTTCTCTTGTTAACAAGACATTTGTTTCAGCTGTTTTTAACTATTTGGGTCATTTGCGTTCTAATTTCTAATGTTATAATTATTCCGTAGTGTTGGCATCTCTGGGCTAGGGTTGGATTTAGGGTTAGGGTTGATGTTAGATATGGTTTTAGGTTAGGTTTAGTGTTTGGGTTAGGATGATGGTAAGATTTGGTGTTACGGTGCCAGGGGTTCAAGAAGTGGAATCGCCTGACTGAGATGGTCTCTTTCAATAAAGAGATAAAGAACGAGTGTGATGTTCACTGTTCAAGTTTGATGAGCGCAAGCCAAGTTTGATATAGATGAGCTTTGGATCCATCAACACACATAGCATTGTTATATTGATGTACCAGGCTCGTATCATCTTCAGACCTGTCAACACGCTATTCATAGTAGGAGATAAAACAAATAACAAGGAGTAAGAGAGATAACCAAAGAGAAAAGTTTATTGTTCTGATCATGTCAAGGGAACATGAATACTGTTTGATGGGGTGATAATACTGACATGTAAGGTCTGTATGGAGGCCCCTGGATCAGTGATAATACTTTGAAAGAATACAACAGAGTCCTTCTGGTCCCTGGGAGTCAATGCTAGAAGTTATGCGTGCACAGCTGAATCTGGATGTATACAATTTACATAAACTTTTTAAAGTTATTTTGAAACCAAGCTTTACAAAGCCAAAACTTTTGTGAAACTTATTGAAAGTCAAAAGTAAATTAAAAAATTATGCCTTTTGGTTACAATATTTCTAGTTGAGCTGTGCTGAGTAGGGCTAAAAGGATTCAGTGCTTTTACATACCCGTAGGCCTAGAGGGCGACAAGTTCACTAAAACAGCTAGTAATTGCCAAACGCCATACATAATAGGAATCTTATAATTAACATTTTTAAAATAAAATTCATGCCCTTTTCCAGTACCCAAGGACGACTTGTACTTTTTGAAAAACTTTGGAAGCATATGAAATATTTTCATCTTAGGACATAATGCAGGTGTCAAGTCTTTGCTTTATGTGCAAGGTATAAGAAAACAATTGGTTTTTGTTTCTCTTGTTTATCTGAAAACACTGCTTTACAAAGGGTATTTGGACTAGACCAAGGTGTATATATCACATGCATTGTTTACTTACTATTATCAAGGACATCTACAGAGTTGTAAGAGGTCCAACCTAAATTATCTTCCATTGTAAAACGGGCGAACGTTGGACCCATTCAACTTCCCGCCAAAAACGAAAGCACAATAAAAAGATGAAAGAACAGTTTGCATTTGGTTTACTTTTGCTATCACAAGTGTAGTATTTTTATATTGGTATAAGATAAGGCTTGATGCGTGGTTTTATGTTTTAATTCTCAGGAGACTTTTGGTCCATAGAATCAGATAAATGAGTTCAACGGGTAAATGTGGTACCGATCAGGAATAAATAATGAATTTAAACCAAACAAAAAGCAGACAAGTAGGTGCCAACATATGACATTGCATTAATAATGCTTTATAAATGAATGATCCCTTCATTCTGTATGTGTCATGAATGCAAATTTGTAGTAACATATTCCGAGTATCCGGTCAAACAATCTTGTATTGGGTACTTTAAGAAATGCATCTCATTATATCGGCTACCCAAATATGAAGAAGAAACTGAAAGTTGAAAATTTGTATCCCTCGAGTAAGCCATGTTTAATAATCCAATAATATCAGCTTTAGGAAATTGTTCATTGCTCCGCTTTGCAAAGCTGTCTTTAAAAGTTTAGGAATTAGATGTAGTTGTGTCTGACAATTTATCCCTAGAATTAACAGACAATTGTTGTCAGTTGAGCCTAGCTATTGGCCGTCTGCCAGCTTTCATATTGTTTTGTTGTTACAAAGCAATATTCATATTATATTGTTTCATATTTCCAATCTCTTTTAGTTCCCTAGAATATGGTCATTTGTATTAAAAAATCTCACATGAAATGATACCAATTCTCCCTTTAACAACCTGGAAATAAAGATTGACAACGATTCCCCCATGCTCACTATGAATAAACCATTCTCAAATTTGTTACTTTAGAATTAATGAGAATTACAAAGGGACTTTGTCTGAAGTGATATAAAGGGCATTGAATCTCCATGTAACATTCTTATGGCTCCTAGTATACAAATGCTTTGAAATGAGAAAATACAAGCAAGTTTCCACGGGCGAGAACCATCAGACGTCTTATCAGCAAACCAGACTGACATAGAATCCTCAGAAGGAAACCCCCTCACAACTCACTGATAATGAAGATGACAATTAGGATGTGATAAATGGACCTCCCTGTGGACGACAGCCAGACTGCTACATCTTTGGAATAACTCTATCTCAAATGAGGAGGAAGATTTATGAATCGATTGGTGATGCTTGCTTCTAATTAATGCCCAAACTCTTAAAACATGTCTGACTTATTCCGGGTCTGGTATGTACTAAAACCATGCAAGAAGGTTTCCAGGAAATTTATAGTCAACTTAGATCCATTATTAAACATCTTCATTTTATATTAATCGTACGAAAAAGAAGAGAAATAAACAGAAAAAAGCCATCTTAAATATGAACCGTTAGTCATCATTTATGTCATGGTAAAGAAATACACCATGATTATTTTGCAATGCCCGTGGGTGTGCTGATTGATTATTCATTGGTAATTTCTTCAATACGATCATGTTCATAGTCCATTGCACACCATCTTAGAGTTTTATTGCAGCAGGGGCAAAAAATTGTCTTGTATGATGACTAATTCCTAAGAAAATTGAAACAAGGAAATATTTCTTCCGAAGCATTGAAGAGGTCCATGACCTAGTGGTTAGTAACGTTCTCCTGGAAATGTGTATATAAGAAATAAACAGATCTATAGAAGAAGTTACCTGATATAATGTTTATATTAGAAATGGGTGATTACTGGGAAAGGGTTTACAATCAATGATAGAGTTATAATGGGACATTAAAGGGGAATCCAACCCAAGGAGAGAATCAACCTTACAGGAAAGAGGAAAATGAGAGGAGCAATCTAAAAAAAGTTTCATCAAAATCAGTTATAAAATAAGAGAGTTATGGAAGTTTGAAAATTCTAGTTGTTCCTTCTATGGGGATCCTCAAATTGGCATCATCGGCTTCAAAATGGCCGATCTTATGGACAACACTTCATTCGTTTTGTACACAAATTTTCAGATTTTCCCCATTTTCTTTCGAAATATGTCTTCTTTACTGCTGAGCTCAAAATATGTCATGGGAAAATATATTTCACACAACAAAATGTTGAGCTCAGAAGAAGGTAAGATATATTTCGAAAGAAAATGGGGAAAATCTGAAAATTTGTGTACAAAATGAATGGAGAGTTGTCCATAAGATCGACCATTTTGAAGCCGATGATGCCAATTTGAGGATCCCCATAGAAGGAACAACTAGACTTTTCAAACTTCCATAACTCTCTCATTTTATAACCGATTTTGATGAAACTTTTTTTAGATTGCTCTTCTCATTTTCCTCTTTCCTGTAAGGTTGATTCTCTCCTTGGGTTGGATTCCCCTTTAATAGTCAAAAGTCACTTATTAGAGAGTGCCCTAGTTCGTTTGGGGTCAAGAAGATGTGCGATTTAATTTTGTTTTGTTTTTTGAAGTAAAACTGGTGAAAAATTGATGATTGAATATGAATTATGACATGGATTGAATGAGCGGAATTAGTGTGTAAGTAGAGAATGGAAATGCACCGACGGATGATGATGATGATGATGATGATGGTAATTTCAAACAAACAGTTGTAGTTGTTCAAAGCTCTGTGCCATAATTGGACATCAAGAAATGTTATGTCTCCATTATTATAATCCATGTAAGATAAAACAAAAGGTTAATATCTTCGGAGGTTTATGCTGTACTGTCATATTCTTGTAGTTATAGGTTAGCTTATGTAAGCCTATATGCATCATTAATAAATCCACCTACACAAGCTGTAAATGCTCTGATCTTATGAATAAGTTAAGAGTTGAAGTATTGCTGTATTTCTTTTTTCTATCTGACAATTTTATGGCAAATGTATGAAAAGTAAAAACAAACCTATTATTCTTTAAATCACCTGTTCCATACATATGAAATAGGTTTTTTTAGTGGAATTGCAGATTGAGGTTTTAATTTATATAAAGTAAAAGAACAATAACCGTCTACAAATTTAATAGCAAAAAGTATAATTTTCGCTTACAGATCATCTGTGAAGTAGTCACTATGAATAATTGATGTGTGAAGTAGTAACTATAAATAAATGTATTCTTATTATTCTCCTTTTCCCTCTGTTCTACAGTCCCACCTACATTGAGACGGAACTTCAAAGGCGTAGTGGAAAAGAGTCTTGGCTTTGAGCATAAGATCCCATGTCCTGTACGAGCAGACCCAAGACCTCAAGCTCGATGGCTCAAGAATGGCACTGATCTCATGTCTATTACTATGGGTGATGATAATATCTCATTTACCAAGACAGCCATCGTCTTCAAGCATCTTAGGCTCTCTGATGCAGGGTTCTATACCTGCATAGCGTCTAACACCTTTGGCCGATCCATACTCGTCAACTTTACTCTTATCGTAGTCGGTAGGTGGATGAAAATCTTTTCCTTTCGGGAGGGGGGGGGGGTCACAAAGAGTAAAATAGCATTAAAGTCATACTTGAATTCTCAGCGCGTCCTGTATTTATAATATAAAAGCAGTGATAAACTTCTCTATGGCACGCATCCCGTGAGCATGATCTTACCAATGGGGTGATGCGTAATATGCTGCACTTAACTGGAGATTGAAGTCCAACTTTACATCACAACTCTAGACATGTACAGGGTGTATTCTTTTGTCTTGGTATGAAATAAGAAAGAGAAAAATCTTTCTGAAGAAGGTTGTAAATGTTCAAATACCTCAAATTTTTAAATATGCAATCAACTCTCTACTTTTAAGTTGTTTTCAAAAGGAATGTCAGATGAACTAAAGAGTAACAAACCTTTTTAATAAAACGATTCTGTTATGAAATACTTACAAGTGTGTGATAAAAACTTTAAAAAACAGTTATTGTCCACCATCAAAATAAAACTGTTTGGATTATGCCAGACTCAAGCATTCATTATTCCATCAAGTTGAAAGAGAGCTGCCATAAACTTCTTATTTATTACTTCAAACCATAACTGAAAAACTTTGTCTACCAATGTAATAGAAATAAACAGGCTTGAGTTTCAACATCACCATCAAAATACTGTTCTTTGTCTATCAATGCCTTATAAAAGATGTGTGATTTATGACCTCTGCATTTCACCTCTCAATGTTATTTGAATACCAGGTTCACCATGGATAAAATTTCATGGAATGTAACAATTATTGGTAATTTTCAATAACAACATTTCAGGGGGTATCATATCTTGATATGGTTGCTAGTTAATCATTGTCATTTGATGTTTTATTGGGGTACTTTACTGAGCAAACTACCAATGCCCTCGAGAAACCTCTTCAAGTTGGCTTTAACAGGTCGAGAGAGGGCAGCATTGCTTAAAGTGTACTAGTGTTTGGATGAGTGTTGGCCGATGCAATAATATTATTTGCCTTTCACTTGAAAAACGTATAATATTTGTTCAATGCCAGAGGATTTTTTTTTCTTCCAGTGACTTAATGAAATGTTCAATTTTTAATAATAGAAAACGTGAAGCGATTATCTAAATTTTGAAAATATTATAAACAAAGTTTCTCATATTTCTCACAGATATTATACTTTCTAGATTTTTTTTATCAAATACTCTGTAAACTATTGTTTCTCTCCAATCTTGACAGACACACACGCGGAGTCCTATGAGGAGTCTAGTTTTCTAGAGTCGATCTCCTCTTTGGATATGGAGAATGGTAACTACAACGAATCTGAAGAGGTAGAGACGCCTTTCCCGAAGTTCACTGACATGGCACGCATGGAACCGGAGAAACCTCTCCCTAGTAACACCAAGGTACGACTGGATTGTGGAGCTAGAGGTACACCCATGCCAAATATTACATGGTTGAAGGATGGTAAGACCGACTGGAAGAACAATGTTATTCGTCCATTAAGGGTAAGTCTAGTTTACCTTGCCTAATATATCGTCGGCTGAGAACCAGAAGGGCGCTATTACAGATCAACGATGTTCCGTTGAGAACCAGAGGGGCGCTATTACCATTGACTTTGTACAGCAATAGCGACCTTCTGGTTCTCAACGGAACATCTTTAAGATGCAATAACGCCCTTCTGGCTCTCAACAGACGATATGTTTGTGAACATACAGAACATTCTACAGATCTGTTCTTGACACTAATGCTGTGCCAGATCTCATGGCCCCAAATTTTAATTTAGATCCCTTGTTAATTTTTAAGAAGAATCTTATTTTCATTGAATGTTCGCGAAATGTTTGAGAATGCTTTGTTTACCTATTGGTTCCACGAGACCCATATGCTTATATCCTGTATATCCCAGAACAAAGTTTGTACCAAGAACTATGGCACAAACTTTGTACTTTGATTAGCACGCATTCTCTACATGGAAAGTCATTGAAAACTGACTCTCGATACAGAGTGTGTGCTGTTATTTGTCACATAGTTGTACTAGAAACTTTGTACTAGACTTCAGAATGCTGGTCAATGAATATGATGAATTCTAAAGAGCTGAAGCTCAACTTTATGTTTATGATGGACTGACTCTTCTCCTCTTTATCACTAGGTTGAAGAGAAGGGCTTTGTTTTGATCATCCGTAAATCTATCGTCACGGATACTGGCAAGTACACGTGCCTCGTAAGCAACCAGCATGGCACAATTGACTTCTCTTATGATGTCAAGATCAGAGGTTAGTTATCAACAATGAATTACGGACAACGCTTATCTATTTTTGTTTACTTCCCCTATACCGTTATTAGAACCTGTGCAAGTGCTGCAGAATCATCAAATTTCCCTAACCTCTAAGTCACATTCATATTTGTGTGAAAAGATTCGACCCAGCATAGCGTCCACTCCATCCAAACTCTGCAATTGCATCCCTTTTAATAATCAATAGTCTTGAAAAATTATGATGGAAAAGTAGTCAGTACTGGATGCTTACAATTAGTCTTCGCTTATTTTGGTGTAAGCATTGAGTTTAAATGTCTTCCAAATATTTCAGACTCAAATTTGGTGATGTAATTTCTTTTTCTTCATCAATCATTACCTTTTCATTTCATTTTTTTTTTCTGTTGGAGTAATCTTCACAAGTTTTATATATCTGTTTGTTATCGTATATTGTTCATCCGAACATTATAGTAGAACATAGCAATTTTTGTCTGATTTAGAGAGAAAGGTCTGTTAAACTCCATCTTTACCTCTGTAATTAGTTAACACTACAAGCACTTAGAAACAGCAAGCTGGATATATTTATTAAGCGCTGTATAAATGCAATTATTATTATTATTATTATTATTATTATTATTATGATCATTATTATTATTATGATTATTATTACAGAGCGACTGCCAGTCAAACCTATCATGTCCCCTATGAAGAACGTGACTGCTGTGGTTGGATCAAACACCTCCTTCGTGTGTCGGGTCGTCAGTGATCTTACACCACACTTTGCTTGGATGAGATTCAACGGAACCAATAAGACTAGTCAACGTCTGGAAGACATTGATAATCATATCAGTATCCTACAGGTGAGTCTTCATACATTAACACCTAACCATTTCAAAGAAAAAAAAAACCTTCATTATATGTTAGGAGTAAAAGGGCACATTTAAACTCAGTATAGGTTCTGTCAAATTACAGCGAACTTGAGTTCTGGCCAGTGGAGTTGCTTTTCATTAAAAACTCTATATTTTATTATACCCCGAACTCAATGTTATCTATAAAGGGTGATTTCGTGAAGTGATTTTAATTTTTAATGTCACAGGGCCTTCATGTTTAGTTATATTATGTATTTTGCCTCAGAATGAGGAAAGATATAACTTTGATTGAATGGCATAACGCATAGCCTATCTGATATGCGTCGGGCTAGTGGGCAAGTTACTGGTCGCGCGAAGGAGACTGGCTGACGGGGCGAGGGCGAAGCCCGAGATCGTCAGGCTAGGCGAGGGCAGCCCGAGCACCTATCATCACTGGTAAAGTCATTATTATGCATATATGCGTGACGTACTTCTTTTTGTGCATCATTCATGAGACGACCCTTATATGGCGATCGACCGTATTTATTCAACCAATCAAATATCACAAAGCTCCGATTTTTTTGGTCGAGTTCATTCATACATGGGTAGATTTAGAAGATCGAAAATTTAACTAAATCTTTTGTTTCCTAATATTTCTTTCAATTTTTGATGTATTTGATTTTTCGTGACAATAGATAAGCTCTTGTGTCAAACATTCTACTTTATTTGGAGTTTAATTGAAAAATTATTTGTTTTCTCTCACATCTCGTACCCGCTTCGAAGTAGCGAGTAGCACTAGCATAGCAATACTGTGTGGAGTTAGATCGAGAGCTTAGCTATGCCGAAGCTTCGGCCGGGTACGTACCGGTCCATTGCTTGCGCTGGCTAGCTGCTTCGGTCGGAGAACGAAGGAAGTCAAAAGACAATGGTAAAGCCTGATAGATCGCACTCTTTCAGAATCCATTAGGCAAACTAACAAAAACCACCTCTCTGCTAAGTACCACCGAATATATTTCAGAAGCCTGCATATCCTTAAAATCATCTATTTTGAGCCTTTGAGCTGCATAATTCCAACTATCTGCAGTTTTGTCAGGCTGGAAAAAAAATCTCTCGCGAACGCCATCTTTCCTCAATTCGAATTTCGAGCGAAGTTAAGTGCAGGGCTCATTGATATTCATGACTACGTCATGTTTCAATTCTCATCGCTTATTGGTCCGTCTTCGCAATCAGGTATAAATATTCATATTAAAGCGTAGCTGGGTTTCGTAGATTTTCTACGAACGAAACAATGTAAATAAAAGAAAATTCATTTTTCAGCTTCACCAGTGATGATAGGCGCTCGGGCTGACGCCCTCGCCCGTCAGTAGTTTGCCCACTACTAGCCCGACGCATATCGGATAGGCTACATAACGCATGGAACGATTTGCATAGATTTCTAACTGATTACTCTAATACAAACCAGGACTAATGCACCCTGAAAGTTTGAATGACAGCTTCTCAGTTTGCAGTGCCAAAAGAAAATATTTACAGTAATGTAGAAAGTAGTTATTTTTAAAAGAGGAAACAATTGGATAATATGAAAACTTTTACTAATATGAACAATTTTACAAAGCATGAGAAGTGCAATAATACTATGATTGTTTATATTACTTGTTTTAAAATGACATAAAGAGTTTCATTCCAAGAGGATTTAATCAAATTTTGTAACTTCAGCAAAGGACTAAAAAAAGTTATTTGGTCTTCCATATTTCTATAGGGATTTCTGGACAAAAAGAAATGTAGTAAAGGTGCAGTTTGTTTTTATTGCTTCCAAAATTTGTGTAACTTGAGAGACACCTACCGGAATAGTTGTCTGATATCAATAACTCAATTTTCATAAAAGAATGGATAAGTCCCTTTTAGAGTGAAACTCTTTATTGAATATTGCATGTGCATGATATAAACAGCATGATTATTATGTTTTTCACTGAAGATATATTTCATTTGTTTTGACATATAAATGTTTTGTATTACCATGTTCATTTTAATATATGTTTAACCATAATCAGACTGGGGTGTTTTGGTAGCTGTCAAGATCTCGGCCGCCGATCGCGCAACCGCGCCAAAAATTTGCACGATGGTAGTGAGCCATGTAATCTACAAGACTGCGCTGTTAATTTTTCCAAAATAATATGAATTTTTTTAATATGAATTAATTATGCTAATTTATGCATGAAGGGGGGGGGGGCCATGATGGCCCCCCCTAAGATCTCGGCCGCCGATCGCGCAACCGCGCCAAAAATTTGCACGATGGTAGTGAGCCATGTAATCTACAAGGCTGCGCTGTTAATTTTTCCAAAATAATATGAATTTTTTTAATATGAATTAATTATTCTAATTTATGCATGAAATCATACTTTTTGCTCTAATTGAAAAAATAAAGCTCCTAGAATGCTAATTTTGTGTATTATTATTCCTTATAGCATTCCTAACAATTTTACTAGAAAAAAATTCTCGTTTCAAAATTAATTTCTTATGTATTTTATTGTTTTATGAATTTCTTATGTATTTCTTTGTTTTTTCGACCTTTTGTTTTTTTGTTTTTTTTTTACGCAAAAATCATTTAAGAACCATTTTTAAGCATAAGTATGCTAAAATAAATTGATTTCAGCCGATGAAAGTGAAAATAATCATATCTTTATGAATTAGGTGAGAAAACTCAATTTGCATTGACTTTGTACACAAAATCACGTTATTGAGCCATTTTCGGTCTGACGGATATTTTTGAAAATCGTGCAGCGTCGTAACGGTACGACCGATTTTTGTGAAAATGGTTTCAAAAGATGCGCGAGACTTGAAAGTAAAAAGTCAGCAAGCGGCGCGATCAGAAAATTTCGTGCGGCAGAGTGGTCGCGGAAAATGTCGAGGGGGGGCCATGATGCCCCCCCCCCCAGTCTGATTAGGGTTAAGTGTGTTCATTTGTGAAATGAAAAGTAGATGTGAATGTTTGATTTGATTTGATTGAATTTTGAGTGATACAATCCACTCCTATTTTAGTGAGTCAGTAACCATGGTATTAAACACCTTGCTTGAACAGGAGTGAACTGTAGACCTACAATGTATATTTCTGTTTTGTAGATATGTATGATTGTTGCTACTTTGTTGAACCTGTAGTATATATATTCTTATCAGTGCGATTATGATATTTTTTTTTTTTTTTTTTTTTTTTTTTTTTTTTTTTTTTTTTTTTTTTTTTTTTTTTTGCATAGTTAGAGTAGGTCTAGTTTTAACTGTATTCCTATCCTTGTTGATTTATCAGGAACCTGAATTGTTAAATTAAAAAAAAACCAATATATCAATGTTTCATTATTGAGCATCCATAAACATAGCATGCTTTATATTATTATATGTTTATCATTTGTAGTAGAAGATCACAGTATTTAGGCTCCACACAGCCTGAGGACTATGAAATATTTTTGGCAAACAAAACTTTATCCTGAATCTCGTATCTCTATTTCTAGTCACATTATTGCATGCAGTTTTGATGCAAACTGAAATGTATATTTTATTCTTATGCACACACCCTCCACTTTAAGTGTTGTTTAAGTTCTATATATAATTTCTTGTAACACTGGGCATGATAGTAAATATCAGTCATGTTTGTACCAATTCTCACATTGATAAAACTATAAACCAAATTTTGATTATTCTTCCAAACAATTTCATTGTGGATGTTTTCAAACTAATTCAGATATCTTACAAGGTAAGAAACCGTAATTGCATTTGCATGCCCAAGAATTCAATATTTTATACAGGTATAGAGTATCAGTGGAGGTTATTGTTTCGAGTAACAGGGAGGGAATATTCGTTTGTATCTTTTAACTTGAGGTCTTTGCTACATTCTAATTTTGAAAGGACATATGTAAAATATTTTGCAGCTGAAATACAAGAAAATATGATTGTGTGCAATTTTCAAGTTCCAGGCAGGTTATAATTGTAGATGAAAAGTTTAAGTGTGATAGTTTTTAAAAAGTTTTTTTTATAAATTCCATCTATAGGTATTTTTGCGATATGAAGTGTTAATGAATATATGAGGTGGTAGATTTGTTTGTTGAGTTTCATATATTATTGATTGATGATTGATGATGAAAAGAGAGTTGGAAGTTAGGATCCTGTATGTTCTGACGTGTTGATGAGCATGCTATATAACCAATAGAGAGTATCTGAATGTTTTTAAGATTTTAACCACTAACATGATTTGATTTCCCATTTTCTCCCATCATCCCTTATGCATGCCTGCCTATCCCTCCATCAATCCATCCATCCCCCAATCATCCATACGTGATTGCTCCTACTTGCAACCACTCCCGTCTCTGGTTGCCATGGCGATCAAACTCCTCCCTCCTGGCATGCAATGTGCTATGGAATGATATTGTAACGAGTAGCAACGCTGGGTTGAAGAACCAATGCTGACATGTGATGAGTTCCTAGATGTCTTCTACTCGAACAATTCCAAGAGGATGTTGGAATGTCTTCATCTGATTCAGGTATTATGATCATCATCTCATCTATCTCACTTTCTCCTGCAGCTCCATCCAGTCTCTATGGTGTCATACTGGATGTACACTTTTTTCACAAAATTGATGTAATATGTTGTCCTGGGCCATATCCATATCACCTTAATAAGTCTACGAAGCAACAGAGTGTAAGGACCGTAGTTGATTTGTAGACTTATTAAGGTTAAATGAATTTGGCCCCAGATCTCCTTATCTATCCTATATTTTCTCCAAAATCTATTATTTGGTGTTCTGAACTGTTTCACTTTTCCCTTTTCTTGTCAAATATATTATTTGGTGTTCTGCTCTATCTTCAAATTCCTTTCTCTTGTCTAAAGTAGATGAAGTTCTGAGTTAGATTAACATCACAGCTAACTGCAGTTGTTTGAGCTTAGTTGTACACCATTTGAATGGAGATGAATTCATTCGACTGCAATCAACTGTGAAGTTAATCTCAATCAGAGCATTATATCGAGAGCTTAAAACCAGAACTGTTTATGTCCATTTTTGTAAAAAAAATTGTCAGAAGTCCACCAAATTCCTGTATATTCATGTGTGATCTGTGTTGCCAGAACTGTCTATGTCCTCACAGGACATGGATTGCCAGAACTGTCTATGTCGTGTGAGGACATAGACAGTTGTGACAGATAAATGTCAATGAATATAGTTCTGGTTTTAAGCCCTCGTTATTATGTTCTGATCAATTTATTCCACTTTCAGCTTTCCTGCATATTTTTATGTCTGGTCATTATGGTTTCCTTGTTTTTCGGTTTCTTATAATTTGACATTTTTCTCTAATTAATTTATTATAAGTCCCTGAAACTGTTTATTTGATTTTGTATTTATTCACCTGACTCTATAATTTCTGTTCATTTTAGTTCTCAATATTAACTTCAAATGTATATAATGTCTCAACAAAAAGAGGAAGAATTGGGGAAAAAAAGAGAAAGATAATTATCTAATGGAGTGTACACCTGCAAACTCTGCATATAATTGAACTCAAAACTAAAGTGGGGGTTAAGTACGATATGGAATATTGACTTGCAAGACTTCTATTTCGGAAAAAAGAAATTGCACTGGGTTTCTCACTCAGCCATGAAGTACCAACAAAAAGGGCTTGCTTTTCATTGTTTTTTCTTGTATGATCAATATTGTGCCGTTTCCTTCTCTCTGGTGTCTTTCATTTTCAAAATATATTTTCCATCTCGATTTGTATAATCTCTCTTTACTGTAATCTGTCTCATCCATCTATCTTTCTTATTGGCAGAATCTTTATTTTCCTTTGTGCAACTACATTATTTTCTTATTTGAATAGTCATCATTATCTCAAGCTTTATTTTTCAGTGCTATTTGTATTTTCTTGTGAATCATTTGGTAAATGTTCTTTCTCTCATTTTCCAGGGGTCGGCTGAATCAACTCTAAGCTTTAATATTTTCTCTCTAGGAAAAGCAAGTTGTTTTTATCTCTGCATGTTCTTATATGCATGACAAGAATATTTCTCAGTTACTTGAATACTAACTCTTTAACCGCATGCTGCATGGGTCTTGCCTGTCTAAAAACATGATACTAACATCTGATGGAACCATTCTTTTGTGCATGAACTGACTTTCTAACTTGAACTCTTAAAATCTGAATTTTACTGCTATTTTTAATTTACTTCTTGACAAAATATATCAAATTTCTTTAAAGACATGTACTCAGATCTTTCTATTGCCAAACTATTTTCTGGCATTGTTATAAACATTTCTGATATATGTCATATTCCATTGTGCACTTTGCTATATATTCACTTGACTTCTTGTCCAAAGTTTCTTCCCTGTCTCCTATATGTCTCTCTATCGCTCACATCTTTTTATCTGCTATTCACATTGTCAAAATATTCTCTCTTATTTTTGTTCAAAATCTTGGAAACAATATATTATACACATGTTGTTTTGCTTAAAAATGAAATAAATGTATTATTTTTACATTAGCGATGTTTGATAGTCAATATAAGAATCTGAACTATAGAATACATGCTACAGAGAAGTAAGAAATACAATTCAAAGGTACAGTAATAGATATATGTCACAAATAATTAACAATAGGAATTCAGAGTTTCTGAATTTTTAAATCCAAAATATCACTTAAGTTATAGCATGCAGTAATATTCATTAATAAAAAAGCCTAATTTGTTATTCAAGACTTGTAGTAATATAATGATTGCAAATTAGAACAATGCATCATGTAGGTTCAGTCTGACATTAAAGTCAGCAAAACAAAATTGTTTATAAATAATGTTCTGTAGCTACGAAAACATGGGAGCTGTAATGCAACTGACTTTGTTCGTAGACATTATAAACACATTATCCCTAGTCCGATCGATCAGTACACCCTTTGAAATGGGGAGGGGGTTGGTGGTTAATATACCTCTCTCCGGTCTACCGGTATAGTCTGTTTGATTCTTGGTCTCTTAGTTGCGGCTAGGGTTATGAGGTAGGTGCTCAGTAACTGATTTGTCTTTTTCTCCTTGTTATGTCCATCTAGTTGGAAACTCAAGGTGGTATGGAGGAAGCTAACCAGCTCAAGCTCTACAATGTCCAGTATGAAGACGAGGGACCGTACCTGTGTGTCGCAGGAAACTTCTATGGAATGAGCTATGAGGTTGCATACCTGGATATCGTAGAACGTAAGTCAAAAGACATTCTTAACTCTTTGCACGCCACAATAATTTTAAGCATAAAAAAGAAGACTTTTCTCTTTAATTATTAAAAATAGTTGAACAGTATCTTAGTATGAACTATGAGAAATTATGCTGCAGACCCGATCCTAGCATTATCAGTGATTTTCAAATCTTTTAGCCCAGCCATTGCAGAGAAAATGAATTATTACGATTGTAAAGTTAATAAGTACAATTGGGACTGTAGTCAAATTTGGCAGGCAAAGAGTTAAAGTGAAATCATTGTTCAGGTCAAGAGATTGAAATGTGGAGGATACTGTCTAAAAGTGCTTTGAAAAGGTTGATAGCAGTTTACCTGAGCATTGTTTTGTGCTGTGAGGTTTTGGAAAACTTATTTTTGCTTAGAGTCACATGCACTTACAGAAAAATACATGTATGGGACAACACAAAATGTTTGGGTCCTGAACATTTCAGCTGTTTGGGTATATTTTGTGTCATATTGTGGCTACTGGGGCAATTGAAGAGCAATCCTTTACAGTGGACATTTTTACTATGATATTCTTCCTAAACAGCATTGCAATAACAGGAAAGCTCACAATAATTTTCTTCATCTTTCCCACTATACTAGATACCCTTTAACTTTGATAAACAAGGGTGTCAATTAACAAAGTAAGACTGTGCTGGACCAAATTTTCCGCTAAGGTAAAAGTGGGGCATCAATTTTTGTGATTTGCCAACAAGATGAAGGTTTTTTTGTTTTTTTTTATAGTGCTCAGGTCCATCGTACTATGAAGCCATGATGCTCTAACAAAATTATCCTGGTCTCAGCATAGTAGCACTCTAAACCTATCAAATTCCCATAAACACCTGTGTGGGGAGAAGCATTGGAGATTCATTTATCTTTGTATAAATATTTTTGCCAAGATAATTGCTATACATGTTTGTATTCATTATTGAAATAATTTCTCTGAGAAGATATCTCAGTGGCGGATCCAGGCGGGGGCGCAGGCGACGCGCACCCCCCCCCCCATAATTTGAAAACCGCTCATTGACTGTACATGGTAAAATCAGAAAATTTCGGCGCCCCCCCCCCCAATCCTGAAATCCTGGATCCGCGACTGTAATCTAGTATTGTCCTGTTCAATTACTTGGTGCTAAAGGTTAGTCCTGTTATGTATAACCTTTCCCTCCATGCTAATTCTATACAAATAGTTATTGTAATTTGTTGTTTTCAGCGACTACCAAGGCCCCAGTGAAGACCAACAATCCTCCAGCGGTTTTCATCCCAACCAACAATCAAGCCATCAATACAACACATCTCATCATCTTCTGTGTGGTTGGTTTCGTCATCGTTGTCATCCTCGTCACTTGTATCGCCATCCTATGCAAGCAGAACCAGGTCCGACATCGTCGACCAGTTGATAAACCTCACGTCAGCAAACCTCTCGTCTATCGTCAGGTAAGAAGGTTTTAACGTTCAAACGTTATATCCCATTGAATTCAGATTTGTATGATTTCAAAATCATTTCCATATCTTGCGTGATGCAAAAAATATACCTACATAACCATCTTTTGCAAGCAGTCTTGTATCTTTTACTGGCATATCCAGACACTAATTTTAGACAGCTGACTTTTGCCTGGGTATTTTAAATATTTCTACAACAAGAGAAAAGCACTCTACAAGATACACTTAGTCTCCATTTTTACTCTGAAAATAAAAGTATGAAGTATGCATTTGGGTCACTATAATAATAATAATAATAATGATAATAAAGATAATAATACGGTAATGACGAGACTTGTGTCAAATCAGAAACATTTTTAAACAGTCAAAACACGACTCCATCTGCTGTGCTTTAGATCTTTTTTTTTTTTACAATACATTGCTGTAATATGAAACGTCATTCAATCTCTAATCCTCTATTCAGATGTCTATTGACTCTACCAAGTCCAACGCTCCTCTGTGTCAGTTTGGAAGGAATCGTCTGACATCATCCCTAACAGTCATCTCAGAGTATGACATTCCCCTTGATCCCGAGTGGGAGTTCCCCAGAGACAGGTCAGTTTTACTTCAGTCTCTACCGTGTCTAGAGAGTCAGAAGGGCGTTAAATCTATCGTTTGAACATTTCATTAACACCCTTCTACATCTCAACTTATAACATGAAGGTTTATAATAATTTATAATGTTCAAAAATAATTATATCGACAAGTACAAAATATGATTTTTGAAGAGTGTGACTCAATATTATAATGTGCCTCTTGAAAAACATGAACTGCAAAGCTATCCATTCATTTTTCTATGCTTTTTTATTATTATTATTTTTTATTATTGGTTCCTTGTTCAATTAAGAGAGTATTTACAGTGTACAAGTGTTTTTATTGTTAAATCAAAGATGCAATATGAAATACAATTTTATCACTTTGTTTTGTTTGATGCTACATCAGACTTACCTTGGGCAAGACGATAGGAGAAGGTGCATTTGGTAAAGTGGTGATAGGAGAAGCTGTTGGTATTGTTTGCCAAGAGAAGACCTCAACTGTTGCCGTCAAGATGTTGAAAGGTGAGAAGGAAATAGTCTAGAGGTTATCTTTAATAAGTTCTGATATTGTTTTGTTTATTAAAGTGATGTCTGGACAATCGAGGATGATTTATAATTGAGAAATGGCCAAATTGAGCTAAGGTTATAATATATGATTCTTCAGAGCCTTTTGAAATATACAGCAATCAGCTAAATTGCTCTTTGCATGTTTCAAAAGTCAACCAATGCAGAAAAAAAGGTTATGCAAAGTAACTCCATTCTTTCTTAATATATGTTTAAAGTCATAAATGGAAGTTAACTTGATTATGTGTGTTCATGTTTTAGCTAATGCAATGGATCGTGAATTCTCCGATCTGATCTCTGAACTAGCTATGATGAAGATGATTGGTAAACATCCTAACATTATCAATCTACTTGGCTGCTGTACTCAAGAAGGTAAGGTCCACTCCTATTTTTATTGAAATTGAATAAGATTTACATGTATTGAGGTCAATCTCCCACTCCCAATTATTAACATAGATTATCTATTCAAAACAAGTCAAAACAAGGAATTATTGTCTGCCAGGAATCTAATTACCTCTCCCAGGTAGATTGTGATAAATGAATATAAATTCGAATTCATTGCCTTGTGATCAACAGAAGCTTGTAACCTTGTCAGTTGGTTCTGGAATGAATCAAAAGTCATACTAAATTCTGTAAGAAACTATTAAACTTTCAGATTTATTCTAATATAAGCTGTACAATATGTCTCAAGGATTGAATTATTATTGCCTTACCCACGGCTAGTTGCTAGTTTTGACATATCCTCCCTAATGACTTTATACCAACCCCCTCTTCTCTTCTCACAGGTCCTCCTTACGTGATTGTTGAATTTGCTCACCATGGTAACCTTCGAGACTTCCTACGATCCCGCCGTCCACCTGAAGAATATGAGAAGTCCATCCTCCTGACCTCATCCCAGACACTGACCAATAAGGATCTTATGTCTATGGCTTATCAGGTTTCTAGAGGCATGGCTTTCCTTGCTTCCAAGAAGGTCAGAATTCACGTTTTTTTTCTTCTTTTATCCTCTGTTGCAGACCTGCCAACAAAAAATCGTATTCCGTACTTTTTCTATCCTCTTTCGCTTCTTAAGGGGGTACTAAGATCTATAGATGTCTATGAATGCACATCACCATCATGCCATACTACATCGCACCTGTCTTCATAGAAAACATTTAATTGTTCAATGAATTGTCTATGTCCCTCATTTACCGGAACGAATGCCTTTGGTGCAGGGATGACACACTTGTCAAAATGTTTGGCATATTTACCTTGTTTTCTATTGAAAATAATTGAATAATAAAAGGTTTTCAGGTCGACAGGTGGATGGGGATTGACATTTTTATGATCTGAATAATTATTGACATTTAATGAGTTTGGTACCCCTTATCCAAATGAAAAAGACAAAAATACGATTTTAGGTTGGCAGTACTGCTGTTGAGGAATTTATTTACATAAAACATAAAAATATACAATAAATAATCAACGTTTCACACAAAATATCAACAAGTATATAAAACTTAAAATGTTCGTCGTTGCAAAAAAAATAACGCATAGATTCATAATCTGCATAATAACACAAAGTCAGAGTTTGAAAACTTGGGCACAAGCCGCGAGCACGCATTCTCCACTTGGAGTCAGACAATAGGCTTTCGTTTCACTGACTCCAAATGGAGAAAGCGTACCAAGAGAATTCACATGGTAGTATTTGATGCCGAGATGCCAGATAAATCCTTTAGAGCCCAGCACAACAGCACAAACACAAATCTAGGCCCTCTTAGAAACTTTTATATATCATGACATTAATTTTTGTCCGACCTTATATCATGATTTTATCGTATACTAAATAATTTACAAGTTTCCAGCAACAGGGCCCAGGTCTAATTATGAGAGTTATTAATTTTGTAATTTGATTGTAGATATTGTTGTGTTTCGACGTTGAAAGGATGGATTTTTTTTATGGTTTTGGGGATTGTACTTGGCAGTAACTAAACATTTTTATGAATGATGAGTATCTAAGAGCTAAAGAGAAGCACTTTCTCTATGTGTACTCTTTATGAATTCGAAATCTACAATCTAAATGTTAAGATTATTTAGTTACTTTTCAATTTGTCAAAGGATGTGAAAGAGCAATTTGATGATTCTAATGATTTGTTTTGCTTGTGATACACAGTGTATTCATCGAGATTTAGCAGCCAGGAATGTTCTAGTAACAGAGGACTTTGAGATGAAGATCTGTGATTTTGGACTTGCCCGTGATATCCACTACATTGACTTCTACAGGAAGACTACAGATGTAAGCTTTGTTCTGTCTCTAAATGTTATAAACTATTTAATTTCCACTCAATGTTTTATTACCTTAAGGGAAATTCAGGGCCACGTCTGACAAAGATTTGTTAAAGTGAAACTATTGTTCTGGTCATGACACTGAAATGTGGAAAACACTGTCTAAATGTGATTTGGAAAGGTTTATAACAGTTCACCTAAGCATTATTTTGTGCTGTGAGGTTTTGGAATCGCCAAAATGATAAGAAATTGACCCAAATCAGCTTTGAGTCACATGGACTTACACAGGAATGCATATATGGGGCAACACAAAATGTTCGAGACCCAAACATATCAGCTGTTTGGTATATTTTGGGTCATATTATGCCTATTAAGGCAATTGAAGAGCAATCTTTTATTGTGGAGCTTTTTATAATGATACTCTTCCCAAATAGCATAAAAATAACAGGAAAGCTCTTAATAATTTTCTTTATCTTTCCCACACCTTCCCACTACAGAGATTCCCTTTAATCAGTCGCAACACTTTATAGGACAAGGTCCAAATTGTCTTGATTAACCAAGTTTAATAAGAGTTTTTGTTGTATATCGTACGATCGTACAATTTTTTATGACGCATTTACTGAAATTAGTATTGGAGGTTCAAACAAATACTTTTTTTATTACAGTGATCTACAAAAGTTAAAGTGATAACATTTGTTTCATGTTAATGAAAAGAAGAATGAACATTCTCTAACTCACTTACCAATTTGTTTTATGTGAACACAAATTAATGTATGACCAGTTATTTATTGCTGATGCATTTTTAACACTGTAGCACAATGATATTTCCACACTCGAGACCATTTTTTAATTGGCATTATGAACACCAAATACATGTATCTCTTCTTTGGTTCTGTGTCATTGTAGGGTCGATTACCGGTCAAATGGATGGCACCCGAAGCTCTGTTTGATCGAATGTTCACCACCCAGAGTGATGTTTGGTCATTTGGTATTCTTCTCTGGGAGATTATGACGTTAGGTGGTACTCCGTACCCTAGTGTTCCTGTGGAACAGATGTTCGATTACCTACGCTCAGGAAAGAGATTAGAGAAGCCTCAAAACACCTCACTAGAAATGTAAGTTGCTTTGAAGTAGAAAGATCACTGAGATGTTCTGAAATACCCTCTACAATAACCCCAATATTATCATTTTATCTTGATCGTTTGCTGAAATGATACGAGTAACAGTAAGAATAAATTATGTTACCTTTTGGATATAGAATTGATCCCTCAAAAACATATTCTCAATAGGCTATTTGAAAAAAATATGACATACTGGAAATAAATGCAAAGATCACCACGTCAATAACCTGTACCTTATTCTAAAGTTTGTTTCACCGAGTTGTTTGTAAAGTTACGAATGAATTTTCAAACGACTGGAACATGTTCTCGGGCGCCATACTCATCACATTCTCGATCATTTAGCACAAGAACTGATCAGCAGTCGTTTGTAAATTTTTTTAAAGCTTATGAATGGCTTGATGTAACAACCCCCTGGCACAATACCTGGGAGTATTTCATGAAAAGACATGTCTGAAAGTTACCATAGTAACAATGCTTCTCAGCCGATCAAAATCAAGTAAAGCTGTCAGATCTGACAACTTGTCAGACAAGAAATATTGATGAAAAACCCCCAGGTGTCTCTGATGGGAATAAATTAAGAACAACATATATATCACTTTGTTTTTGATCTGTTAAAGACTGGGAATCTTCAGCTTCCATGGGTAATTTGACACCATGGATGTTTATCTAGTAACAGGTGTCTTCAATCACCTAACTTTTATGACCACAGCCAGACCTTATGTAATGCTTTGTATATTCAACCCATCGCACAATGTGGTCAAGTCATTAAATCTCACTTTTCCTAGCCTGATGATGTCCGAAGCTGTCCACCATGGACAGATTGTTTTGCTGTGGTCAAGGAATTTACCTTCAAGACAGGTACCCCATGTGCTTAAGTCTGGGGTCAGCAAATTTTGATCCACTCCCCATGAAAGCTCAAAGATTCCCCGTCTTTAACTGATTTGATTCAATCTCTTTGATACAGCTATCATATCATGTGTGAGTGTTGGAGAACGTCACCAGGTCAGAGACCAAACTTCAGTGAGTTAGTGGAAGATCTGGACCGTATCATCTCTGTCTCCTCAAATCAGGTATGTCTCCATCTACCTCATCCTTTCAATGAAGCCAGATACATACAGTTACATGGCATTAGGCACAGTTGACTCATTCCACTATAGGAGCCCTATGTGGTTGTCAGTCAGTTTTTATTTATTTAAACAACTGTTTATCTTATTGTAATGATAAAGACACTAAGACATTTCAGAAAGCTGCCAAGTATTAACCCGTTGGGGACTGAGCCCGAATATATTCGGGCTGAGGCCTATGGGAAATGTGTGTTGTAGCCAAATCAGCTCGTCTCAACAGGTTAATGATTTGTAATTCATATTGAAAATTGAAGAAAAAAAATTAAAGTTGTATACAAAATACTGATTTTGAAAGCTTCAGGTGTTCCTTTAAAGTACTGACTTCCTCATATCATTGGTGATTTTGATGTTTAGAGTAGTGAAATATTCTGTTGATAGGTCAGGGTTGAATTGTAATATCTTGAAGTGTCTTGATGAGAATCATTGACATTATATTCATTCTCATTGTTCTCTCTTGTCTTCTCTTTTTCTTCTGCCATGACAGGATTATCTAGACCTGGAAGCAGTGGGTGACGCACCTGTCAAAACCTTTCAAGAGAGCGAGGTAGATTCAGGCTACGCCAGCCAACATAGTAGACACAGTAGTGAATCAACCGTATAGAGGCTTCCCCCCTTCCCTATACCTACCCCTATCCCCACCGCCCCCCACCACCACCCCTAACATACCCCCTTTGCACTACGCACTACCCCCTCCCTACCTCACAATGACTTGATCTCTATCTTATAAAGATAGACTTCATTTACCAGTGGGTCATCCAAATAATCATGAAAAATAGATTTTGTTTTTTTTAAGAAAAAAAGATATGCGTTTCGTTTTTCGAAATGAGATATCTATATGTGTTGATATTCAATGGGACCAAACGATGCAGTATATTGTTAGAGGGGAAAAAAAAAGGAAGAAAAGAAGTGATTTGATGATGATCGATATCGTCTATGTATATACTTATGTGGACGGAGCTGGACTAAGGCCTGTAACTAAAGTGAACTCTATCTTGTATTCCCTCTAGCGAATGGCTTTTATGGGATTCAAGGCACCGCTATCACCACAGGTTTATTACAAAGTGCCACAAACTCGGGACTGTTGCCCTTATGCAAACTGACGAAGGGAGTAGCATTACGTGCTGAAGGACATATAGCACTCTGGTATGCGATCAATGTCATGTTTTCGTTTGTCGCTTCGGACACGTTCAGTTTGTTTCGTTCATTCATGGAATTTCTTTTCTTGGTGCTAACAGAGTGACTTGCGAATCGCAGAAAATGGAACTCTTATTACATGGTGTCCAATACCAGAAGGACGCATGGAAAGTATTGGAGGCGAGTGATTGTGAATGAAACAAAGAGCGCCCCCGACACATACTGCAATTTAGTCGTGAACTCTCACATATACGTGTACATAGAAGATGGATTATGAGAGAGAAATCTACTTTGGATTGTGTCCTTGTCAAAGGATACAAAAAGACTTGAAATCCAATATGATTTAATCGTGCGAAAACATTTGAAACCGTAACTGCCTACAATTAATTTGTGCTTTATTGGACAATTATGTGAGAAACAGTAAGCTGCCATGGGACAGTTTCTTACACAGCATAAATGGATTCTCTATACATGCCGTCTAGCACGGGACAGAAACTTAGTGCCGAAATCCGGTGACTAAAATTAAATCAAGCTGCATATACTGTCACTTGAACATTACGCGAATGTATGCTGCTTTGACAAATAATTTTGTTGATGTTGAATTGTGACCTCAATGTAAACTTTGAAGGAATAGTAGAACATATAAATTGAATATATAAACTATATTGTGTATTTGGTGGATATATATATATGTTCTTTTGGTGTATGAAAGGAGGGCCTGTACTATTAAACTTGCCAATATGTTCACTGCCAGTTGTTTTTAAAAAGCTATTATTTGGTCTCTTCTCCTTTTGATGTAGCAAGCTTAGTTAGAATATAGTGTATTCCTGTACAAAAGTACTTACTCAGAATAGTAACCACAGATAGTATAAATATATGTACTTTGATTGATGGGTAACAGAAGTACATACTCTTCCTTTTCTTTCTTCTAGAAGCACTTATCATAGAAAATAACTGGCTTAATGTGAACAAATTTTCTAATTTAGGAGAAAAAGTTTCCTCCTATGACTTATATGAAATGTTAGATGCACAATTAATTTCTTTAAAATCAGACATCTACTTTAAAAAGTTGGTCATGCAAGATCACTTTGAAAAGTTATGATTGGAAATTGTTAATAATTACATAAAATTCTGAAAATTGCCATTTCATTATGAATTTTGACCAAATGAATTATCCCAAAGATTGGGATGTATAAACTATGTGTGATATATGGATATCTTATATATCTTTATTCAACTATTCTATTGTCAATTGAGGCTTTGAATTAATGCCTTTCAAATTCTTGCATGTAAATGCAAAGAAAAAAAGAAACTCTCTTTTTTCATCTTTCAAATTCTATCTTTCATTTTTCTACGGATAAAAAGCTTCGCTTACTTTTTATCAAAATTGCGAAATCAATTTTACGCAAATCTTGATTTTAGGCTTGTACATGTATTTAATTTTAAATGTAATTTTTATTTTTTCGCTCTATGCAAAGTTCAAGCCAGCTAAATGATTAAGGAATCAACTTTGTGATTATTTTTATTACAAGATGTAATTAAGAAATGATTGCCAATTGATCCACATTGTTTTTCCCTTCAAACCATTATTGTTGGTCTTTCACTATGTGAAGTTGATTTTGTGAAGAGCTGGAATATGTACAAAATACCTTTGAAATATAACTTATATCTTTTTTTTATCATCCATGAAAACATGATTTATATTTGAATTTTGCCTCTCAGTATTGGAGTGAGAAATGAAAAATGAAAAGAACATTGATTAATTTCAATTTTTTTTTCTCAAGAATCACAGTTTGAATGTGGAGAAAAGTTTTATTTTTTATCGTTATGAATTGAAATGATTTAATATTATAACCTTGAATACATCACCAAGGCCCATATTCTCAAAAGTCGCCTAGCTTAAATCTGTGGTTTAACCCTAATCAGACTGGGGTGTTTTGGTAGCTGTCAAGACTGGGGGGGGGGGGCCATGATGGCCCCCCCCTAAGATCTCTGGCCGTCCGATTCGCGCGATCGCCGCGAAAATTTGCATGATGGTAGGGAGCCATGTAATCTACAAGACTGCGCTGTTAATTTTTCCAAAATAATATTAATTTTTTTTTATATGAATTAATTATGCTAATTTATGCATGAAATCATACTTTTTGCTCTAATTAAAAAAAATAAAGCTCCTAGAATGCTAATTTTGTGTATTATCATTCCTTATAGCATTCCTAACAATTGTACTAAAAAAAATTCTCTTTCAAAATTAATTTCTTATGTATTTTATTGTTTTATGTATTTTCTTTGTTTTTTCGACCTTTTGTTTTTCTTTTTTTTTTACGCAAAAATCATTTCAGAACCATTTTTAAGCATAAATAAGCTAAAATAATTGATTTCAGTCAATGAAAGTGAAAATAATCATATCTTTATGAATTAGGTGAGAAAACTCAATTTGCATTGACTTTGTACACAAAATCACGTTTTTGAGCCATTTTCGTCTGACGGATATTTTGAAAATCGTGCAGCGTCGTAACGGTACGACCGATTTTACGAAAATGGTTTCAAAAGATGCGCGAGACTTGAAAGTAAAAAGTCAGCAAGCGGCGCGATCAGAAAATTTCGTGTGTGGCGGAGTGGTCGCTGAAAATGTCGAGGGGGGGGCCATGATGGCCCCCCCCCAGTCTGATTAGGGTTAAGTATGGCCTGCTAAGAGGGAATCAATCTGTTTATGTTGCACATTCTTATTCACCTTCACTGAATTCTGGAATCGTATTTTAATTGTAAGGGAAACTTTTGTACTTATCATTCCCAAGCAGTTTTTAATAGTTTCACTACTAGAAATTACGATGAATTGAACATCTACTTTTCGGTATTGAATTCCTTTCAGCAAGCCATAGTTAAACCACGGATTTGAGCTAGGCTTAAAGTTAGGCGGCTTCTGTGAATTCGGGCCCAAAAGTTGAATGTTTTATTGGATGGATTAGACTAGAAATACCTTGATATTAATCCAGTTTAAGATGAATATCTGGAAGTGAGTTTAATACTTGCAAAAGAAGTAAATCATGCCGTACATTTACAGAAAGAGCATTGTTGTAATCTTTACTCAGAATTTTAAATTTAAGTACGTTTTTAGTATCATTTTCTTTGATACATGGTTTTATCCGCTGTATTCAATAGTGTTACAAGCCATACCAAATGCATCAAAAGCATCCAAATTTCCGTTTTAAAACTATGTTGTTGGCCTTTTTGCAGAGTTTATTCTCCTATATGTCATAATTAAATATGAAACGGATAGAAGTAAGTTTGTTCCATAAGTAAAATCATTGGCATTGGTCCATACTGTTAAATTGTTTAGAAATGGAAATAATCTGTATTTGAGTTTTATTCTATGCGTAAACTTGCAGGGTTAACTCCCATTTATGGGCTACCTAACCAGCTTGACGTATTCAGTATGTTATACAAACATTTTTCTTTCTGTTTTATAACTTGTTAATATTTACTTTTCTACATCGTCCAAACCCAACGATACCACTATTTACCTGCTTATTTTTTTATTTGTATCTCAGTTTTTGTAAAGGCTTCAGAGAGCTCATGTTAAATTCATGATAGAAAATATTGCATTTGTGCTTTAAATAATCACGTTCAAACTGTTCATAAGTCATGCATAACCTCTGATTGGTTTTATTCATTGGCTCGTAATTTCATGCTAAATTCGTTTTGGAATGTTGAAATTATGCTGTTTAAATCTAGCTTCTGAGTTCTCATCAACAAGCAAAGACCATAAGGTTCACCCAAATGAAATACATTGAAATTTAAATTGATGATCTGATTTCTGTCCATTTCATTTACAAATAAAATTTCTACATATAGTTTTTAAAAGAGAGAATAGCATCATTATGAACATAATTTTATATGAATCTCTCACATTCTTGAATACATCCACCCTTTTTCTCTTGAACAACATCATTATCCATCCTGAGAGATTGGCTTTTAGATCAGTGATCCTCATTTTTGTCTTACTTTTCCTGTAAATTGGGTTTTGCTTTTCATCTCCATATGAAAGTACTTCATAAGTTTATCATCATGAAGCGTTATGTATTCAATATGTCTGTTCAGAAGGTGCAGTTAGATGCATCATATTTTAATGTTTTCATGAATATGCTTATAAATGTATTGAAAGAATGGTTCTTCAAAGATTATTATTTAATTATGTTTAAAATATGAAGAATGTATATGCAAGGTGCTCATCTGATTGGGTTTAAACAAATGAAAAATCAAGGCATAATAATCTGGTTCATTTGAAGAAGAAAAAAATCTAGTTTTCCTTTTCTCAAAGCTATTAAATCTCAGCCACATTATAATGCTTGTGTGTTCATTCAATTTATCATCAAGGTTTGGCCAATTCAACCTCATAATTTCAAAGCACCTTGGATTGGTATTGTCTTGCATACACATTGATTTGGGATGTTAGCATCTGATTTATTAAACCAACATGATGATATTTGTCATGTTTTGATTGTTCCTCCTGTATATTATTGATAAATAAATGTTTGGAACACGAACTGACCCGATTGTATTTGTGAGTTATTACTTCCTTGTAAAATGTCATGAGAATGTGGAAGATTGCAAATGCATGTACTGTTTAATCCCATTAGCATGGTTTCGAGATACCATGACAACTGGAGGGCGTTTCATGAAAGGACTTGTCGGACGTTTTATCCGAGAACCTGTTAAAAGCTACTGAAATGCTTGCATCTGATTGGCGGAGAGCAAATTTGTCGAATAAAATGTCAGACAGGTCCTTTGATGAAATGCCCCCCAGGACAACTCTCCCAGTCTTAGTTTGAAAAGTGGACATATGGGCATGGGTATATCACCTTGCTATAATGGGAGTGAACTGTAATCAAGCCTGAGTAGATCTGCTGATTCTGATTGGAATATTCAGTTGTGTATTGTCGCACAGTGAATATTTCACCATACGCCTACACGCTGTGCCTATGCAAACCCTATGTAACAATACGCCAAGGGGTACGGCGATGGACACAAAAGAAATTTGAATTTTTATGTTTATTTGCATACACTTGGTGTAGAGCACCGATACACAATTTGTACAGAAGTATATGTAACTGTGAGCCATTTCTAATTAAAATTGCCGCATAGTTCCTCAGATGTAAAAGCTGCCTAATTAATGCTCGAGTACACCAAAGTAATTAAACATGTTAAATTTTTTTTTGCGTATCCTTGGCGTAGAGCACTGATGTGCAGTTCATGATCAAGTACACTTAACACTACATGAATATACGCCAATTGTTTTGTAGAAATAGCTCACAGTTACGTAGGATTGCGTACTAACTGCATCTCAATTCTCTACGGGTACCTAAATTTTTTTTAACATAATGGCCCATATTCTGAACTGAAGACGGAATTTGTAAGAGTCACAAGTTTGTGCAAAGCTATTGTGCCTCATTTTGTATGAGTATCAGACTAAAGGATCGCACAAATAGCACTGTACAAACTTCCAACTCGTACAATTTCAGTCTGATCTTCGTTTCAGAATACGGGCCTTTGAGTTTTTTTTATCCATTCAATCATTTCAATTGTATTTCTATCTTGTGAAACACTCCAACTCTAAAATGAGCAATGTGCTGTATGTGTAAAATCAGGTACACGTACAGCTTTTACCAGAATTTTGCTCAATGCATTTTCTTGTTATTGTTTTTTTTTTGCGCAATTGTTATACAGAGTGCCCCAGATAAAGCAGAACCCAAATGGCGAGTCGTTTTCTCTTTGAATGCAAGCAAATAATGAAATATTAAATGCATCAATTTTAAAGTTCCTATTCTTTCTTTTGACACCTATTAATACAATACAAAAAAGCCATGGATAGTGTAGTTGAACGAGAAGATTTGAAATTTAAATGTCAAAACCACTTCGTGCAGACCAAAATAATAGGAATCGCACGGGATTCCTGCTGTATTCACCGTCAATGGGAGATTTGATGAATAAAGCCCAAACAAAGAATATAAAAGTAATGCTAATGAACCCTCCCTTTCTAAGGCAAGGTTTAGCAGAAACTGTACTTTATATTTAATACTTCTTGTTCCTCTATGCGTGATCTTTTAAAATGCATTTGATGCCAAATGAAAGAAGAAAGGTTGAACATAAAAATGCTGCACTTAAAATCTTATTATTTGCTTTCAACAATACAAATGGCTAACCATACTCATTCTGCTTTTGCTGGGATGCACTGTACAATTGTAATTGTTTATTTTATCATTTGGAAAAAGAATGAACAAGTACTGAAATGAATTGAATAAGTAAATCCCAATGAAAGTAATTACTTTTTTTGTATGTAGGGGAGACTGGGGTAATTATGGCCCCTTTGTCTTTGAGAGCTTATAATTCTTTGCTGTATTACACAATGATAATTTAATTTTTACACATGCCTAGCTCTTCCTACTATCATATGAGAAAAAAAAAGCCATTTACTTCAAATTTTGTGCTTAGAGGAGCCTAAAATGTACGCCGTCACAATTATTTAGGGTGTGAAATCATTCATTAAAATCATTTTAGATGAAATTTTGATTGAAACAAAAACAATGGGAACTAAAAAACACAACAGAAAAACTTCCACCTGAATATCTTCAATAGTAGAGCTGTAAAGAGGGATCAAATTAAAAATGTTACTTGGGGTAATTATGGCCCCCAATGGATAAACAGTGTTTAAGCGTAGATGGGGACATTAACTTGTATGGTTATGTACATAAATATATGTATTGCTATGACTGCAAAATTTCAACGTTACCCCACCTACTGACCAAATTGTTAGCAAGTGAATCATTGTGAAAATTTGAATTTGAGCAGATTTGGCACCCTCTATTGACAGTGATATTATTTCCTGGCTCTCTGGACCTAGATTTAGATAATTAATGTCAAAAAGGCATTATACTTTAATATTATACTCATCCACGCAATAAAAGTCGTTTTCATATCAAAAAGAAAATATAGCTCATTTAACCAGGAATACAACCTTATTATTATTATTGTAATATTATGCACATTCATGATTTGGATCTCATCTCTCGAGCTATGTAATATTCAAACATTGAAGGTTTTTATTTCTAGATCTACCAAAACTATATATAACCCAACTTAAATTCCACCTACAAGTTTAAATAGATATCATGGAATTTATTTTGGATCTTAATAATAAAAGCACACAACTCAAAAACACATCAAAAACAAAATTTAGTTTTGAACATTTTTATAGGTGACAGGAAACCATTTTCCTCAGGTTTCTATTTTTATTACAAACTTTCATTCATAACATCACTTTGAACTGTACATTCTGTGACATCAATAGCTTTTCATAGATTATCAATTGTACAAATATGTACAATAACATAAAAAGAAATTTTCAAAATCTATAAAGCAAATATATAAATCATACTTCAAGCAGTGTTAAACTACATAAATAACACAATAAAATTTTTACTGTTTCAATTCATAACAACTGCTAAACTTCTAACTTGAATACTTCTAATAACAAGGTGAATAACTTTATGACATAATAATAATGCTCAGAAAAGAAGATAGTGCACACATTGTGTGTGTTAGTGGAGTATTCGTGGAGTATTGCGATCATGAGACCAATACTTTCGCATACAGGTACATGTATTTTCATAATTCTAAACTAGATGGGGGAATTCACAGGGGCATAATTTTATGATTTTCACCCTAATAAAATAGCTTTGCATGAGAGTGAAAATTTCTGTGCGAACCGAATCATAAAATATCATGGAAATAAAACCGTTTCAAAAGTTTTGGGCTTAAATAGTGTTATCTCTTCATTGGAAGCTCAGAATGACATCATAATGACATCATCTAAACATCTCCTATTCCCTTTTGAGGGCCCTTATCAATTTGTTATAGGAAGGCTGTAAAATAGCCTATTTCAGTCATTATAGAGGCAAAAGCCCCTGATTTTGAGAACTGAATTTAAGGGACCGTATTAAGAGGGCCTTACAAGAATCATATAAAATTGCGTTTGACATTTTATAAATCTACAACTCTCAATAAATTTTTGTAAAACCTTGATAAAAATAACAGGACAAAATGTCATACCCTAACTTTGAATTCAAGAGAAAGTTGAAAAACATAATATTTGTTTATTCCAACAATTAAAAATAAATAACATTCAAGTGAGATGAAGAAATGTCTCTATCATAACATATAACTCAATAAATGGCAGCAAAACATGTCAATATAAATGTCTACCATCAATATGATGAGAGATTAATTACCATAAAAATAAGAATTTCAGCAGTAAACGTGGTTTGCACATTCCAAAAAGTGATGTAACATGGCTTCTTTTTAATGAGACAGATGATTTCTAGCCAAATCCATTATCCTATTTCCTTTCTTATTTTCTCTTCCGAACACTGATCAACTTTTTAGAGTAGAGAATAGTCCAAGCATAAGGTTTTACACATTAAAAATATAAGAAATTTTGTCTCAAATCACAAGTAACGAATTATTCAGATATTTATAAATGCTTTAAACTCCAACTTGAAAATAAGAATATTTTCTGAACTATACCAAAAAAGGCAAACAAAGTTAACAGGGTAAAATGATAATGGAAGACCTTTATGCAGAACAATTAATTTAAAAAAAAATTCATTCATATGGTTTTCTAGAACTCAGCCATCTATATTATCACGATTTCTAATGATTCAGCACAATACTTACACAGAAAAAGATTATTGAAATTTACCAGGATAATACGAAATCAAGCAAGAAAAAAAAAACATTTAAAAGGACGATTATTTAATCATTATATCATATGTGTGGATCAAAAGAGAACAATCAAAAGTAGAATTATATCACATGATATATGGGCTGCTTTTTTAAAATGTTAAAGGAATCTAGTGTGGTGAGAAGGTGTGGGAAGAAAATCATTGCGAGCTTTCCTGTATTTTTCATGATATTTGAAAAGAATATCATGATAAAAAGCTCCACAAGAAAAGAATGCTCTTCAATTGGCCTAATAGTCATATTATGACCAAAAATATACCAAAACAGCTGAATGTTCGGGTCCCAAATATTTTGTGTTGCCCCATACATGCATTTCTGTGTAAGTGCACGTGACTCAAAGCTGAATTGATTTAATTTCTTATTATTTTGGCGATTCCAAAACCTCGTAGCACAAAATAATAATTACGTGAACTGTTATCAACCTTTCTTAATCACTTTTAGACAGTGTCTTCCACATTTCAATGTCAAGACAAGAACAATAATTTCACTTTGTTATTTAAAATGGTTTGATAAGCATTCATTTTCTGCATCAAATTACACAAGTCCGCCCAGACTTATAGCATATTTCAAATGTTATTACAAAGATACCCTTTATAAAGTTAGATCATCAAATGTTTACAAAGAAATTCTCATTTCTTAAATAAAGATCTAATCAAGTCACTGCATCATTTCAGAATTTTTTTTAAAAAGTAAGTTTTTTAAGATATTTATTTCGGGAAAGATACTTTTGAGAATTTAAATTGAGATACAAGGTCTGGGAAGCATTTCATCAAAGGACTTGTCGGACATTTTATCACAGCCAATCAGATGCAAGCATTTCAGTAGCTTATAACAGTTTGTCAGATAAAACGTCCGACAAGTCCTTTCATGAAACGCCCCCCAGAGCTAGTGTGTCAGAGGGGTCTTGGAAAAACAAAACAAAAAGACAAATTTATAAATGTGTTAAGCACTTGTCTTGACCCTTGCCAAACTCTAATACTAGTCAAGCTAAACTAGTCTCCTTTCTCACGAGTTATATTTCAAGAAGTGCTAATACTAACATGTTAATTTCTCTTTTTAATAATACTAATAATATATAAATATCTGTACTTATTTATACTTTATACACAATAAGAGCCATAGGCACTAAGACACACACTTTCTGTACAAACATAAAGACATAATACAAAACAGGGTTGAATGAACATATTGTTGATTCAGGGGCAGAGAGACTGGAAATCAACAGTTTAAAAAGGGATCCAACCCAAAGAGAAAATCTAAAATGAGAGGAACAAAATGAAATAAGAAAGTTATGGAAGTTTGAAAGTCTCTTTAACAAAATTTTATGGGGATCTTCAATTTGGCAAAATTATTTGTTTTTGTGCGTTTTTTTTTTTTTTTTTTTTGTACTAAGATTTTCATATTTTTCCATTTATTTCTCATATTTCTGATTGTCTTCTTCTGATATTGACATATGGGGTGTGCAATATATTTTCTCATGAAATATGTTGAGCTCAGAAGAGGAAAAGATTCGATTTGAAAGAGAATACGAAAAATCTAAAAAATTTGTGGGCAAAATAAATGTAGAGCTGTCCATAAAATAAGAAATTTTGAGGATCCTCACAGAAAGTACAAGACTTTCCAAACTTCCATAATTCTCTTTAAGTTAAACAATTTTGAAAACACTTTTTTTCAATCGCTCCTCTCATCTTTCTCCTTCCTATAAGATTGATTCTCTCCTTGTTTTGGAATCCCATTTAGTAACCTTCTGGCCCTCAACCGACTATATGACTATGTACAGGTATGAAATATAGACAAGACAGTGTTCTAATATATCTCTCTCTATACATAAATCTATAGGGCACACTGTGCATTGCCTGGCACAAATACTCTAAGGGTCATCCCAATTAATATCCAGAAATCAACATTAAAAAAGGCATTTTTTTTTGGCTTTCTGCTACTTTTGTTTTCATATAAAAAAAAGGAAAGTATCTAGGCTTTGGGAATATGAAGAGCGTATGCTAGCAGTGCAGCATGGTATGTTGATGTAAATGATGATGATGCATGTTAGCTCGACTGCTCGTTAAGCTTCCATTGCTGTTTAAAGTGTCTGTGAAACTGCTCGGCGAATGCACGTCGTAGCGGTTGAGCACGTTTTCCCGGCTCGGTACCGGGTATATGTGAAGAGTTTGTTGAGATGCGATAGGAGCGCACTGAGCTGCAGTGAGGGGTGCACACTGTTCAATATCCATCATATGAGGATTGGTTATGTTTGTTCGGTTGAGGTAATCTCTATGGTTGTATTCTTTCTTGATTGATGAATTTGGGAGCTGTGGCGCGGGAGGGGTGTTCCTATGACGACGCTGGGACCGTGCCTTGTTGCGTCCTACGGTGCAGATGACTAAGAATGCTATGAAGAGAATAGCAGCACTGACAGGGATACCAATCAGAAGACCATGCTCTACTTGACTCCAGGATTCTTCAACTATATTGTTCACCATCGGAGTCATCTGATGGGCCGGGTCCTTCAGGTTCATCTTAGGATCTACAGAATAGAAAGCAAAACGAAAGATTCTTTAGACAGACAGTTCACTCTAGGCCTGATTATGGGTCCATTAGGTTCATCTTAGGATCTATAATATAGAAATCAAAGTAAAGCATTCTTAAGACAGACAGTTCACTCTAGGCCTGATTATGGGTCCATTAGGTTCATCTTAGGATCTATAATATAGAAATCAAAGTAAAGCATTCTTAAGACAGACAGTTCACTCTAGGCCTGATTATGGGTCCATTAGGTTCATCTTAGGATCTATAATATAGAAATCAAAGTAAAGCATTCTTAAGACAGACAGTTCACTCTAGGCCTGATTATGGGTCCATTAGGTTCATCTTAGGATCTATAATATAGAAATCGAAACAAAACATTCTTTAGACAGACAGTTCACTCTAGGCCTGATTATGGGTCCATTAGGTTCATCTTAGGATCTATAATATAGAAATCAATACAAAAAATTCTTTAGACAGACAGTTCACTCTAGGCCTGATAATGGGTCCATTAGGTTCAAAACAAAAGATTCTTAAGACAGCCTGTTCAAGGCTTTCAATCATGTGTGACACTATTTACACAGATGCCATTGTAAGAGCATAGCAGTATTTTGAGGGGGCTAAAAATAGTATTTTAGTTGAGAAAACAGCATTTTTACTTTTCGGCAAGACATGTGTAGTCAAATAATTTGCACAAAACAGTATTTTACCGGTATTTTTGACAAGATACAGTCCTAGATAATGCAAGAAAGGGAACAATTCAAGAGAGACAGAGAAACAAATTTCGAACTGCATCTTGTTCATGGTTTACAGGTTGGCAAATATTTTTCATGTAAATTAGAGCCCGATCTATGGGTAATAATACCAAACTAGTTATGACAAGAAACCTAAGAAGACCCAAGGGGGCAAGATTTTTGATAATCGTCCTTACTTTAAAACTCTTTACTTTATTCCTTCCTTTTTCTGTGACCCTATGGTATTCTGGAATAGACCAACTCACCTGGAAATACTTCAAGGAAAGCACTCTTGAAGCTGTACCCCATGGTGTTAGCTCCAAGACAGATATACATCCCCGCGTCTTCTGCTGTAGCATATGAAATGATGAGTTTATTGAGGTACGACCCGTCCGGTCTCGGAAGCACATCGCCAGCAGGGAGAACTACAAAATACTGGCCATCCATCTCTATGGTTGCGTTAGTGGGGGCGCTGTGCGTCTCGACTCTCTTCAACCATTGGATATGGGGTTTGATGTCGCTACGAACCCGGCATTGGAAGGACGTGGTGCCTCCAAACTCCACTGTTGTGTTGACTGGATGCTCCCCTAATAGTTCAGGCTTCTTCTTCACTTGGTCTAACAATGAAAAAAAAAAAGATGTCATCTATTATATTTTGTGTATCAGGCACATTTCTTAACCTCTAGCATTAATTTTTAAGAATTATATTGTTTATTAAGATATTTGGAAAAAAATTGGCCATTATGTGCTCATAAAAATTCAAGGTAAAATAAAAAAGCTGTCGTTCTTTATTTTCCAATTCAATTTGTAAAATGACCCTTGACAATAGCAGTTGCAATTTTGCAATTTTTTCCTTTAATCTATATGTTTATTCATTTGCCTCCATTACAATTCATTATATACTTCATTATTTGCAAGAAAACTTATTTCCAATAAAACAATTATAATTCTGCAGACAAAGAATCCATAAGCAGAAGTACATACAACATTGAAATTTATTTTACCAAATATACATCATGAACCACCACCAAGTATACATATCATGCAAAAACACAAAGTTGTACATGCCACAAGAAAAACATAGTATAATGCAAGACTCTTTAGTACAAGTAAGGGGCAAGTTTTCCTTTAACATAGTAATCATGGCATAATTTATTTTTATCTTTTCTTTTTTGCTTATTTGTATCAGAAAGCAATCTAATAAACTGACAAGAGCAAGCAAAACATACAGCAGGCTACAACCATATCGTCAACAAAGAAGATTCATAAAATTATTTAACATGGTCAAATGACTGAAGTTAGTAAAAAAAAAAAAATCATCACTGGAATTAGTATAAACCAACCAGATATTGTCAGTTATTGTTACAAGTGTTAAATTCAGTGAGTACATGTATACCGTAAATAATTAAATGCGAATTCCAGATTGCTTGCTGTAAATTCATATTTTGCCAAACTAATACGAGGTGATTTTTTTTTAGATAAAAGTATCCTGTATTCTGTATCTTGTCAAACTAAGTTTCATTTGACATCCCCCTGCACATATACCGCGTTTACATTATGACTCGGCTCTCGTGTCGAATCCTCAGGAAGGGTTCGACACTGCAATGAGTGGACCTGTGATCGTGTTTATACACAACAAAAAAGGCGAGTTCAACATGGCTTCCAGATCATGACTGGAAGTAAAGGGACGTCATTAGTGTGTGTTGTGATGTATAGGCAAATTCCAGATCTGACCTCAAGGTCATCGGCTTCGACACGGCTTTCTGTTTACACACAGAAATATTGCCGTGTCGAACCCGCCTACTGGATCAAAACCCACGATTTTGGCGGAGCAAAAAAGGCGTGTCGAACCCGGGTCGCGGATCACACTGATCCCGTTTGCATGGCATAAAATTGCAGTGTCGAGCACGATTGCCGTGTCGAACCCGTGACCCGCGAGTCACAGTGTAAACGAGGTAATAAAGGGTCAAGAAGCAATAAACTGTATGCTACCAATATAAGCCACTCACCTACTACATCAACTTCATAGGTGGCATTTATTTGACCGTGCTTGTTAAAGACTATGCACATGTAGGTGCCGCTATCTTCTGCCTTTAAGTGGCTCAACTTGAGAGTAAACTGTCTCTTGCCCTCCGTTATGACCATTCGTGTGCCGTCCTTTTCCCATACTATCTCCGGACGAGGGTGGCCAGAAGCCTTGCACTTTAACCGCACAGAACTGTTAAGGGGCTTCATTATCTTTTGGGCCTTCATCATTTTGCTCAGCTCAGAAAATTGAGGGGTAGCTATAATAAACGAATAAACATAAACACATGCACAAGAGACGCACAAAAAGAGAAAACAGAAAAAAAGGGAGAAATGAAATATGGAACGATTCCCAGAGTCCATGATTTAATGGATGATTTGATGAAAGTGAGAATGGTCAATCAGATGAAAAGGGAATGGAGGGGTTAAGGTAGGGGTAATACAGACCTAGTATTGGGGGTCTAGGACCAACGATAATGACTGGTACATTCATGAAACGGGTACAAACTAATGAACACCACACACACAGTCCATCTCTGTGGTATAATCAATTTAGCTATTCAAACCCAATGATAGATAAGAATGACAGACGAATGGTCATGATCCAAATAATAAAGTTCACTTATCAACCTCAATGCTCATTGGCAAATATACAATACCAATCATGTAGGCCTTTCCTTCAAGACCCTAATCTTTAAAGTGGTAACTTTTCTTTACAATGTCTAATTACGAAAAACATTGGCCCGTATTCACAAAGGTGGCCTAAAGTTAAACCTAGCATAAATCTGTGGTTTAACTATGGCTCGCAAAATGGGAGACAAAATGTATACGTTGCAATGTTCTTTACAGTTTTACTTGATTCCAGATTCGTGCTTTAGTGGTTCGAAAAACCTTTGTACTTATCATTCCCATGCAGTTTTTTAGTGGTTTAAGTACCAACAATTCTGATAAATCGAACATTTACTTTTCAGTATTGTATCCCATTTTGCTGGTCAGTTAAACCACAGATTAAAAGCTAGGCTTAACTTTAGGCCACCTTTGTGACGGGCCATTGTGATAGATTAACAAGAGACCTCGTAAGTGAGGATTTGCTAAATTTATATTAATGCTTTTATATTTTTTTGTTTTTTTGTTCTATCCAACATGAAGCTTTAAAAAATTAAAATAGATAACCAAATGGCAAACTAGACTATTTGCAACATTGCCAACAATTCCTTCACAAAATCATCAGAAAGTTTTCTAAAGTGAGGCTACGTCTACTGAACTACATATGTACAGCAAGAAGTATAATGCACACAAACTATTAAGGTTGCACATGGTAATGTTAAAACATTTTGGGCTGATTAATCTTAAAATTCATGGTGCTCCTGTAATATATAGTATCTTGGTAGTTTAATAGTGTCTGTATGTTTGTCTAATTTGAGTGAAATTCTCAAATTGCCAAATAGGACATTTTCTTCAATGCTGCTCATACTTCCTTCCTTTTCATTTTCATCTCAAATCTTCTGTTACGGATTTAGTTATGGAGATAATCCAACCATTTTAGAGCTGATAAAACCCTAGTTTTCTACCACATTACCACAATTTACCATGAAAATCTTATGAAGTGAATGATGCATACCCAAGTTACATCAATTCAACTGAGACAATTGACATTACCCGGAACTGCCAAGGTTGCGACAGTTTTAGCTGAATTGGCAAAGTTACAATGCGTATGATACAAAAAACCAATGAGAGAGATATACTGTTCTAGAACCATAGAGGGCAGTATACTACTTACTTCCAGATGTTGGTCTATCCTCCACCACAGGAGGGTCTACACGTTCATCAGGTACGGTTGAACCATCTAGGAAAAGCAAAAAAGAATTGAACAGAAAATAAATATTTAAATCATAATCATGATCAGTAATATAATTGTTTTGCAGATGACTTATATTGTGCCTTTATTGGTTCAAAATCAACCATTTTTACTTGGGGGATAAATGGAAGAAAGTGCAAGAGAAAAGGGTTGGCATTTACATATTTATTAACCCTTGATCCATTAGTAAGGAAAACCATGAGATTCAGCTTTGATAATCAATTCAATTGCTTCAGACATGTGACTGCAAGGAAAGGGTACTCTACCAAATAATCAGTGGATTTGAAATCCTGTGCGGGTAATATTTCAAATTTAGCAGAATTTCAATTGTTAAACTGTAAAACTCTGAATAGAACTTGGTCTCACATTTAGACCACCAAACAAGTCTTGATCATTGGTTCCCTCCCTTTCACACATCCCCTAATTGCAATCCTCTTCTCAGCTATTCTTCGTCTCTTTTCACAGTTTGATGCGAAGCTCTCAAATCATTAATTCCCTTCATTCAAGCCCTCCCATTATTCAAACCTGCTCCACAAAACACACAAGTAAACAAATTCATCACAACAATAAAGATAGGATAAAAAGAGACAGGTACAAAGACCCCCCCCCCCCCTTCTGTTTCTCTTTTTAATTTTACACTCTATTCTATTTTCAATTCACCCACAATTCATAGCTATTACACAGCCAACCAACGTGGAATGAATGAAAGCAAAGATTTGCACTGATTCTGAGGTAAATGAGAACCTCTTTTGTCCCTCTTTCTTGGACCAGAGCTGGCGCCTCAACCCAAAGTGGTTTGAATTTCGGTGCCTTTTTTGAAGGTCTGTGTTATTTCTTGAGAGTGTTTACTCTGTGCAAACCTTTCCAACATACCAGTATTGAGTGATATGTGCACAGTCCCTTCTTTCTTTCTTTCTAATGCTGGTCTCCTCTCAGCTATGATCTATTTGATTTTTGTCTGAAAACTCTGATATTCCACATGAAAAAGTTTTTTTTTTTTTTTTCTGAGAGGAATGTTTGTACCATCTGCTTGATGTACAACATCACTGCTCTGTAGCATAGGGTGTGTTCAATGTCCATTTTCAAATTTAAACGCCAACATGAATTATGATACAAAACACAGAATACAAACACGATTACACCGTTCAGTGTTGAAAATTTAAAGCTGATTATAGGTCCATTGTCTTTAAATTCCCCGCTCGCAAAAACAACCATCTGCAGTATTTTTCACTTGCACTGGAAGCTTCCACTGCGAGAGCACATTTAAAGACGTTTGAAAACTCAATTGTGTTCAGTGCCGCATTTCGTTGCATTCGCAACGCTGAAGGTCGTAAAACCAAGCTGAAGCATGATTCGAAACGCATCTTTTTCGGCGTTTCAATTGTCCTCCGAATGGAGGGATAATGAACACCCACTTTGTTTCTCTTTATATCAGCGTTTTGTAATTGCGTTTTGTATCATGATTCATGTTGCCGTTTAAAATTTGAAAATGGACACTGAACACACTCATAAAGAGTTACGATCAACTGCAAATCAATAGTAGTAAATCAGTATCCTTGTTGCATACATTTCTAGCATAAAATCTTACTGTGAACAAATCAGGACATGTGTTTTAAATTTGTAATTGATCATAATTCTTTAGCAAACAAATATAGAATGGATATAACACTGAATCAGCAAACACCAGCTGACCATGCGAAATAATTATGGGCTGTTGTAAATATATTTTTGCTTGACCATGATCTTTTATATACTGCTTCCCATTTTGGGCTGCATATTTTCAGAAGGCATTTAGAGTACCGTTTTTAATCAATAATTCCTGAATATTTCTCTAGAGTCCAAACATGTTATTCAAGAAATGAAATCTTTGCACAAAACAATTTATTTACAAAGAGAGGATTGGGAAAGGAACTGAGTTTAAAAGAAAATCAGAACTGCATTTCTGCTACAAAATTCACAAGTTCATAATAAAATTGGTTCATTTATACCAATCACTCAAAGAGTGAGAAAAAAAATCATAAATCTATGAAATACATACAACTGAAAATCTTTAGATAATCATTGGGGTAGGTGGGAGGGTGGGGTGGGGTATGAGGGGTCACACAAGTTCAATCTACGAGGCTCGTAGCATAGGTCCCTGTACCAACACTTCAGCCACCCGATGCTATAGGGCTGCTATACGGCCGGTTGTTAGGGGATTTGGGGTGCCTAGGCTGGTGTTGAGAAACGTGTGCTAACACCGGCACCAACACGCTTTTGTTGTACCAGGGGGTAAAGCACAGTCTCTGGTTTACAGACATGCTTTTGGATCATATCTGAGAATTTTATAGTTCCAGATTTAATTTGATGCCCTCTAAATGGGATGCACCTTTAGATGATCTAAATATTAAATGAACAGAAACAATCTCAAATTTTAACAAACTCAATATTGCAAATATGTTTTTATTTTGTGTCTGTGTGTATGCTGTCCATCAATTGTGTCTAGTCTCCCAGTCATGGAAGACAAAAAAATGACAAAAGCTAATGTGGATTCTGATTTTTAACTAAAGGAGCAAAGACGAACGTAAATTTATAGTCTACATTAAAATTTGAAATCGTATACCTCAATACTGGAAAACTGAAGTGGAAAAAAACTCTCTGTTGGTCAAGTAAAATTCAACTTCTTTCGATACTTATTTACAGAAATTACTATACCAATACAAGTTTGAAAAAGAATGTACTTCACAGGTCCCCCACAATACCAATCAAATCAATCAAGGTGGATGTAAAATGTATAATCAGCAGTTTAAACAATGGTTCCAAGACTAGTCTAAGCCCTCACCCCCCCCCTTCCTTTCTTTTCCCCTCAAGTTTCCTCCCAGGATCCCTATAGTGAAGGTGGTGCGACATCCCTGTGCCATTATGGTTGTGGATAATTGGTAGGGTTGATAGACCAGCTCAGAGGGGGCTACTGAAGAGGTTAGCCCAGGGCGATAGGGGTGCATTCAGACCAGTGACAAGCTGCCCCATTGGGGCCAATCTTTCAGTGCAAGTGTCCACTGGTAATGAGAGGGAGCAGAATACATGTATGATGGACAACTATTGGGGGAAACCAAATCAGGTCTGAGTTGACAGTCTTACCCATGCTCTATCAGATGAATGTTAGTTTGTATTTACCCGATGTGACATATTTATATACTATACTTATATAATATACATTTTCCTCTAATTAAGCCTAAGATATCAATCTAATTGATGAAAATCTGTCAGGCTGATTTGAGATAATCATTGACAGCCATTTTTATTACAAGGCACTTTGTGTCAAGACTACAGCTGAAGTTTTGCTTAAACCCTTTTTGGAAGAACGTTGATATTAGGGAATACCTTTGTGTGTGAGTAATAAATCTACCTAATTTGTATTCACACGTAATAGTTGACTCCATGATTTGCTTTGAAATCTTTTGTTTGAAAATCCTTAATTTGTTGTGTCAAACCAACGGAGTAACCTAATCACAGAGCTTTGATAAGTCTTTGGTCAAAGACACTTCCCTGAATAATGATTTTTCTAAAGTTAATTTAAATCATTTTTGACAATTTTGATTGGCTTATGAACTTCGGTCTATAAGGTTACAATATTAATCAAACAGTCTCTTATCATCAGAATCAAAGAGGATATAATACTACAGATTTGACTATTTCTGAAATAATATAGATTCCACTAATTCTTATGTTTGTCACTTGAACATGGTCATTTTAATGTGAGATTTCAAATTAAATTTCATTTGATCCTCCTACCCCACATATGAACGTGACTTTAGGTAACATCATCTGTTCATAAAACTTTAGATGTCGATGAAAAAGATACAATCAAAAGCAAGTCTAATTCGTTGTTAAGTTCTTCAGGAGCCTTAGAGGATTACCCTAGTATCTGATTGTACCATCTCTCAAATATCACAAGTGTTTGCTGATCAGTAAGATTTACTGCATAAGGAGAACAAGTTATTAGGTTAAGATCTGGCAACATTTACATCACATGATGAGTCAGAAATCACACAAGAGATTATCTCTAAAATTTCATATTTGTGTCCTTTTACCCCAAGCAATGCGATTGGCCGTTGTGACAAATCAGTCTTTTAAACAAGTGCAGAAATGGTCCAGCGTTTGCCCTTCGTATTGATGAAATGGAGCACAAAACCGAAGCACATTGTGTGGGAAATGTTTGCGAACGTCTAGATGCCAAGAGGGGGTGGCGGCATCATCAAAGGACTAATGGGCCCGGGGCAAAGGAGAAAGAAGGAGGGAGTCAGGGAAGAAAGAAGTTATGAATGAAGGGGAGGGTTAGAATAAAAAAGGCACGGATAAAAAAAAAGAAAAGACATAGAAGAGGAGGTAGGATGAGAAAGACAGATGGAGGGAGAGATATTTGAAAGATGAAAGGGAGAGGGAGAAGAAACAAGAAAGGGTAATAGAAAATATTATAGGATTCACAGAAGAGAAGGTGACAACATAAAGCAATGGAGTAATAATTAACTTCAGACCATGCTCATGTGAGAAAAGATAGAGGGAAGAACTAAGAAACACAGAAGAAAAGAGGACCGTGAAGAAGAATTTTGCTGGAGATTTTTTGTGCAGAAGTGAAAAATGCCTACTGCATATCTTTACCCCTTCTACTTACTGTTGGCATACCAGTCTCACACTCTTATATGAAGTAGATATCTACTTAGCTTCAAGGAAGAAATGACTAATTGTTGACCAATTATAGCTTTTGATATAGTAACTGTAAGCTTTTTCAGCAGGTAAAAGACTTAAGTACAGAAGGGCTCACAAGTGGTCGATTGTATGATTCATATTTTCAGTTGAATAATATTTGCCAGTTATTTGCCACCCCCTCCCCCTAAAGACATACTATAGTCTGTGTAAACCTACTAGGTATAATAAAGTGAGAGAAAATTCAAGCACTTTTACCATATTTCTTTCTTTTCAATCTGGAGAGGAGAAGAAAGATTCTAGTGGGAGAAAGTTCAACTTTATTCATGCTCAAAAATCACAATCAGCCTTAGAAGTAGGCTAATCGTACCCCATCGCCATGCAGATATTTTTGGAGTATCTAGTTGAAGAGGGAGGAATTCATGATGATGTAATCCAATAGTTTGGAGAGGGGATAAGAACAAGATATCAAATATGAACAAGAGGAAGGATGGGATGGATTCCAGTTATGCTTATATGTTCCTCTTCATTGAATGGTGCAAAGAAGAAATAAAAGGTAAGTTTAGGTTGTGGTGAAGAAATGACGAAAAATAATGTCTCACAGAATCAAAGAATTTTCGGATCTACAAATTTAACAATTAATGATAACTGCCAAATCATTTTGATAACTCCCAAATCATGTTGGTAGAAAATATTCTTGTAGCTGATTAATGAGGAACTGAAGTCCTGATCAAAGTAGAACTAAAAATACACAAAATAAAAAATAAAACAAACAGGCCCGGAATATTCAACCTAATAAACTTTTAACTTCTTTCTGGTTTTTTTTTTTTTTTTTTATTTGATGGAATTGAGACATGGATATATAATAATTTAACTTGTTTATTAAATAAAAGATACAAGGTAAACATATTCATGAAAAAAAAAACAATTAGTGGGCTAATTCATTTTCACCAACAGGTAGTAAACATGTAGTATCCTTATATTCCTTTCATTTTGAGGGGAGGGCTGAAGAAAGTTCGGTAAGCATCTTGATTTATGCTCCCCCATTTTATAGCAGGTCATACACTCTTCACAACTTTCTAGAGGGTTGTAAATTGTCAGGGACAGATGATCCCATCGGAATAACCCAAATCATACAGGATAGTATTTTTAGCAAAAATGCTGCTTCATGTCCAAATCAAATTGTCTATCCATAGAAAATATCCTATAACATGTTCACCATTTCAAGCATATTAAAAAAAAACTAATATTTTTCTTTAATACTAGAATATTCCTTAAAGGGATTGAGTAACTTTCAAAAACAAGAGCAATTAGATCAAGATTAATAAAATTATATTGTTCCCACAGTAAAAACAAACTAATGAAAGTTCCAGATAAAATGGAAGTCATTTACTACCTGAAAACAGTATAACAAACAATGCCAAGCATACAGCCAAACACCAGTACCCTCTAGCTCAGCAGGCCGCTAGGGACGGGGACTATACAACAGGAAATGGGTGTATGTTGTGCTATGTGGAAAAAGCACATGGTTTTATAAACCATCCGGGGTTGGTTTATAAAATTTGAGTATGAAATCATTGATATCTCGAAGGTAAAGCAAGCAATTAGCTTGCAATTTTGAAGAGATACCAGACTTACCTAAGTGTTTATGATTATGTTGGCAAAATAAGCTAAATCGAATAAAATGTTATTTGAATATCATTCAATGTTACTGCATCCCTTTAAGGAAAAGAGATTGTTTTATTCTAAAAACAGCTTTCATTAGTGAGTATTCCTAAATTGAAAGTTGAAATGTAAGATGAGGAGATGGCACTTTTCTGGGGCTCTTTTAAGGCAAGTGGTTGGTGAACGGGGACAAACTCATAAACATTTTTATTGGGAGTGATAATAAGTCCTAAATCATCTACAGAAAATGGAATTTAGAACAGGAATAAAATGTAACACTAGTCTAAAGGCTGGTTTGAGTTGTGGTAAAGGCCCCTCAATTTAGACTTAATTATGCATTTTGAGCAAAAAGCGGAAAGTATAAAGTCGAAAAGACAATACAAAGAGTGACCAATAGAGTGGCATTATAAACGATCACAGTCAGTTTGAAATCTTTTATTTACCCCCCCCCCCACTTTATCTTTAAAAAATAGTGACAGAAAATGAACATTTCTCTTAACATTCACGCTCAATCTCTCTTTAGACGATAAATGAAAAATAATAAACCTATTTTAAAAAATCATATTTTTGTTATTGTGACAATTCTATATTCCTTTTGAGTGTGTTTGATTACAAATAAAACAATTATAAATATCAATACAATGATTACCCCACCATTTCAACCGTGGTTTCATGCAAGCCTTTGAATAGATTATCACTCCATTCAGTTGAGGTGGCAATCCACATATCTTTTATCACACACATCTAATCTCCATTGTCTAACCATGCAGGCTTGAAATAACAGATGCCCAGGCCAGTGAAAAAACCCCAATATGGCTACATTTATGGAAAATGATGTCTTGATGCAAACAACTGCCAATATGAAGTTATTTTCATCATCATCATCATCAAGTTCAACTCGGTAATGACATCACCAAACGCATCATCAACAGGTTTCAGCCAATGGGCCGACCTAGTAGGATTTTGAACGACAGAACGGCTGGATGATTGGATGAACAGACACACCTCCAATCTGTTTTTCTAATCGGAATCGTCATATCAAACAACAATTCAACTTAAATGAGCATAATGATTTTAAATGGCTTAATGTTATGAACATGTGGGTTAGGTCGAAGTTCAAGGGCCTGGCAACTATTCAAGAAATATTACATTTTTTTCTCCTTCTCTTGCATTATGTCCTGCTAATTTTGAACAGATAATTTACATGTATCCGGACTCAAACTGCAAATAAATATTTTTGGTTCTTCAATGTTTCCTACTGAAATGTTCGTCTCTCTCAATTTAGTTTTTTCAAAGATTTCCCAGAAATTTAAGAGGTATTTGCAAATAGCAGTGCACATGTTTTGAGGTATGAAAAATAGATATCCTTTATTTTCTAGCATTACATTAAAAAGCATAAACCCCATTTGTACAGTACAAGATTTGAACCAACAATTTATTTAAAGCCAGTACGAACTAGCAGCCTTGTATAGCACTACCTCAAGTTCTCAACTACTCAATTCTGCCCTGATTCCTAACCCATGATGCAACATCATGATAGTGTAGTCTTATAATTCAGGCCCATTTCAATGAAAACATACTTTTTCATTTCTCAATGAATTCACACTCTGATAGTTATGTTACCAAGTATCAAAACACATACTTTTTTTCCCTCAAAACATTTTAGTTTCCAAATACAAAATTAAATTGTAGGTTAATTTTACACTGTTTTGTTAATAGTTATCTGAAAAGGTATACTTGAAGACTAGCTATTTATAACACACAGTCAATGAGAGTGTTGCTCAGTTCTCTCTCGCTTTAATTTCAAAGTTAAAGGGACATAACTGGCAGAGGTTACACTGAACTCACCTGTAATCGTTAACGTGAAATTTACGCTCACACTTCCAAATCCGTTGGTAGCCCTACAGATGTACGAACCACTGTCTTCGATCACCACGTTATTGACCTTGAGTCCTTCCGACCTGACCCGGAAGCGTTCCCAACCACTATGAATAGTGACGCCATCTTTAGTCCACATGATAAGGGGTGGAGGATTCCCTGCTACCGGACATGGGAGCTTGATAGAGCGCCCCTCTACCGCCTTACGAAAGCCATTCACCTGCCCCGAGATCTGTGGTGGTCCTGGAATGATAGCAAAACAAAAGAGAGCTAATTAATTAAGGGGATTGATTGAAAAAAAGTGTATTTAAAATTAAATTAGATTAATCAAAGGAGACATTGAACATTGTCATTTGATGGTGTGATTGAGGTATTTAAAGCCTAAAGGCCTCGTCACACCGAGTCCGGTCCGGGTCACGGCACGGGCCCGTTCCGGTTCAACAATGGGCAAAAACGGTCGAAATGAATCGGCCGTGTACTATTGCAATGAGACTTGTCACAACAAACACGGGCTGTGCCATACTAGCCGGAACGGCAACCAGTACGGTTTTTATGGGATCGCTCTTGGAGCGATTTGAGACGGTTTGCCGTACCGGTTACCGGACCGGACTCGGTGTGACGAGGCCTTAAGACTGGAAAGTTAGTTTGTATTCTTCAGTCGTACTTGAGGATTTGCTGCCAAATCAATAAAGGAAATAGGCACTCATAAACATAATACTTTTGTAGCTACTTGTACACTTCATACAAAGGTGAACGTACGTTTAAGTACAATGTACGGAGGAAAGAATTCTAATCTGGAGACGAAGCTGGGGAGCCTTTGGCGCCATTTGGACTAATGGCCACAGATGCATCAGAGCGCATCCTTCCTCCAAGGCAATATGACATGGAATTACCTAATGGTCACCAGTAGGGATATGGAATTCATGGCCATATTTCAGCTCAATAAGGACAATTCTCACCCAAAATCGAGTATCGCCACAGGCCACCAGAAGTACAAGTTACCTTCTCACAGTTATTGTTTGTCTCTTGTCACTTCAAGTCGAGCTTCTTCCCACCTCCGGATACGACCCAACAAGGCAAAAGAAACAAGAGAAAAGCCATGATATTTGTACTTTCCAGGAGAGCTTTCAGCATCAGAATGAATTAGGAAGAACAGATCCTTTCATGCTTGAACATACAAGCAAATACAAGGAAATCTGCCGGAAAATTGACAGTGACGTTGGCCACAGGTTTTTATTCACACAAATTGGGTTTGAAGCGTGAAATGATAAATGGCAGGTTGTATAAATCCACCTGGGTTGGATCGTGTTAACTGTGTCACATACCTATGTCACAATGCTGTCAATTTACAGCAAAGTTAACAAAAGCACTTGACTTCCTTGAGGTAGTATGTCTGCCAGGACTTCCCCCTCGGACAGAGAGTGTCCATTCATTCACGCTAAATTACTGGACAAATGTCTGATCTAAAATCAGAAATGCAGTGATGGTCAAGAACCAATGCAATGTCCCATATAGCCTACATATATTTAGGAAATATTCTGTTTGCTTATCAAGGTAAAATGCTAAAGAATAGTAAATGTGTCCAAATCCTACGTTCATTTCAAAATGATAGCACCAGGGTACATTTCCTATTCTATGTCATCATTGCCCATTGACCCAATGATCTAACTCGAAACCTAACACTAAACCCAACCTAAAACTCAACCATTAGTTTACTCCTTCCTTTTATCTTTGACAAACCTTAAAGGCTTATAAAGACATATGCAAAAATGTTATATGAATGTCTTTTTGTACAGTGTAGTATATTTTTCTGAATATTTCAGCGCATACCTGTATCACACACCATCTCTCTCTCTCTCTTTATTTTCCACCATTGGTCTCATTTACATGTTGAGTTATTATAGCCGACAAGGTTTGTAACCAAAGTTTGTGATCTGAGAGCGTCTGATGACAAGATGACAAATGAATAGAGACATAGGAGGTGCTACGTCAACTGCATGGTTTTAAACTTGTCAATCGGTATCAGAGAATTTCAATCTGATACCAGTCAAAGACAGTTTGTCATGCTCACCGAATATACCACCATGTTTGGTAAGAAAGTCTCAGAAATACTTCCCACAAATATTTTTGTAGTTTTATTAGTAGGGATGGGACTTTTGAAGTGCTATGATTCGGTTTAGCTTATGATTTTTCTGTAATACTAGGTACATTTACATGGCGCCATCTCGCCTAAACTAATATTCCAATGAAATTGAAACACAGAAGTCTGATTGGATATCAGACCAGTGTAAAGCATACCTTTAAAAAGTTTTCAACTTTGATATGAAATTTAAATAAGGATATTACAGTTCTCAAATAGTTTTTGCATAAGATGAGTTAATTTAGCACACTTTTTTGGTGCCTTGCCTTGAATATCATTGGTAGTAATTGAATATTCAATATAATGGAAAAAATATAATGTAACTGCACTCATCCCTAATCACAGAGAAATGAGAAACCACAAACTGATTTACATAAAAGAATTTTTAGAAACAATACAGCTCCTAATCTTTCCTTCTCATTGGAAACGCATCTGATCAGTGATACCGGTATTAATTCCGCTCCAAGTGAGGAAGATGAAAGTGCAAGTCTGTATGTAGACAGCATTCTTTACTGTCACAGCCATCATGATAGTCGCCTCAGCGCTGTCAAGATGAGTCACATCACATCGTCTACCGGTCTTCTCATCCGTGTTGGGATGCGTTAAGATGGTGATGGGACCGGTGGTGATAGGACCGGAGGAGGAACATGGTTAGGGTTTACATGGGCTTTGGAGCTAAGTACTCCAGACATGGGGTGACTTTGAAGGGCAAGCTGGAGTACCAGTGACTAGCTGGTAGGCCTTGGATTGATGGAACCCACCCGCTAAATAAAGCTTGCTCCTAGAACAAGGAATCTCATTCAATGATGCTTTGATCTTCATCTGGCAAAAAAAACATGCATGTAAACAGACGGTATCTCAAGCCAGAATACTAGAACAGGGGGTAAAAAACACAGAGGTTTAGAGTGTGTTCAATGTCCAGTTTCAAACTTATACGGCAACATGAATCATGATACAAAACGCAATTACAAAACGCTGATATAAAGAGAAACAAAGTTTGTGTTCATTGTCCCCCATCCCCGGTCGTAAAAGTAAACGTGTTTCAAATCTCGATTCGGAGGAAAATTTAAACGCCGAAAAAGAAGCGTTTTGAAACACAATCAGCTTCAATTTTATGACCTTGAGCATCGCAATTGCAACGAAATGTTACACTGAACAGGATTGAGTTTTCAAACGTGTTTAAATGTGCTCTCGCAGTGGAAGCTTCCTGTGCAAGTGAAAAAAGGAGAAGATGTTTGTTTCTCGAGAGCGGTGAATTTAAAGACGATGGAAATATAATCAGCTTTAAATTTTTGACACTGAACGGTGCACAGCTGATCGCGTTTGTGTATGTAATTGCGTTTTGTATCATGATTCATGTTGGCGTATAAATTTGAAACTGAACATTAAACACACCCTTATATATGTGTTTGAACCTCATTGGAACAGGAGAAAGATATCAGCATAAACAAAGAAAAGACAAAGAGAAGAAGAAGGACAGAGAATGTATGATGGTGAATAAATAAACCGAAAGAAAACATCAGAAGGGCATCTTGTAACCAGTCAACTATTAAATGAATTTACTTCATTAGGTGGATTCACACCTGCCCGATCTGGAAAAGTTCCCGTAATCTCTGATCGGGTATTCTTACTCCGATCACAAACTACGCGTAATTTTGCATGTGTGAAACCAAACTACGCGTAATATTCCCGTAGATAAATTCCCGTAAATTAGTAGGTACTTCGTAGAAACTACGCGTAGTTTCGCCAAGGTCGTGGGAACTTTTGTAGTGTGAACATAAATTACGGGAACTTTCTATTCCCCCTTTCTTTTTCTTATGTATTTCTTGTTTTTCCATCTTTCTTCTCGTTCCTTATGTATTTCTTTGTTTTTCTTCTTTCCCCGCTTTTCTTATGTATTTCTTTGTTTTTCCTTCTTTCTTCTCGTTCCTTATGTATTTCTTTGTTTTTCTTCTTTCCCCGCTTTTCTTATGTATTTCTTTGTTTTTCCTTCTTTTTGCTCTTTCCTTATGTATTTCTTTGTTTTTCTTTCTTTCTTCTCGTCCTTATGTATTTCTTTGTTTTTACTTCTTTCTTCTCGTTCCTAATGTATTTCTTTGTTTTTCCTTCTTTCTTTTCGTTCCTTATGTATTTCTTTGTTTTTCCTTCTTTTCCCAGCTTTTCTTATGTATTTCTTTGTTTTTCCTATTTCTTCCCTTTTTCGTAACTTCGGGTATTTTCCCTGGAAAAAGACGGTTCGGGCAGGTGTGAACACAAAGCACAATTTACGGGTATTTTGGTGATTGAAAAAGTTCTCGTAAATTACGAGAATTTTTCCTGATCGGGTAGGTGTGAATCCACCTATTGATAAAAGATCCATGGAATTAAATAAGGCCTTAGTTAGATAAAGAAAAGAATGGTGCTAGGTGAATGATAAATGCAACAATTTGATACTGAAAATATTCTCGGCACAAGTTTGCAGGTACTTCATAGTATAGAGGTGCAGAACAAAGCAAAAAAGCGAGGGAAAGAAAAAAAATACAGAGAGAAAATATTTAGACAGGGATGGATAGGAGAACAGCTCTAGTCTGAAATCCCAGCGAATCTTGTGAGATTTGTATGGTGGATTATGTTGTATTCCATTGATAGATCCAGCTCTGTTTCTATGTGACAGCGTGGACTTGGGGCAACTCGATAAGGGGATCCGAGCTCATCTTTCGGGGAGGGTTAATCTCCAACGCACACGGGATATACAGGCAAATCTAGCTTGGTAGTGCCATCTTCTGCATTATCATAAGCAAGGCCCAAAAATAGATAGTTGGTGCCAAGAACAGGCAAGAGTTACAAAAGTGCAGAGGACTTGTGAAAGGACACAGCCTGTACTTTTCAAAATGAGATACAACAGAATGGCTTCAGAACAATTGTTACAAACATCAACCAGAGTATGTTGTTTTCATTTTGAATAGGTCTATATCACATTATAAATCTACTCTCCACTATGAAATTTAAATAGATAATACTAATTAATATATACTTGTACATGATGGAGACAGAGGCGTCGGAAGCCTGTGCAAAAAGAAAGCATTGGTGGGGCGAGGCATTGTGTGCTAACAATGGCTCGCCCCTCCAATGCTTTGAATTCTCAGAGCGGATCGACGCCCATGGATGGAGACACTGTATATTGAATATTAAAGATAATCTAGAGTAGTAGTCATAATGAATTAATCAAAACATTCCTGTTCATACCAGAATCTCAAGCATAGAAAATAAATACTACACACCAAAGGAATTTACAGAAAATTGCGTATTTGCAGAGAAAAGAGCAAAATGAGCATGATTTCTGTATCTGGACGGCCCGTCCAAGCACATGCGTGATTAACACGGCCACGTGGAAAGTCTTTGGGTATATCATGTGCACGCGATTTGCACCGGATCTGTGTGTGTATGTTGTGCCGTGACTTGTGGCGATATAGCGGTCTACTCTAAGTATCAATTTGACGGACTGTTTCAATATTTTTTCAACATTTCTTCTGAAATCATTATCGAAACATGAATATAATCTTGTGTAGGCATATGTATATGTTAATGGAACAATGCGAGGACATATCTTAAGATTTATCCAAAATTATTTTGGCTGTAAGAACTCAAGCTTGGCTTTAAGAAAGAATCAGTTTACTAAGTTATTATAAATTATCCATGTTTCTTTCCTGGCGACATAGTAACAAGGTATTCAAACAACCTGTAATAAAAGAATGAACTACATGTACAATACATGGAATCCAGTCTGCATACATTAGTTGTTGCTATGTCAGGCAAGTCTCGGGCAAGCTTTCAGATTGACAAGAACAACATATTCGTAATTTGGGCCAGGTGGGGAAATTAGCAAGAGCTTAATTGCATGATTTTTGTGATGTTTTCATTATTCTAAATTATCTACATTGTATACATTGAAATAGAAACTACTATTGCAATGTCTTAAGATGGTAACATTTATGTGACACACAGCAAGATTTGTATTCTAACTATTTCAAGGATTGTTTCTATACACACATGCTACATTATACTACAAAAGAAGAGGTGTAAATCGTAATGCAACGTACACACCATCATTATTATTCCTGCATGTACATGTATGAGCGCTTCTATGCACAGCCTAAAGTGAATGAGCGCTAAATAATCGATCGTTGTGGGCTTGTTACCCATACATATTTCTCTCATTCTCCCCTCTGCCCTTATTAGACCCAACGGCTAAATGGAACAAATTAAGCATGTAAAGCCCTCATGCTGGTGGAAAATTGTAGTGTCTTTAAAGCATTTCCTAGGTTCTCTCAGCCTGCCTCACTCTGTCTCATTAACTGAACCCTAAGCTTCACACCCATCGGCAAATCAATGAAATATTATTCCGGACTCTGGAGCACAAATCACTAGAAGTTATCAGGGACATATTTGGAGAGCCTCGAGACCCTTGAGCCACGGAGCATGTATTGATCGTCAAAGCATGTTTCTCTGGAGTCGATCATGAGCATGCCCTGGTGCCGCGCAACGCAACTCGCAGCTTGTCGATGAGGTCCCGACGACTTTATGGCTTTATCTCGCGGAGGGGGTGTTTTTCCAAGGGGCACGCATGTAAGGCATTGTGGGTAAATGAATTTGGACAGGGAGGGGAAATGGGATGTCTGTAAATTGAGCCGCAGGGGGTCTAATTGGATGATGTGTTGCGCAGCAATTATTTCCTGTCAATTGGGTTAGGTGCGTGAAAATCAATGACGGGGCAGGCTGCCCTCGCCTGGCTAACAATGAACAGCATCACCTGTCATAGAGAAAGAAGATAAAGGCATGAACGAGGCTCAACACCATGGTCCTTCATTACGTCAGACAAAGTAAGAGGTGTCTCTACTACATGTTTGTAACAGGAGGGCACACAGAAAGGATCAGAATATACCAGTCGTCCCATATTCATTTTCTCATGTATGTGATTCAACATAGATTAAAGCAAATTACAAAGAATAAACAATTAATCCCAGTGGATTTCTGCACTAATGACCAACTTCAAACTTTTATTAGGAATTACATTTTTTGGATAATTATCGAAAACTTTTTGAATAAATTATCGAAAACTTCAAATCACAATCTGTGGAAAGACATCATCATTTAAAGCGCACTTCCTTAAATGACCATGTATTCTATTGTTAAATTATGGCAAACAACTATAAATGCATCTCAATATAATAATCCCACCAATATATTCAGAGATTGCTTGGCGACAGAACAAATTTGGGGCTCATTGAATTTTTATATGGAATTCTTTTTTGCCTCATTAGCTTCTTGAACCAAGTTACGATGTTGAGGACATCAATGCAGTACATTAAACATGCAAACCTATAAAGCAATAAAACTTTCAGAAAACGAGGCAATTGAATTTACGGTCTGACTGAGTAAAAAAGAAGTACAGGGTATTTTGTTAAAGATCTTTTTTAAAATGGTCTTGAATTTAATTATGAAAGGTTTTAAATTTGATCCAAGACTGTATCATAATAGATAACATACAGGCCTAACAAAGAGCTACAAGATCGATTGAAAGAGGTAACTTCAAACCGAAATATAAACCTCCCATCTACCATCATCAACACCATCTCAGTTTCTCTTTTTTCTTTTAATCAAAAGGCATTTCTTTCTGATCATGGCTACAAATCTTTTCATAGTGAGCTATCTTGAGCACAGGATGGGTAACAAACGATGCAGGCTTCTCATTCACAGAGTCTCTATCCAATTACACATTCTTTTTGACAGCTTTCCCATCATGCCGAGCAAATATTGGCAATCGGAGGGACACACGGACATTCGATCGCCAGGATTTTGAGAAGAGTCTTCAAGAAGATGGTGGTATCTTGAGCCTCAGCGGTTTGGATGGTGTTTCATTAGTATTCAAGAGTTCTAGTGATAGCCCTATTCAATCTTAAGTATGTGACTGGTACTGTACATATATTTACAAGCCTAATGACAGCGTGTTTGTGCGAGAGCAAGCGAGTCTGCAGCGGGCGAAAGCATCTCGTCGTGCCAAGCCCCCCTCCAGAAATTTACAGGGTTCGATGTCTCTCCGCTGTGGCTGCAGTGAACAAACCAGAGCAAGGCGGCGGCCTCAGCCAGCAAATTAGCGCGCTGAAATGGAAGAGGGGCATTAAAGACTTTCACTTTTTGCTAACTCCTAAAACTGGTGGAACATCTGTACCTTTAGGGCTGGAGGATGATTCACTTTTAGGTGAGATCCTAGGGATACCATTTGTTCTGCTTCTCTTTGACATCCACAACCAACGACCCATCAACTGTTTTAATGGGGTGGAGTGGCTTCAAATCGGTTGGAAAATCAACCCATCCCCCCTCCCTGATCCCCCTTGTCACTTTGCTTGGCGATACACTGCACCCCCTTTTGTGGGAGAGGTTTTTGAAGGCTCTTTTGGTGGGTGAGGGCTCCAGGGCTGTAACTTTAGAGCAGAAACTATAGACGGTTTACCTCCAAACCTCTCTTTCTCTTCTACCACTGTGATTCAAGTGTGGTATAGGAGACCCCGTTCCCTCTTCTCCATGTATTATATTTAACTGCTTTCATATTCTCTACAGAGTGGGGTTTATTGTGGCATGTATACAGAAGACGGCTATACATTGCAGTGTCATTGGGGGGTTCTGCCAACTTGAATTTCCTATTTTGCATCATTTGGAAAACAACTTTGAGGTGTTTCATGCACTGCATTGTGGTGTATGCTTTTAAAGTGAAAGCTATTCAGGCTAATATTTCACACTCAACGAAAACCCCAGCATGACTTTTCCATTTTGAGATATAAAAACAAACTTTCATATCTTGGCTTCATTATAGTAGAATATCATTGTTTAGAACCTTTTAAACATTAATGTGTTATAATCATTTGTTGGTTTATAAGTCTCACATTGCAGACAAAAGTCACAAAATCTAAGGAGATTTGTTCGTTTTTATTTTCCACTGAGTATCATCATTCTGCACCTATTCATGATGAGTATCTATTCTAAGCCATTATTTTCTGAGCTCTCAATCAATTTTCTCACGTTGTCATCACCTCGCATCCCTCTGTGCATCGATTGCTTGCCTAGATTCATACATATTTTGCAAAGACTCGCAGCAGCGCATATGAACAGAGAAGGTACATCACGCGAGACTTGTAACCAATTCACCGAGAGGGGGAATCTAATGAAGTGTTTTAGTTGGTGGGGTCGAGATTACACGCGATCAGGTTTCCCCGCACGTTTCATTAAATTTGGGTGTAATCAACTTAAAACGGGGCCCCACCTTAACTCCTGTATCGGTCGCGTTAGCATACGAGGCCTGATCAAACGGAGGCAAAAGCATGGTGCATTGATTTTCTTCTCTGTCCCTTAGCGGTTTTTCTCCTTCGAAAATTTACATTCTATTTGTATTTCTCTTTCCTTGACATACGGTGGTCATATTATTTGCGGGGCTGTTTGAATTCAGGCTAAGTCAATTGTGAAATTAAAACAACAGAATACTCCTTTCTGAGATGAGAGGTGCCCTTTCAAAATACTTCAACAAGACAGATAGGCATGATACAAACAAGAAAGCAGGTCACTCTAGATAAACATAAGGTTGACTGCATTCGACAAATATTATTTCTATTATGGTTCTTTTTTGCTATTTACCTTTTGATTAATTTTCAGGAACAAAGATTGTGCAATAACAAAATTACAGATTCAAATAACTCAAAGAAGGACCATTTAACAATGTTCTTGTTATTACTGTTTGTATTTTATTTTTACAAAAACAAATTATAGCAATTCTGAAAAGTCTGAAAATGTCTCAAAATTATTAACATGGAAGACAAGACAAGAGTCATGGGGTCCTGGAAACAACAATAACAAATGAAAAGAAGTAAACTCTTGGAACAATATGACTGAACTAGTTCTAGCGACATCTACTGAAACAAAAAGTTATTTTGACAGATTTGCAATGGGACCATAACAAGGCCGGAAGCCTAAATCGAACATAAAATACATATTTATAGAGTAGCTTTTGTTCTTTTTTATTTGTAATACGGTAGGGTTTTAATGTTTGCAGTTCATAGAGAATGTTCACCCACATTTATGTTAGCAATTGTTTTGAGATCTTTACATCTTTGGCCACTGTGTCATAAGCCCACTCAAAGTAAAGTTTAAATGTGAACTTCATGGACCATTCAGCTGTCAATCATCCTGTATTGTTTGGAATGGGAAATGCAGGTTTGATGGAAAATGATCATTTTATTTGATTTAGGGTTTTGCACGGATTAACAGAGGGAAGAAGAAAACAACCTGACAAGGACTATTGTAGGCTAGGTTACCTGGTTTGTCTATTCAAATACAAAGACAATGACTCACATTGACTATTTGTGAAAAAAATCATGACGGATGAAAAGAAATATTTGAATGTACATAGAGCTTTCTAAACAATGTATGACATAAGATAAACTTTATATAATAGGCCTACAGACTGTTGATCTGCAATATTATGAGGCATGCCTCAAGGGTTTAGAATAAGTGTCTTCAAGGAGAGTCTAAAATCAAACAAACTTAATGATTTTGGTAATACAATATTGCCACAAATTATTAGAAATCTCACCAAAAAAAAAAAAAAAAAAACAATAGTAAACTAATGATCAATATAATACCAGCAAATAATGTCCTTAGTCAGTTTTGCCTTCACTTTTGTGATCCGGGATTTGTGTACAGCCCCAAAGCCCATTTAATTATTAGGCTCAAATTTCCTGCAGGAGTGCTCAAAAGGTACCTGCATCATAAATACTGTCTGTGTAGCATTAATTGTCAAGCCCTTCCCAACATGATATAGGTCTATGTAGCAATAAATATTGTTTGTTGGGAGCCAGAAGGGCGTTATTGCATCTTATAGATGTTCCGTTGAGAGCCAGAAGGGCGCTATTGCTGTACAAAGTCAATGGTAATAGCGCCCTTCTGGCTCCCAACGGAACATCCTTGATTTGCAATAGCGCCCTTCTGGCTCCAAGCCGACGATATGATTCCGTATCAGCAACTGAGATCCAGGAGGGTGATAATTTTACTATGAGACTTGACACCTTCTGGCACTCAACATATAATGCTATACACATACAGCCATTCCATCAGGTCCATTCTAAGTCAACATTTTCTTTTCATGCTGACACATTACATGGCAATGAGTGGTGGATTGCTTTTATAGGTACAGCCACAACAAGTTATCAAATTATCACCTTACTGTGGAAGGTGAGTGGTTTTGATTTACAGCTTTCCTGACATCAATAAATCAGCCAGCTATTATAGCTGCCTCTGTAAAGAAGATATCTCTTCGAATTCAAAGACATTTTATCAGACAATTAATGTTAGAACTTGGAAGTACTTATCAAGTTTCACAAAGGTATTTTACATTAACATGCCATAAAAATTCAGATCCGATACTGTTTTTTTTTATTTTATAGAATACATAATTTTTTACACGCAGACTTCGGAAGACAATGACTTCAACATTCATTTATCATATAATTTGATTTAGATTCAATAACTGTCAAATAATAGATGGGTGTACTTTTCTTTCTCCAAATTCCAGCGAGAAAATGGATCTCCACTTCCATGTCTATTAAGAATTCTCAAATTCAAGTTGTCAAGACCCAGCGGTAGTCCAGATGTACTGATCACTTAAAGATCAAAAGAAATGGAGAAAAATATCCAACCCCACGAGCAGGAAATTGGCCAATAATTTTCCCCTCTAATATTATTGCCCACTTGGGTGCCTACGGCAGGGGACTGACAAATGGTTCGGTTGATTTCTTGCTGAGCCGGGACATGTCTTACAAACGACCGTACCACGCTATGAAATATGAATATGTCAATAACGCCTGCCGAGTACAACGGTCTCTTGAATGTGAATCGGCTGGTGGCAATGTGGAAGATAGCGACTGGGGCGAGGAGAGTGGGCGAAACAAACGGTTTGAAGCAGGAGCTAACGCACGCACTGGGTCTCAGGGACTCTTCTGGCGTGTCCCGTGCTGGGTTAGAGGGATGCGGTGAAGGTCCGTGGATACACCCCTAGCGAGATGGTTTCACAAGAAAATGTGGAAGCCAGATTTGGTCATCTTTTTTTAAATAATTGTTAACACAGCTGTTTATTTCCTTGGTTAGTAAAACTGATTTCAAATATAGATTCACTTCCAATTGTTCAAAGCAAAAAAAAATCTTCCTTATCAAAGTTCTCTGACTAAACTTCCATCAATTAGACTTGTGTTAAATTAAACTTCCAACCCCTCCCCGCCCCCAACAAAAAAACTTTGAATGAAAGACACAAAGGAAGCAATCCATTTCTTTTCATCATGATTAATTTGTCCATATTTTGGTCAAGACAGATATACGACCTTGGTGCAGCATCATATAACAACAAATGCTACTTGATGAAAGAGATGAATTCTTCTACCATGTCTCACTGTCATGACTATCCTCTCAACATGATCAAGTTTACCACCTTAATTCTGACATGGGGGGGGGGGTGGGGTTAGTTATGGAATTCATTTCTGGATCAGTTCTCTGGGGTATATTTCTCCCAAAGCGTAGATCCATGCCAATCTTAGTTTTCATCTTTTTGATAACCAAGGTTCGTCATCATTTATTGTTGACATACTGCTTGCTTTGGTTTCACACCAGGCATGTCACAAGAGAAACTTGCCCAACACGTGCACCATCCTCTACTAGGCTATGCTAACAGACCCCTTCTCTCCCGGTATCGGGTACGCCACCATCTCGTAGGCTATTCTAACATACCCCTTCCTATTCAATAGCTTTTGAGATGTCTCTAAAGCGTAAAAAGCAATTCATGATATTTTCTACAAAAATCAGTGAATAAACAGATTACTAAGGGGGAACATTAATACACATACAAATTATGCTTTGTTTGGTTTTATTTATTCTCTTGGTCCTACATGAAAAACTATAGGCCTCTCGGGTACATAACTGCAACACATGGCTTTCAGGAAAACTAGTATCCACCCCACCACCCCACAGCCTATATCATTTATTATTCTTCCTTCTCCAAGGGCCATTGGCTGAGGGTGTACATCCAACACATTCAGGAGTTTTAGGCCATCTTACAAGATCCATTCAAAGGAAGTCCAAGGAGTTCTAAGGAGGCACACTTGCACTCGATACTGAAAGGATAGACTATGGAATAAAATAGTGGGGGCTATGCATTCTAATAGGAAAATTGGAATCTGTATGCCTTTCATCCCCTCATATTAGGCCCAGTGGGCTCGTATTTCACCCCCTCTGAATAGCGCCCCTTTAGCAGGTCTTCCCTGGGGGAGGGCACTGTCTTGACCTCAGTAGCCCTCAGAATCATTCCTCCACCAAATGTTTAGTTAAGATTTGCGCAGGGTCAGAGGTCATTGGGATCATGTGACACCCAGGGTTTCCCTTTCCTTCAATCAATGAATCCACGTTCCTCTTTTGAAAGTGCTGCATTTCTTTTCTCTGTATACTCAGCCATCTCCCATGTGCTTCGCTATTCCCAATACTCCAAACATTATCTTTGGGATTGAACATGTGACTGCATACACTGCCTGTTCATACATGAATGCCTGACATATCATTTGATAAAATTATAAATAACAAAGTTGTAGCCCTTCATTGGATACAAGCTGATTTACAAAATTAAATAATGAGGAAATGATTTCAGACGAATTTGGTACAAATACAACCTCTACCCCTTTTTACCTCTTCTGGTATGGTCAGAACCTGACCTATTTAAAGTCCACTCCATGATAATTGACAGTTTAATGTTTCTACCCTTGACAATGAATTATCAAATTAACAACATATTTGGAGGCTGAAAAGCTCTAAATACTGTACTGCAAATTCTAATGGGACTGGCCCTCGCACCCTGCCACATGTATGATAATCTACATCAATGGGTTTTGTAGCCTGGATGTGAAAAAATAGCCTGAAGAAAAGAAAATCAACCATTATTAGTCAGGGTGGTAATGATGATGAACAGTGTCGGCTGAATTATTCTTATTCTTGCTTTGTGCAAGGGAGTCATCAATCAAGAACGAGCAGTGCGGCCGTCACAAAGGAGTCAAAGAGGGCCCTTTCTGCACGGCTATACGAACGCACCCAGCGTGAAAATGCCGATGAATTGCAAGATACGACCGGGTCGAGTAATCGTTTTTTGTTAGGTTATGACATATTTTGAGAGAATTCATAAGATTTCATGCCTGACTGGGCTGGTATACATTGGTATGAAGGAGGCCCATGGTTCTGGGGGTGAATTCAGACAGGACCCCGCCGCGTCTGTGCACTCGCCAGGCGTTTGTTTAGCGCTCGTCTCTGTTCATCCTTTGAAGTCACGCAGCACGTCGGTTTCGTTAAGAGGAGGGGCATCTGTCGCATTTTTAACATTCAGCATTATATCATGAGATTAAAATTCACTTTGATGTTACCTCCCAATATAAATACTTGCTTTCTTAATCCTTTCATCAGATCAAAATGATTAAGAAGAAGAGATCATAATATCTATCCTTTATGATGATATCTTGTAAAACGCTTTGGGTAAGCATTACTTACAATTGCCCTAATAAAAGACAATTATCATTATATTGAACAGAGTCGCCTATGAGCTGCTTATCTTACTGTTAAAAGCTATCAATAGGCCTATACAATACCAGATAAATTCATTTTAAACACTCATGAATAAGGCCAATATCAAAAGATGCAAGGCAAACGTCCCTAATTATCAACACAATCATATTCTTCTTACAAAAAAAAAATCCTCCAAAGAAGTATCAAAGTTAAGCCGACAAATAAATCCCTGAGATTGAAGTAATGAATTATCATGGTCATATTTATTCTCTTAGCTTAGCCAAGTTTCAATAGAATTAAAAGAGAACATAGAGATAATCGTATCAGTACAATCAATAGCCTTTTTCCATTTCAGTAAAATACTCTTCAGGTCACTTTGATAACTTCAAATTCAATCGTCCTCAGAGCTGTGCCGACAAAGATTTGCTTTAAAAACTGAAGCAGCTGTCTTCTTTTGGTATATCTTTTCATTCTTTACACCTTTTGATTGAGAATATAAACATGATTGGCTTAACAAATGATCAATCAATGTAATTGAATTATTATGCCTTCATTATTATTGCTATCAATAGTTTTGAATGAGGCAGATAATTGAAATTCTTTACCTTAAATTAATAATCTTTGATAATAACCCTCAAATTCAAGTTGAAGTATGGTTTGACCATGAAATTCAGACATTACTACCCCTCGACTCCATTTTGTTCCTCCCCTGAAAATAATAGGGGGAATGAATGGCAAGAATTTCAATTAAATTTGGGTGTGTTCTGGTCAGAATCTGGTCTGAAATCTCCCCTGACCTATAAAGTCTGCACTTCAGACAATGATTGGTTTCAACTCACAAATATCATAAGATTGAACACTGGTGCCAAGTTCAATGTAATCATATTCCTGAATGGGTCAGGTTTAAGCCTAGAAAGGGGAGACTTATTGAGGATACCAGTCAAAATAAAAGTGATAACACCTCTTATCTTCTGGGACCTGACAAATGTTGCCAGCTTCATGTAACTGGTTCTGTATTCATACCATTAGTGCATTCCCAAAGTCAATATTCAGATCTGATTGGAATTTGATATGATTACAAGTCAGTGAATGTACAAATCTTATGCTATAGTCTTCATGTCATTTCATTGTTGTTACATTCAAAGAAAACAAGACTATATACAGCCAACAATAATTTGCTGTGGTCAAGTGTCGAAGGTGAAAGGTCATTGGGTTATTCTTCTCATACCTGTAGACTCACACTTCTAATGACTGTAACAGGCATACATAAATATTTCTATTTTTATCCTGAATCTCATTCCATTTCAACCCTCAAGTCGCCAAAATATTCCTTTTTAACTTTTTATGGATCTTGATTTTGCATCACATTTTATTTATTTATGTATTTTGTAAGCGTGAGTGCTATTTATAAGCATCGCAAGTCACAAGTTATTTTTCATTACGCCACAAAATGTTGCATTTGAATGCACAAGTTAGATTTCAGTCTGTGCAAATTTTTAAAAATGTATTCATGATTTATCTCATCTCTTTTGTGTAAGTTGTATGGCTGTGAGCAATTTATCATTTCCAAGAAATTAAATCGACTCTGAACATCAAACTTACAATAGAGCAAGATAATGAATGGATATAACAAAATAAAAATTTTGATTTATTAATCATATGAAATGTAGGATGATAAAACTCAGATTTAGAGTTTACAATGTAGTTGTTTATTTGGAATCAAAAGTAGATAATACAAGAATAACAATGTGCATTATTGCAGAAAAACTATCATTAATCATACCATGCACTGGCCTCAATAAAACTGATCTTTGTTGTGAAAGAAGATGTCACATGAATGTACCAAAAGAAATGGAATACACATAGTCAAATATTCATTACACACCTTCGTGTAGCTGATAAGTACATAAGTTGAAATTATAGCGCAGTGGCCTAACTGCCATTATATTCTTGAATATTGTTACAAACTATCCAAACAAAGAAGACAAAAGAACCACAACTGTTGTTCATTGCTACCTTCCATTCTGGGCTGTTTGATTTTCAATGAAGTGCGAAATATCTCTTTTATGATTTAGATTGAAGTATGATCTAGCTGATCGACACTGTTTAAAAGATTCCCCCCCCCAACCTATATCTCCCTCCCTCTCCTTCATTACATGAGGCATAATGATTTCTTCAAATGAATAAAATTTCTATGATTCTACAACCAATCCAATTGGGCGTCCTCATCACAGCGTAGATCAAAATTTGATAAAAAAACTATTAATTTACAAGACAATTCAATGAAACTTGCAATCGGACATATAGGCCTACATTTAGGACACTGGCAATGGTGTTCTGTGATCAAACCTCATTGACAAGGGCACTTTGCTGATAGAATATTGTTGATGATTTAATATTTTAGAACATACTTCTTGGAACTAAGGGTCTTAGTGTACCATAAGATTATTTAGACATAGCAAGGTATATTGATTTGCCGTCAATTGCTTTTAATTCTTATATTATAAGCAGCAACAGCAACCTTGTCAGCTACAGAGGTGACTGAAATTTGTCTTGAACATTAGCATAACATGTACCTCGTTTACACTGTGAATCTGCAATTTTCTGCCATGTAAACAGGATCAGTGTGATCCGTGACCCGGGTTCAACACGCCTTTCTTGCTTCGCAAAAATCGTAGGTTTTGATCCGGGAGGCGGGTTCGACATGTGTGTAAACAGAAAGCCGTGTCGAAGTCGAAGACCTTGAGGTCAGATTTTGAAATTGGCTATACATCACCACACATTAATGACGTCCCTTTACTTCCAGTCATGATCTGGGAGGCATGTTGAACTCCCCTTTTTTGTTGTGTATAAACATGATCACAGGTTCACTCTTTGCAGTGTCGAACCCTTCGTGAGGATTTGACACGAGAGCCGAGTCACAATTTAAATGCGGTAAAGGGTGACCTGGCTCATCGATCAGGGTTCGTTGTTTCATTTCAAACAATCCTCATGATCACTTATCCATGGAAGCCCTTTTATCTTCTACTGAGTAGGCAAAGTTCCACGCCAATGGAGCGGGAAATCTTTCTTTTCTAATCAATCCATACCACTCTAGATCTATATGACCAACTGACAAGGACGCACGGTGGTTATGAATGTCTCCATAAGCGTTTTCATCATGTGTCTTTGGTATGTTTACTATGTTTCAACCATGGATCGTACATGGTTCCAACAGTGTTAGAGAGACTTCTAGGTATGAGAAACATTGACAAAAAAATCATGTACACAAATTTGTCTAAGGAGTGGATGACAGAGTTTAAAGCAAACAGGAATTACAGAAGAAAGGAATGTAGCTTTTCTTCAAACTTACAACTAGTGTGATAAGCTGGTACAGCACAACATTTTCTGGCAGAGCTTTCATGTGCATAATTTATTTATGATGTAGGCCTATATTCCTCTACTTTACGACCAAATCCACACAATTCTTGGTTGACAATGGTTAAGAACCCAAGTTCAATAGCACCTACATGAATGTTTTAAACACCAAACGTTTACACAATTTTGGAATACTGATAAATAAGAATAGTTAGATTTCTGCAATGTACATGTAGGCCTAACAAAATCAATAGTGCTTCTGCACATGGCTCTAGCATTTATGAACGATTCCAAATACTCGTTATGCAACATTGTAATTTGAAAATAGTCAGAAAATGTATAGATTATGGTCTGGTAGGTTAGACTGTCTATGGCTAAGTCCTCTTCAAGGCTATTCAAACTGAATTGTTCTATTCTCTTCTTCAATAAGCATCAATCAATAGGTGGATTCACACCTGCCCGATCTGGAAAAGTTCCCGTAATCTCTGATCGGGTATTTTTACCCCTATCACAAACTACGCGTAATTTTGCAAGTGTGAAACCAAATTACGCGTAATATTCCCGAAGATAAATTCCCGTAAATTAGTAGGTACTTCGTCAAAACTACGCGTAGTTTCGCCAAGGTCGTGGGAACTTTTGTAGTGTGAACATAAATTACGAGAAATTTCTATTCCCCCTTTCTTTTTCTTATGTATTTCTTTGTTTTTCCTTCTTTCTTCTCATTCCTTATGTATTTCTTTGTTTTTCATTCTTTCCCCGCTTTTCTTATGTATTTCCTTGTTTTTCCTTCTTTTTGCTCTTTCCTTATGTATTTCTTTGTTTTCCTTTTTTCTTCTGTTTCCTTATGTATTTCTTTGTTTTTCCTTCTTTCTTCTCTTTCCTTATGTATTTCTTTGTTTTCCTTCTTTCATCTCTTTCCTTATGTATTTCTTTGTTTTTCCTTCTTTCCCCGCTTTTCTTATGTATTTCTTTGTTTTTTCCTTCTTTCTTCTCTTTCCTTATGTATTTCTTTGTTTTTCCTTCTTTCGTTCGTTCCTTATGTATTTCTTTGTTTTTCCTTCTTTCTTTTCGTTCCTTATGTATTTCTTTGTTTTTCCTTCTTTCCCCGCTTTTCTTATGTATTTCTTTGTTTTTTCTATTTCTTCCCTTGTTTATAACTTCGGGTATTTTTCCCGAAAAAGACGGTTCGGGCAGGTGTGAACATGCAAAACAAATTACGCGTAATTTGGTGGTTGGAAAAGTTCCCGTAATTTACGGGTATTTTTGCCGATCGGGCAGGTGTGAATCCACCTAATGTTCCATTCAAATGTGTCCAGCGTTACCCTGTCAATCAATGATGGACTTACACACTACATTCACTTGTGTTGGTCTTATCATGGAAGACCCGGTATGTAAATGTGCAAAAAATTTCATGAGTATAACGAGGGGCTCAATTGGCAGGAGTCTCTGGCCCATGTTCCCCTAAATTCGGATGCTTGAACAGCCCTCCACAGCCCTTCAAGAAAATGTATGCGTACAATTGCTGCAGAGAGTTACAAAACCCAACATTCGGATAAATAATATCCAAAGTCAAACTCTGTGAAGTATAAAAATTGATGCCCTTTTTCCTTTGATATAAGATTTTGAAACTTAAAACAACCCCCTCCGATAAGCATTAATTCAGCAAAGGTTCCGTAAGGCACACAACTAATATCTTAATATTAGATATATATATTGTCTTTTGAACAGTTATGGAAGGAAGAGAATAATACAATTGAAATGGTATTCTAAGACTATATTTCAAGACTACGTGCTCAAGGCATATAACAAGAAATTGATCTGAAAGCCTGAATCTTCTACAAAGCTCTAAGCCTATTTGTAGCTACACATGCAAATCTACGTTTTCAATGAATTACGAGTTCTTGCGATTAATTCAATGATTATCAGGAATTTGGATTATTGTGTCATTCAGGAGAGATATCTGTGAATCTCTCTTCATCTACTGAATGACAAAGAATCTTATTGCTGAATATAACCAATAGGCAACAGGTTGAAAGAATGCATTATCAGCGCTCAGCATTAGCACGTGCCCCGTTGCCCAGGGCAACCAGATTTGACCCTCGGGCAACCAAATTTGGAAGAAATTATCAAAGTAGTTGCACGAATTGGGCTAACACATTTTTTTAAAGACCAATGTAAGGGCCTACTTGACAGAATTAAATGTGCATTATGTATTTTCCAGATCATTTTTAGCCCCTTTAAACTAGGTTACATTATAAAAACATATTCTAAATCACATTCTATGCAAAATTTGACATAAAACTCAAAACTTCAATGTTGTTGTTGGATTTTTTTTTCCTGCAGGGCAACCAGATTTTTCATTCGGGCAACCATTTTGGAGCAAAATCAAACATTTGGTTGCCCAGTAGGGTACATGTAACTACCAAAAATTCTTGAGCGTTGGCATTATGTTTGATGATGATCCACATTCACATCAATTCTTTTTGATTATTATTATCAAGTTTAGTTATAACTAGGGATAAAAATAATAATAGAATCTGCATGAACGAAGAAGAACATAGTTCTGTAAAAGATCAGTTGAGAAAAAGGAAATAATGGAAGCAAGAGGTAGTATGAACATGAGAAGAGAGCAAAAATCATTTTTCTCCTCATATTACACCAATTTCAAGCACTTTTTTCCACAATTCTTGAAGATTTAGGTCAATGCTCGAGGGAACCCGGGGGAAACAATGTCATTTGGGGCACGCACTACCTTCCCCCTGCACTTCAGAAATGCCCTAAAATATTACTACAGCAAAAATCTCCACCCAGAATACTCCAGCATAACAAGAAAATGAATGAGTGGGGCTAAAGGGGAAATCACTCTTTACACCTCCCGACGTTAAGGACTTCCGGCGTTGAATGTTCCGCTTTAGGGTTTTCTTTTTTCTGACTTATTTGTATTTTCTGCCCCTCTCCCATGACTCATGTGGTGCCACGCAGATACTCGAGCGTCCGTTCTCAGAGATTTCTCCTATCATCAGATGAGACCATGAATGCTCTATCATCATCTGACATGCATCATAAGAGCATCATCAAATCAAGCTTAGGGAGAGGGTCGGCTGAGCGCCAAAAGGGGCTTAACCCAAGTCTTATTATATACACATACATGTATTAACCTTCTGTCTCTAACTATGATAGAATAATCTGTGAACTAAAAAAAAGGGTAATTATCGTTCAGCAATGCTTAAAATCATCTACTCCCATTAAGTATTTCAATAAGAAAGTATGTGCATTCAAATGTCTTATATGCCTAGGGTGGTTTAAAGTTTCTCTAAAATATTTAACGTCTTTGAATATCAAACAGAAAAGTACTTAGGGCCTATGTCTGTAATTATTATGTCAAATTTTATGTCCTTCCAATCACAAAACACAATATTACATTTTTATTTAAGGAATCTTTTCCTTTAGGACTTCATCAAATTTATTTATCCCATTCTTTTTTAGGGCACTCTCATGACATAATTACACCCTGAATTGAGGGGTAAATTAAACTAAAGGGCACTCACTATAAGCAGTATGGGACTCTGTGACTGACTGGATCTTGAGACAACAAAATCCTCTGCACGTTCTTAGATAGCAAACATGAGATCTGAAGGACAGACAAACACATTCACAGATCACATCTAATGAGCACACAATACCACTGACCATGTATGTGAGACAGCATACTAATGTGTGAAGACCAGATGACATGAAAATCATTAGGTGGGACTAATTAATGGCTTATCATGGTGATTAATCAGTGAGTTGTTTGCCAATTGCATTCATGTGGGGATGAACTTAATAGTCTAAAGTCTAATTAATGACTGGATATGATGGCCTCCATATGGCTAACATTGTACACAAAACATCCATCAACTTCTATATTAAAAGGCTGGGAAATTTCAGAATCTTTGTAGGATAGATACATTAAATGTTTCAGTTGACCATTGAAAATTTGTGAGACTACTGATTAAAAGAATTAAGTTTAGTAAACAGACAGTTGTCATACTATAAAACCACAATAATGTACCATGTACTGGTGCTTGTCAAGCAATAGGCAATAAAATCAAAATACATAAATACCAGTACATTTAAAAACATTCAATATCTTTATTGCAACCCATATCTTTCAGGAGCCGGTATTATTCCATAATTTACCCGTAGCTCTTCAAATCATCTCTCTGCCGTCAGGACTTTGTTAAATGCAACGAAAGCATAAGATTTTAGTGTTTATTCTTGGCTAGCAAGCACAGCTCTCCAATCTCTGGTGATGATTTCAAAGTTCGAGTGCTGACTGTCTACATAGAAAGATTTATGGAATGATTTACAATGGCCCTATCACCTCAACGCACTGGTGCAACGACCCTCACAACAACCATGGACGACCCTAACTGCTTTAACCATGTACCTTCGAAGCTTTTAAAATGTAGTGTCCTTAACTGTCAAGCAGGTTGTTTGGTTACATTTATATTTAATGAATTTATCCAAGAAAAAATAGATAATATTGGATCTTGCATATTTTAACATTGCACTTAAGGTACTAAAAAATACTGTCTGAGTAAAAAAAAATGGTACAGTCGGAAAAAAATTATTTAGGTGTGAAAATTTTTCAAATAATATGTGTAGGTGGTATCAAAATGAAGCCAAGAGATTTTCCTTGCTGATGCGCTTTGTTCTGTATAATTTGCATTCGTAAAACAAAAGTTATGCTAAATTTTGTGCAACAAGGAACAAATCGAAATTGAGCATTTCATGGCCATTATCATGATTACGGTATGCGAAACCTATACACAAAGGCATGGGACGGCGTGCGAAAAAATGGATTTTTCTTGATTGTAGAAAACTAGTCATAATTCAAAAATTACAACACCAAATGTGATGACAAAAATTGCAGGTCAAAGTCTTACCTTCCTACTTTATGAAAATACCAAACAATAGCAGGCTGTGATTAATCTTCATGCTATAAACAAATGTTTTCCACTTGTACCATTTTATTTGACACAGACTGTATACTTGCACAACCCAAATTTTTCTCATTCAAATAATACAAAGGCATGAAATAAAGAACATGGCTTACATGTACATTCAGCCTAGGCTAACATTATACAGTGTTCCCAGTTCTTCTGATGCGCTAAACAGCAAGCAATTCATAAATCCATGGATTAAAATTGCTTACAGTTTTAAACGAAAACAGTGGACAATATTAGAACGAGCAGTAGGTAAAGCACATGGGAGTACTTGGGCCATAATCCCCTCTTCTGTAATTCATTAAATTTGATTCATATAATTCACATAACAGGTGTGGTTAAAATTAAATCAAAACTAGATATTGAAAATCATATTTTGTAGAATTCACTGGTCGCTATGGCAAAACACAAAATTTCTAAGTGGGTGAAATTAAAAAGTCATGGAAACAATAATGGGCTAGGGAGGTATTTTTGGATTGGTTCAATTAATCCCAATATATCGCATCCTACTTTCAGTTTCCCCTTGGATGGGAAAACCAATAAGATCATAATTACAAATGTCATTGATCATTAAGAGCATTAGACCAGCGCCAATAATAAATCAAAAATCAACAATACATACGGCATCATCCTCCGCAACCAATTGACTGTTCATTTACTCCGGGAAGTTGTGATGGTCAATTTAATAAGTATCCCAATTGATGTATTCCCATTGGTCGTATTATATTGAGACAAGCTACGCCTGACTGACAGGAGAATATTAATTTAAAGGGATTGAGTAACTTTCAAAAACAAGAGCAATTAGATGAAGATTAATAAAATTATATTGTTCCAACAGTAAAAACAAACTACTGAAAGTTTCAGATCAAATGGAAGTCATTTACTACCTTAAAACAGTGTTAAAAACAATGCCAAGCATACAGCCGAACACCAGTACCCTCTGCTGCTAGCTCACCAGGCCGCTAGGGACGGCGACTATACAACAGGAAATGGGTGTATGTTGTGCTATGTGGAAAAAGCACATGGTTTTATAAAGCATTCGGGGTTGGTTTATAAAATTTGAGTATGAAATCATTGATATCTCGAAGGTAAAGCAAGCAATTAGCTTGCCATTTTGAAGAGATACCAGACTGATCTAAGTGTTTATAATTATGTTGGCAAAATAAGCTAAATCGGACAAAATGTGATTTGAATATCATTCAATGTTACTACATCCCTTTAAGCCTTACAGCTCTAAAACAACTCTAAAAATTTCCTAGAAATCTTTGGTGATAAAGAAATCAGGCCTATGTGATCTATGTGATAAGAATACATTTTTTTTATGTATCTCACTTCATTACTTTGGTGTTTAAAAAGTAGAAAGAAAAAAACGAATGAGTTGGTAAGATATCAGAAACCACAGGCTGTCACATACGGAGTTATGATCAACTGTATTTTTGTAGGGCCTCGTTTGGAGCTCACAAAGTCAAGGTGCTGTCAGGTTGAAGATCTTAATTCTAAATCTAACCCTAACCCTAATTCTTACCCACAAATTTAGTTTTGCTAAAAATGAGGCTACTGAGATACAATTGATCATAATTCTTCAAGTAACATAGCCATTGGTCTTCTGGTCTGTAATCTTAAATGACTGTTGATAAATGACCATTGTCTATGAATTCTATGAATTCCAAGTCATTTTACATATTTCAAAAAGGTGATAATTTCTACTTTGCAATGAATAATACTGGTAATTAATCTTATGGGAAAGACACTGAAATATGATGTGCCTCAGTGAATCAATGCCGTCATACGTTGGCCTACACAATAATTGAGTGTCCCTGATGGTAAAGAGATGTACCAATTAATTTAATTTTGATTGACATTGCTCTATCAATGGAGGGTCCATGACCGTGGAATACTACTGTCCTTGTGTTCAATTTCTAGATTTAATACCATTTTAAATGAAAGTAAATAATTCATTTCCATTTATATTACATACAGTTAACATTAACATAGATTTTTCAACTTCAAAACAACATTTCATGGACTGTTATAAAAAAAATTTGTATGAATTGAATAGCAGCCTAAACTTGGATGTCTTCTAATTTGAACTAAAGTCTACCCCTAAAATCATAATTTCATTACATAGACGTAAATATACTCTAATTAAAAAGCATGAATTTTTCATTTCACTTTCGTTGAAAAAGATTATATGTATATTTCATCCATAGTAAAATTAATCAATTGCTGACTTCTTGATCCAAAAGGACGTTCGGTCAATATTAATGGATAGCGCTTTAATGCCTTGTCGTTTTTACCGGAGGCTGTACATCTGTAATGCTCTCACACTATCTGGCCACTTTATCAAGCCTTATATTATCTGGAAAATTACTAAAACCATCTCCATCTCTCTTCCATTCAATTCAAGGATGATATCTACCATGCAGAGAGGGGGATGGAGGAGTTACCATAGCAACATACTCATATGAGGTCAAATAAACCATCCAAATGGACACACTGGACAAGGAGATCGAGTAACTTATTTCACACTCCTGGGAGGAATATGAGTATCTAGTTAAGCACAATTAATTCTTGCTAATGGGCCACAAAGTACTTCACATTAATTCATGGTCAGTAGAATGTGGCGATAATGTGCTTTTTGACTAATTACAGTGGGTTACATAATCTTAAGGCCACTTCTAGTCATTTATCCTTCACAATTAAAGTCTAAATGCAAATATCATGGGCTCTCATGCTTAATGTTCGGGGACAGCTTTTACATTAACAAAGAAAGGGTGCTTGAAATATTGAAAAAAAGCATGACCAATATTTCATTAGAAAGTTCCATGCAGCGAGTAACATGACACCATCACTGTGAGACACATGTTTGTGGTTTTACTCTCCAAAAACTAAAACAAGAATGAGATGTTTCAGCCACGTTCCTCATTCAAGAACCAGTGACTTTCTTGGAAACCACAGCATTACTACATTTAAACATTCAAGTTCATGAAGCCCATGGTAAAGCATGTGGCTTCAAGACCAGTATGGTGCCCAACTGAGAACACAGAGTGGGACTAATTAGTCATTTATTAGCACCAGCCCAAGGACAAACCAGTAATTAAAGTCACCCACTCTTAACATTCCCATTCTTGGTTTGTTTCTTTAACCACTGCCTATTATATTTGCTCTCTTATTTTCTTAGAGGAAGGTCATGGGATATTGACCAAACATGTGTTTCATACCGAAGAAAAAAAAATATCACAGTATTACTATCAAATAAGGGAAAATAAATCCCAGGGAAATGTGCGCTTTGAATATTCCTTGAATAAAAAAAAAAACAGTTGACCATAATTGGTCTGACAAATGAAAAAATTATTTACAATTTGGACAATTTACAAAAATGTAATAATTTCAATATTGTACACACTCTACTTAAGAATAGCCTTTTCCATGAATATGACCAAAATCTAACTAACAAGTAACCTCACAAAATTTAAAGAAACTGTTTTCTTGAAGACCTTTGTCCCGAGCACAGATAGAATTTAAATTTCCTCATCCTTATTCTGGATGTCATAATCTATGCTGTATTTTGCACAATTCAAACAATAGCTGTGAAGTCTCCAAGGTCCTTCTCACATTGAAACGTGTGATAAGATGAGCTTTACTCACGTCTTGTCTATGTGAGGAGATAATGTGACTAATCTTCCCACATCATCCAACATTGTACGAATGTTGACAGCTAAAGAAGTGAGCAGTAAGAAGTACTATTTTCTGAACTGTGCATCTTCCAGAGTTAATCCCCAACTTCAGCAAAGTAGAGGACCACCTCTTTTATAGAATCTCTTTTGATCTTCTTTTGCATCTTGCACTGTCAATAACTCCATTCAAAAGGCTTTTTAAAAAGATATAACAGAAGGTATGAGAAGTGTATTCATTCCCTTCAAGTAAAACCCTTTCTGAAAGGGATTTTGGAGGTAGGCCTACAGTCTGTCCTCTTGATCAGGAAGAAAGGATAAATGGATAGGGGTAGACTAGCCCCCCTCTACTCAACAATAGTCGCCTCATCATTCCAACAATGGGGTAATGATGAGGGGTGATAAAGGGGTGTAAAGATTGCCCCTCTTGCCTAATTACTATCCTTCAATAGATGCTATTCATTGTGGAGGTCCTTCCCTGGAAAGTTGCGAGGGCCAGTTTGAAAAGAAGGGGGCTGGATGAGGGTGGGCTTCGGCACCTTTCTCTCTTTCAAACACCAAGCTTTATCTATTGACATTACTGGTGAGAGAGAAAAGAAAAATTTTCTCACCTGAATTCAAAAACAGCTGCAAATAAAACCTCACACTTTGAGAACATACAGGGGAGTAAACACCCAAGGATATTTCACACCTCTAGTTAACAAATAACACTTTATTTCTCAACATAGCCTGTATTATTGTGAGACATGAAAACTTATCTCAACAAATAATTGTAAAATCATCTTTAATGGCTCCACAATTTTTTAATTCCTTTATTATTTAGATTTCCAGGTCATGTAGGACTTTTCAACTTTCTAAATTGAGGAAGTGGATCTAAAATTGTGTGCTGGCGCTTCATTAATGTCGGGACTAATTTAAGTTTTAAAAAAAAGTAGTTAATGAAAGGTTGATTTCATCTACATTAATTAAAACTAGGTAATTGTTGTGTAACAGATGCATTGCTACAATAATTTCTAACAAAAAGTAGATAAATGTAGCACTTAAGGCTACTTTCAACGGTAAAACACCTATTGGTCTACAACATATTGGTCCACTAGCCAATAGGTCTACCTCCATTCAGTCTAAACCCTATTGGTCCACTAACCATTTGGTCTACACCCGCTCGGTCCACTAACCATTGGTCTACATCCAATTGGTCCACTCACCAGTTCGTCTACATCCAATTGGTCCACTCACCAATTGGTCTACATCCAATTGGTCCACTCACCAATTGGTCTACATCCAATTGGTCCACTCACCAATTGGAGTGTGGAGAATGGAAAGTTGTCCATAAGATCGGCCATTTTGAAGCCGATGATGCCAATTTGAGGATCCCCATAGAAGGAACAACTAGACTTTTCAAACTTCCATAACTCTCTTATTTAATAACCGATTTTGATGAAACTTTTTTTTAGATTGCTCCTCTCATTTTCCTCTTTCCTGTAAGGTTGATTCTCTCCTAATTGGGTGGATTCCCCTTTAATTATTCAACTTCTGCATCAGTAAGCTTGACTGTACATCAAGTTGGCAAAAGGCATTCAACCAAAATTTATCACACTGCGATAAGACAAAGCATTTTAGTGAAAGCAATCCCTGAACTTTGAGTTTAGGCACTTGAAACAAATGACATGCTTGTTTGACAGAGAACAAAAGACTTCCCTGCATAATTGTACATTACACAAGAACAATACAGCCATGTATTCCTAACGATTTAGATAGAATCAGGGTGGGGCATTATCAACACCCACAATACAGAAAGCAAAGACAACTATGAAAACATGTACACTAAACACAATAATGTTTACTCGAACAAACATTTGATCACTTAATGGGACTGAAGGAATAAATACATACAAAGTTGGTTCACACAATTACAATTCTAGTCTCAAGTTCAGGTTCAAATTAATTATGATTTAAATCTGGAAAATACTTTTGCAGCACCACAGATGTGTATGATATTAAAAAGTTCTTTTAAACCTTGGAGGAAAGAAGAAACTAAGATGTTCAAATTTCAGATCTTCGGATTGATATCACCTTTAGTTTTCTTTACAAAATGAAAATGAATGACGACTTCACGGTATAATAACGACCAATTCTGAATCTAGACTAGATGGTAGATGTAGATTTGTGCAGTAGATAATCAGGTTGAGAGGGGCCTGATAACTGGGTAAACTTGGGGTGGCCCTTGTTTATGCTGAAAACATGGTTGTCTTGAACCAACAATCACAAGCCTGAATCAACATGGCTAATTGTAAGCCCGATGCAAACGCTTTGAAGACAAGAGTCTCACAGTGCATTGGCCATTATGTGCATTTATAATGTTTGGCTTTGGACTTGAACTTGGAAAAAGGAAAATATATTTACTCCTAAAAACAAGTCTGTGATTATGCAATAAGGGATTGGGGGCTGATCCACTGTGCAAGCAACTCAATTTATGGTATTTTCAACAACAACAAAAAATCAATGTGACAAGACTAGGTTGGTTCCTGGTGCAATATTTATGTGCAAACAGGAAACTCACAGCCAAATAAATCAAAAGGAGGGACTGAGATTATACCTTGCTCTTTCTACAAATTATTTGAGCTTTTTTTTTAATAAACTCTTCCTTGTATATTTTACAGGAAGTTGGGGGACAAAGTAATACTGGTAGTTATGTATTTTGGGGGGAAGAAGGGTAGATAGGCCCTATATATTTCAACAACTTACATGCAGTACATTAAATTAGGGTAGTACAGCTCTAGTTATTTTTTTAAAAAATTGTTATGATCCAATAACATTTTAAGCATTTGGATCCACGTCTAAATGGTATGCAGATAACTTTAAAATTCATTTGCATATTTTTCAATTCCTCAAGTAAACATTGCCTGTTAGCAGTTGACCATTAATGATTGTCAGACTCTTTAAGAACCTTAAAAACTATTTAAGTTTCACAACAGCAACAACCCTACATTTTTCTCATCCCATTATGACTGGCCTTCCCCTGAAGTTTGGTCTTGGGAATGATAAACTGTTCTTACAGGGCCATAGTTGATGTGAGAGAAGCACGGCAGAAAGTCATATAACAATTCTTATGACAGGAGGTGGAACCAGGGTCTATCAGACAGCATGTCATTTTGACTTCCATTCTATCATCTTCTTTTTCTTCCGGTATAATTACATTCCACCTTTGGTGTCGATTTGGTACTGCTGCTTACACACATTCAGTGACAAAATACAAAGTATTAGAGTGATAAAGCTCTAAAGCTCGAAGAGAGTTTGTGGGGGGAAAACTTTTAAAATGACCTAAACAGCCAAAGACAGCTCTCACTCAACAAAACAAAAAAAATTGAAAAAAAAAATTATATCCATAACTGTGGGTGGCAAGGTGCACAGAAATTATATTTTGCAAATTTCCAAAATATGAATTTATGATCATCAGTTTAAAATGAAGTTGGTACATAAGAAATGGTGTTGTTTGATATGCCTCATTGTTGAATATTGAAAGGTAGACAAAGGATGTACTTCCTTAGAAAGCTGAAATCATTCCATGTAGATCTATCCAATGTATGCAATTTCTCAAATTGATTCTTTTTAACTTGAAACCAATGGTCCTTCCTGAATCTTATCAAAAATCACTTTTCAAGTTTGTAGAGTATATTAATCTTGGTACTCCGAGTTGCAGTAATATGTTAAATGATCCAAATTCTTTTTCATTCATATGCAATAAATACACCTCCCTTGGAATTCATTTTGGAATCTATACGGAATGTGAGCAACAACAAATCATGAAAAGAAAGTCATTTATCAATTTACCAGATAAAAATAAATTGATATTCATCAATCATTGTTTCCTTCAATCAGTAACAAACATATATTTCTCTACATAACTTGTTTCTGTCAATTCTATTATTTGAAGTATTATATGAAAACGAGGAACCTCTAAACGAGACCAGAGACTAATGAGCTATGACGATCATTTTCACAGATAGTTGATTCTCTTTTGTGAGAGATCTGGTTAACGTTTTGTTTCACTGTTTGCTCAGCTCAGAGAAGTTTGCCAGTTTCTATAAATCATTTTTTCATCATAATAAACAAATATAACGCGACAAAAACTGAATGGTTATGAAGAGATTGTTAAATCATACACTGGAGTGGTTGAGTCTTAAAACGATGTGCAGGTTATAATATTCTGGTACATTGCACCAATCGAAAATGCATATCAAAATTCTAAAACAGTTGCTCAAAAAATTATGTTGTCCAAGTCTCTGCAATAATATAGTCACAACATTTGAAACATGCTCTCATACAACTGAAGTTATAAGTGTAACATACAATAAAACCTGCATTCAAACTTTATAAATTGAAATATATATATGAAATATATATACCGTATATATATATATATATGAAGTATATATATAAAATATATATACCGTATGTGTACTAGTAGCCGATCACCCATGTATGCGCGCTGTAAAAGTGCAATGACCCGTAAAGACTGCTCTAGTTTTTTTAATGCGTAATGCCCATTTCACGCGCGACGACGACCAATGACCGCTAGCCTTCGTAGTTGTATACACACAGAATTTGTGTTTCTCCGTAACCTAGTTTTCAGAAAATATGTGTGTAAAATTACCTTATTTTTACCATACTGGCCCCCTATGGGCAAGTACAAACTGGAGCGTAAAAATTTACTTTCTTTCGAAATCGAATAAACCTCGTCGTAGTTGATTAAAAATCGTAATTTTATTCAAGAAGTTAGAAATGGGTTCTGTTAGCCAAACTACGTCTAATGTCCACCGTAGAATGACGACGCAGAATAAATTATCGCCGTTTATATCAGACGTGAACATTGAGATGGTCCTGTACTAGTAGCCGATCACCCACATTTAAGCCCGTAATTTGGCTTTTATTGTAATTCTGTAATATTTGGCTGAACGCGTTTAGGAAAAGGATGAGGATGATTTATTTATTTATTCCTTTATTTACTTACATGTATTTATTATTTTTTTTTTTTTAAGTATATTTACGTATTCATTTATTTATTTATTTATTTATTTAATTATCTATTTATTTATTTATTTATTATGTATTTATTCATTTATTCCTCTTTCAATCTTTTAATATTTACAATGACATTTGTATAATTTATATTATAGCGAATCAATGTTTACAATACTCTAACACAACATGAAATCTAAAGAGGAGGATCTAGAAACCGACTTAAAAGCAGAGCTTGTACAGTGAATTGCCCCCTTAAAATTACATAGCCTAGTAATATGATAAATAATGATTGAAATCATGATGGTGTTGATGATTATCGTCATTGAACAAAGAAATGGGAAAACATAAGAGTGATCGAGAAGCGATGATGATGATGAAATAAACGAAATGTTTCATAGAAGAACAAATAATGATGATTTTAATGATGATTATAAAGCAGGTCTAATGATGGTTCGACGTAAAGAACTTTTTTGACATAATATTTTAATATTATGTTACGGTATTAAAATAACAAATGATGATCAAAAGGGAATCTACATGGAAATAGAGATGATGATGATGATAACGATGACGACGACGATAATGGTGATGACGTATTATGATAATCAAATAAGAGGAGAGGGTTTTGTTTATAACAGTCCTCAGGAAAAGATTAAAATAGAAAGAAAGGCCTTATCTTTGGTCACGAGAGACTCGGTATTACTAAGATGATGATGGAAATGATAATGACACAAAGACTTGATGATGATATAGGCTAGCTTAATCGATGGTGAAGATGGTGGGGGAAAAACACAAAACAAAACAAACGAACAAAAATAATGTGCATGATGATTATCATTATGACATTTTTGAATGAAATTAGAATTTGTGATGAGAAAGACTTGGAAAGGAGATAGAGGTGAAAAGGAGGAGAATTACTTTTGAGATTGATGACGACGAGGATGATAACAATTCTAACGATGGTAATGATGACGACGATTTATGTAATTATGTAGGGACGATAGTTACAATTAAAAAAAATAAAAGGAAAGAGTTGATTATTAGATATAATTTGAAAATGCTCCAAATTCAATATCCGAAACAAAGGTGAAAGGAAATCCTTTTTGCTATTTCGATCTTAAATTTAAGAAGCGCCCAATTGACCTGTAACTTAGGGGATGTCAAATTGATCTTGAACTCAGGGGCACCATTTTGATTTTTAAACTAGGGGGCTCCAAATAGACCTAAAACATGTAGGATCTTATAACTTTTATTGGGTGCCAAATTGATGAACCCGTGGGCGCCAAAGTGATCTGAAACTAAGGAGCGTTGATTTTATCTTGAACATAATTCTAGAGGCTCCAAATTGATTTTAAACCCATGGGCACCAATTCGATCTTAGACATAGGGGGCACCAAATCGACCTTATACATTTAGGGGGCGCCAAATCGACCTTAAACTATTAACAAGAATTAATAGAAGTGAAATGATATGGGTAATTGAAAAGAACCAGTATTGGTATTCAGCATGAATCAAGGACATTTTTGAAGGTGTGCAATTTACAGATTAAAAGTTTTAAAAAAGACACGTTTATGATCTAAAGCTGAAAAAAGGGAAACGTTATTTTAAACGGCTAAAGGAACAGATCTTTAGAGCTTCAGAAAAGGAAATCACTATTTTAAATGTTTAATTTAAAAGTAACCGAGAGTTTAAAACACATCGCGGATTATTTACTGAATAAATTTGAATGATTAATGACGGGGATTTTGATTTGAATGATAGTAACTAAGCGAACGGACCGAGTAGGAATTTGAATGACGAATTTGACTAATATTTTGTTTTCTTTGTTGCAATTTTACTTGAATTTACTTTGAATAAATCTAATACCGGTCGTGTTGCATCGAAATGGCAGCTTAATCCAAAATATGATCTTATATCTGAGGTGACGAATTTAAAAAATGGAGTATTAGGGGCAAAATACTTTGTCTTTAGTGTAAAAAAAAAAAAAAAAAAAAAAAATCAATTAAATTCAAATTGTTGTTCGTCTTCTGTAAAATATCAATTAAAGACTGTGTTTATAATGCTAAAATGTTTATCCAATTTATTTTCCTTCATTATTCATTCATGGTGCAAAGATTATTTGATATTTTGTAAAAGTCATTCTTTATTTTGTTCAGTTTATTCTAATTTTGAAATTTTTTTTTTTTTCTTGATCATGGTTCATTTTCATTTAAATATGGCATCTAATACAGTGTGAGAGAGAGGGAGAGATAATGGAATTGGCCTTATAATACGCTTTAGGTCAGAAACGTTGGATTATTTTTTGTCGTGCTCCACCAACATCTTTTGCTCCGGCTTTAATATCTTGAAATTGTTTGTCCCCGCTTTCACTTTTAGGGACCATGGCTATATCTTGGACGTTCCTCCAACCATTGCTGGGGAAAAAAAATGTTTGTTAGCCCCCACAATGCCCATTTTAGCATTTTTTTTTTTTTTTTTTTTTTTTTTTGGGGGGGGGGGGGTCATATTGGGGCCCCTTTCTGTTTACCAGCTGACCAAGGCCCCCTTTATTCTTACCCCGGGAAACACGTCTGAAGTGTAGGGTTAATATTGTTCTTATGTTTAATCAAGTTTTAAGGTTACAGGCTTTGGTTTCGTGTCTAGGGGAGGAGTTAAAGTAAAAAGTGAGATTGGTGAAAATTTAGATATTTTATCCTACCTTTATGATAAAAACAAAGGAAATAAAAAAGACCCCATTAAACCTTGATTGTTAATTTCCCCCAAAATGTTGTTTCAGCCTTAACGACAAGGACGTAAATAATAAGGGTAGTCTATTTTTCATTATGATTTATGATTGGCTAAGATTTTACACTATAATTTTGAGTTGATAGAAACTTCCATGTTGTAAAATGAATAAAAACAATTTTGAACCCCTATCGTAATAAAACTTTGACCCTTCCCCTAGACAAGAGACGAAATCTTTTAAACTAAAAACTTGATTTAGCGTGAAGAACAATAAAACCCTACACTGAAGACGTATTTTGCTGGGATAGATTGAGGGGGCCTTGGTCAGTCGGGTAACTTGGTGAGAAAGGGGCACCAAAATGACAAAAAATTGCGAAAATAATGGCATTGTGGGGCCTGACAAACTTTTTTGAATGGTTGGGGGAACGTCTACGATATAACCAGGGTACCGAAAAGTGATACCGGGGACAAAGAATTTCAAGATATTGAAGCTGGAGCAGTAAGATGTTGGTGGAGGTAAAACAAAAATATCCAACCTTTCTGACCAACAGGGTAATAGGAAAGAACAGACGGGAGAAGGGGAAAATAATTGAATTAAGAAATTTGCCAGTGAACTAACATAGAAACGCTATAAAAGAATCTTAGACACGCGCCATAAATTGTAATAATTTGTAGTAATTTTGTTGCCAAGAGGCCAAAGATATCATATAAAAAGGTAAGGGGTGAGGAGAGATACAGGGAAGAGACAGAGAGCTAGAGAGAGAGAGAGAGAGAGAGAGAGAAAGCGCGCGCGCGCGCGATTTTATGAGAACCATTCCCCCTAAAAACCACCCATTTATTTCCTTAAATTTCTCAAATTCGAAACAAGAGATATATAATCTACATCATAGGTTTTGTAGCCAATACAAATATTCGGCCGATATCATTGGTAACTACCATATACCTACATTTTGTTGCATAAAAAGTGAAGACTAATCAATCAATTAACTGTAGACAATAGCGCTTTCTGTTGCTGATCGGGGACTAGTCCAGGGTGATCGGGTACTAGGCCACCAAAGTCCGTACGCAATATTCCTTTAGAAAACCACTCCGCGACGAAAAGAAAAAGTAAAATTTCGAAGATATGTTTAGTAACATTTTACCTCTCCAGATTGACACAGAAAATCTTTGAAATAGTAAACATATGTGATTCATTTATATTTCAATTCAAAGTGATCGGCTACTAGTGCACATACGGTATAGGCCTATTGATTTTTTTTTTAATTCACCAAAAAATCAGCAATACCATAATATTGTAGTGTATTTGCATAATGCATTTCCTTTTATTATGCAGTATAGGCCTATGAAAGTTATTTTATGAATTCATAATCAGTGGGGAAAAAAAGTGCCAACAAATACCATGAAAGTGAATAACATAATCACATTCACATAATAATTAATTTGAGAGTAAAGACAATATAAATAACAAGAAGTACATGTCAGAAAGTGTTCTAAATACAGAAGCTAACAGAAGAAGGATAATTGGTAATTGGATATAACTTACCTCTTAGTTCTGCTGAAGCTACTCGAAGAAAAATACCAAGCCAGAGAATTAGGAGAGAGTGCAGTGTAGACGTAACACGAGCCATTTTATCAGCGGATCGCTACAGGACAACACGCGGGCAACCTAGGGGCAAAAGACATCGAGGAAGGTGGGTTAGTTGACACAAACAGCCACCTCGCAAACAAGTATTCACAAAGATCTCCTGAACATTAAAACGTGATTATTTATAAATCTATGTGCATACCGTGTCATCTCATGCATTCAGATTCAATTTCAAGTTATCAAAGTATCGCACGAAGAATAGGAAAATGTTTTTTCAACTCCAAAATGCGAATAAATGCAGTTCTCTCTTCGTACTAGCAGACGAAACGATGGGACACCACTTCCAACAGCCACCAGGCGCCTGTGTGTACGTGTAAGCTCAACACATGCGCACGAGATGTCAGCTGCAAACATACACACCACCTACACACACACTTTTTACAGCATGGCACTGGCAAAAATAAAGCATGGAGCGATGGAGGAACACACCGCAGAAATATTTTGAACAGTCAAAGTCCTGGAAATCTGAAACAAATGCACTGTGTACGTTGACCTTCTAAAACTATGGAAATAAACCAATTAACAAACATTACAGAGATAACCTATTCTTGATAAGGCGCTTATAAGTTAATTTTTACATTAATTGAGTTAAAGCAATCTATCTACACGTACACGCGACCAAACAGGGTCAAGAAATAAACAAAAACATGTGAAAAGTGTCGAGCATATTTGCTGTAAACTTTTTGTACAAATCAGCAACAGTTCAGAACATAATTATTTATCTCGGATGTTATTATAGGCATATCTACTAATTAATTCATTTTGTCACTTTGTGTCTAAGTTATTCAAATATTACGAAGGATTGTGGACCTATGGGAAAAATCATAACAGAAACACCAATCGTTGGTAAAATCATATATCTTTTTTATAGGCCATGCTATGTAGGCCTATCCGGCATAGGCTTTTAATTTTCATGCCTCACTTTTCGGTATCATTGTGACTCACTGTTAGCCAATCACGTTTATTGTAGAGGGGTAAGGCGGGGAAATAATAACGCATATTATTTCGAATACAACATCAAACCAGAAATAAATATATTATTTCAAATCTGTGTATATTGCTAGTGAATAGAAACTTCAGAACTGATTTTAGGTTTCAATTAGTGATAAACTCTTATCTCGCACAGTTTTCATTTTTTTTTTTTTTTTTATACCTCGCTCTCGCCCGACTCTTACACAAATTCCTGTGCATTCCTCTATGTCACAGACGATTTTCTTTTTTAGGTGCCTGAACTAGGGGTTTGGACTGATTTTATTGAGTGTATTCAAGTCGTGCTTGTATTGTGTGCAAAACCCATCTATCAGCGTCACAACTTGTCACACAATACCCGCTCATTATCTTGAGGCGGAGTCGTTGGTATTGTACCCCCCCCCCCTTTCTCTCTCTCTCTCTCTCTCTCCGCCCTCGACTTCAGTTTGGTCTCGTTGATGGTCGACACTGTGGTCCTGTACAATCAACAACACGGATTCGATCCCAAGTAATGTTCCTTGATCATCAAACCTCACAAGATAATTGAGATTATCCTTGATTCTGATGAGAAAAAAACAACGCAAAACACTATACGTTCCTTTCCCTCGCTGTATACCTCCTGTATTAATATGCTGTTATTATGATAATTATCTTTGATTATCCCCAGATATATTACCAAATCATTAATTCTGCCGTCATTATGAATTATTAAGTGGCAATGAAACATTGATTTCTTCTAGTTTTCGGATTTTCATGAAAGCCACTATTTCTAAACCCCTCCCCCCCCCTCTCTCTCTCTCTCTCTCTCTCTCTCTCCGGTCTCTCCCTCTCTCCTCTACTATTTTCCATTCACTGTCAACTTCATCCCTTATTCTCTCTCCAATTCCTCTCTTCCTCTCTTGCAAAATGTATGAAGACCTAGGGAGGAAAACGAGAAGGGAAAAAAAAAAGAAGATATTTCAGCTTCAAAACGCGACTGAGCGAACACTCACACTAAACGGTGCAAAGAATAACAAGAGGCACTGGTGTGCACTAACGTATACTTCTGCATCACTGGGCCCCTCCATCCACCTTCCTCTGCTGCCCCCCCCCCCGTTTGAATCGGAATTATTGATCATAGTCCCTCGCTCTCATTAAAGTATGCAATCAGTAATTCGTTATTTTCTGATAAATAAAGCATAAATTTTACAACTGAAAGAACAGCCCAATTCAAATTGGAGATTGATAGATGAAAAAAGTAGGCCTATTACAACACAACTTCGACTCGGAATTGATATGTGAGATACACACGGAAATACCTAAATATTTATTGCTCATCACCCCCCCCCTCCCTCCCCCCTTAAATCCATTCCATAACGCAATGGCGTCAATGCAAGGATAATTATTATAAACACCCTCTGTGTGTTTATGTTGGCCTTCATCATGGTTTCGTTTTATAGACAAACATCTTCATATTTCTAAAGTCTTCCGAGGATCCCTGTTCGTATCCCTGATCGCATATAGAAAGACGATCAAGGATATGAACTGGAAGAAGACATCCTCAACAGATTAAATAATTATAATTATGTTTGATAGCATGCATCTTAAGTCACGTGATGGTTAGTTCATCAATGATCCCTCTACATCATCATCATCACCATCATCATCATTATCACCATCGCCATCATCATAATCATCATCACCATCATCACCAACATCTTCATCACCATCATAATTATCTTCTTCATCGTCATCATCATCACCTTCATCACCATCACCACCACCATCATCATCATCATCACCATCATCATCATCACCACCACCATCATCACCGTGGTACCACTATCATCATCATCACCATCATCATCATCACCATCATCATCAATGATAATCGAGTCAGTATAACACTCCTTGTTTCATTAAAACGTATACCAATTGTCATCAAATTCATTAGTAATACTGTACAAGTGGTGAAAAAAAAAATAACATACCTCTCATGAAAACTAAATTATTGCTTGTTCCTTTAATGTTTACGTTTCTTGTGTTCTATATCAAATAAGTAGATGAATAGTTTCATTTCGACAAATCAAATAATCTTTGATTTATGTTATTCTATCATGCAGTTGTAATCCGATTGTTAATAACTTATCATCACTAATTCAGGGCACTTGACAATCCCACTCCAATGAAATTCCACTTTCAGTCTATAGTCTATACGCTATACGTGCATAATATCATCACCAATAACAACTTGGGAAAGCGTCCAACTTCCAAGGATAAGACAGCTCACAATATTTCAACGGTGTCACATCTCCCAAGACGGTCAAAGACATTAGATATGAGGAGGAGGAGGTCCATTTTAATTATAATGCAATCTACCTGCATCATGCCACTTGTTGGAAAAGAAGATGGGCGGAAGTCGGAAAACCAAGTTGTCCCCAAAACACTTTCTCCAGACGCCCTTTGTCAATCAATCATTACATTGGTGTATTGACCGACGCAAGACGGTGAAACGCTCAAACTACGAAGACTTCTGCTAAAGTTTGACTCCTTCTTTCCAAAGCAGACGTTCCCTGGTAGCTGATTTCCAAAGCAGACACAGATTTTGCAGGGAATATAAAAGAAATGTGATTCAATCAAAGTTATAAATGATCGTCGAATACAGTGGGGAGTAAACCGGCGAGAGTTTGAGCGATGGTTTTAGCGGGTGTTCGTCGGGAAGTGATCTGCCGTGAAGACTGGGTGTTCGGACCCTCTCACGAGTAGATGTGTGGGGGGATTTAGCAGGGGGGTTTTCTCCCTCTCCCGTTCTCTCTCTTCTTTCAGCCAATGCGCCCAAGCAACGCAAATGATAATCACAACATGCACAAGGCGAACAAAGAGTGCATGGAAGCCGTCCAATTCAAAAGCGTATTGGCGATAATAGCAGCACAAAGAAGGTAATAATGAGGTGAAGTAATAGTATGCATTCGTCAATGGGTTAACAGTTCCAAATGGTCACTTCACTACACGATGAATGAATGAATGGAGCACAGTGAATTGTCACGTGGATTCAAAACACCATTGGGCCTGGCCACAAAATAAACTTCATGAAGGTCTTTCTTCCGCGAGAATTTGACAAGGACACAAGCAGTTTTGTTTCTCAACACGAGTTGTTGCAGGAATGTCCCAAACTATACACCATGTACCTTCACTGTTACAACCCATAAACTCACTATCATATTTTATCACCACCTAGTATAAAGTCTCTGATATTAGTTAATAATGATGTATATATTACAATTTATAATTTTGTACTTGTATTAACTTTGCTATATTATGGGACCCCATTGTAAATAAGCTCTCGGGCTTTCATGGGTCATCCCGTCAAGCTTATGTAAATCTTGTTATACTTGACAAATAAATCAAATCAAATCAAAAATCATCATAATCCACAACGCGTTAAAAATAAAAGATTGTATATCACTGAAATTCCTTGTATTTTAAAGCCTCATTCTTTCTTGGACATACCGAAGAAATTGGATCTGAATGCGAAAAGTACTGGAAGATATCAGTATCTAATTGAAGTAAATCGGGTGTGAAATAAACTATGGTCATATTATGTTGAGCATTTCGGTACTTCAATAGGCGTAAGAAACTAAAGACGAAACTTGGGTGGCTCAAAACATTCTGCCAGTCCTTCGAATTCTACTTCGGTGTGAAGGGTCAAGTAGTGGCCAAAGCCGAACGGTCGAACAAGTCCGATTACTGGACAAATGCTCATTAGTAAATCCCCGATCTGCTTTCTTCTCAAAGGATTATATACCAGAACAATGACCTAAAACATGTCAACGGTACCATCATTGTCATCACCTTCCGTTATAGTCCTGGTCTAGTTTTTTGTGTTCCGTCATGATATCGACCCTTTCGTTCAAAGTATTTGAAAGTCGTTTTCAAGAGTCACATCCACAGGTATGGTAAAGGCCTCAAAGACATTTTATCTAAATGCTATATTTAACATGCGTATACGGTCGCTCTTGATGGTGGTATAAAAATTGCCCGGCATATCAACAACTTGAATGCAGACCTTTATTTTTATGTAGGCCTACATGGAATTCTTTCCTCCATGGTTTCTTACATTTTGTTATGATACATGCAGAAATTTCCACAAATACATACATTCTCGAAATTGTATGTATTCGTGGCATATCAATCGGTGCTATATCGGGTAAACCTTGGAAGGAAAAAAAAAAGGTTTTCAAGAATAATCAAATTGGAGGAGTTGTACATGATATCACAAACCAAATGTGATCAGGGCTAACCGTCATTGCACCAAATTATGGTGAATTCCCAATCAAATTTTATGTGTCCCCATGAATATGATATCACTGCCCTATCCATAATACTGCTCACAGAATTCCAACACAATTCAGTATATAGGTGGATTGAGTAACCTGTAATAGTTTCAGTGCTAAAGCCATATTTCAAGCATCATATACGCTGCATAAATCTTTCAAGAGGGTTTCGAGTGCACTCCTTGTTTGCGGGCAGTGGGGAGTAGGGGGTGTCGTCATGCATCTTAAATATTCACATTTTATTGCACCAAACGCCCATCGCTCTCTCACTCTCTTCCTCCCCTCAATCCATTTCCCTTCATTTTTTCATGTTTATTTGAAGCTCTGCCACCCTTTCCGACTAAAATACTTTTTCGACATCTCTAATAGAGGACATAGAACGAAGGGGTAGCCTACAACAAAGTTTGCTGCTTAATTTATTCTTAATTGACATCTTTCTTGAGGAAAAGACATGCATAACATTGCACAAATCCATGGAACATAACCAACGCAATATTGTGGCATTGTATTATCTGTAGCTTGTCCTGGGTAACAATTATGGTAAAATTCAACATTATCAGTCAGATTCTCTTTCGGAGCTTTCTTGCTCATGCCGCCTAAATATCAATTATTCCTTGTATTATCATATTTAATTCGTAGTTATGTAAATCGGTATTGGTTATTTCATTTCAGTTTGACCCTATTGAATTCCTGAATAAAATGTTGAGATTCTTGGACATTTCATTTCAGCGTATCACATTCGGGGTCAGACAGACATACAGAAATTATTTTGTCAGGTATTGCCTGGAATCATGTCATTAATGTCATATTTTTTTATTTTCGAATTTATTTTTCTTCGGCTTAGAACTGTCAGTTGTAATTAAACTAGTAGAATCTTGATCAGTGGTTCGTATAAACAAGGTACTGCTTATAAAACAAATTAAACAATAATGAATCGAGTGTGAACGACCTGTCCCACCAAGGTGTCGGAATTAATAATCCAGGATCGCAATTTACCATCGCTCTAACACTTGGTCAGAACATTCTCATTGCCGTCAATATCATTTCCAACAGCCAGTTCAGTCAGGTATGTGAACATGCGCATCATGTACAGCGCTTGCACGGTATCATATTACTGCAGACCGATGACAGATGCGCACGGGGTTCGATGTCGATGGAAGGTGGTGAGGTATACACGATGTCGTCGACGCAATGGAAATGTACCCTAACAGTGTTGAACACGCATTGGGTGTCATCTCGTCTAGTCTCGGGGGAGGTAGGCACAGATTGATCTTACAAAGCAAACTGAGCATTATATCAAATACATATTTGTAAAGGAGAGTGTACAGACATCAACGAGTTGAAATATAGCCGTCCCAACGCTTGATAAGTGCAATGATATAGGGCCTATAGCCTAAGGGCATAAAATTAATGTTAATATTCTATTGTATTCTGTTATATAAGGGCACCTATGTATTGGCCCAATGGCAACGTCCTTTAGTTTGATTTGTGGTAATTTATAACCGTTAATACCACACTTTTAAATATCCCTTCTACAAATCCTTACATGTAGTCCTATATATTACTTTGTGTTGAAGATGTAGACCTCAATTTATACCACTATATACTAAGTACCACTTCTACTATAAGCTACTTACTTCTGCTTTACAATCCTTACTGTAACTTTAATTTATAGGTTTCGCACTTCATATTTTTACGGTTAATCATAATTAATTCCTTTCTTCTTCTTCGTTTAACCCCCTTTCGACAATTAGAATTTATAATACGTTTTACTTCTTATAGTATACATGTACTCCCGCCATTGATAATAATCCCTTTTATTTTTCTTCTTCAGTGTTCGCAGCTCGATGTGATCTCGATGACATACTCTGACATGACACATGTTTGTCGATAGGCGGCGCTCTTCTAGTTCTCGATTCAACGCCGAGCTCTATTAGGAGGGGTGGTAGATAGGCGGGCTTGCAGGGAGGGGGAAACGAATTTAATTAGGGTTAGCCCCAGTGTTTGTTCAAGTTATTCCGCTCATTTAGCCCGAGCATAAACAGACAGTCATAACCAGACGCCATTGCATGTCTGACGTTCAAGATCGCATACCTCCCGAACAATGGATGTCAAATTAATTACCGATGCTGTGTCTTGTTTATTTCAGTCCTGTTGAAATACAGTCCTTTATCAAAAACAGTGGGTACAGATTGGATGCAGTCATGCGAGGCAAACCATCATCATCATCCTCATCTCAAAGATTCGTCAGTCGCTTGGAGGATGTCTAGTCCAGAAGATGTCCAATCAATATCGGTCTACGTATTCTGAAAAATTGTATCTCGAAATTAATGACTCGCCAAAACGTATTTATTGTCTAAATTCAACTGGACAAATCGTGATCAACACAATGGTTTGTATAGCAGTACAGTTACTATAATATAGGAAAGGGTAAAGAAGAACGAGCCGGGAGAACGAGATAGCGAATGAGTATTTCAAAATATATCCTATAAAAGAAATTTCAAGACATTTTGGGGAGTTATTCGTTATTCTATCCTTAATTAATCTTGAAATTTTTGAGAAAAACGCGGTAAATATAGACCCTACGCCATATTTATTTACTGCTAACATGTCTGGTGAGAAACTATTATAAGCAAACACACCTTTTTAAAAAGAGCGGTCTGAAATTCAAAGTAAATTGTGACAATCCGTCTCTTACTTTAGTAAGCATGCCGCCAAGAATTCGCCTCTTCATCGAGCTGTGATCATTAAAAACGCTTGATTAAACCTATACAATGACCAATTTCCCAATTTCATATTTTCATAGGCATTCTTCCTTGAGGCCGACCTCTATGCCAAGACCTTAATTGTTATCATTTTATTATTTTTCTGCCATTTTAACGATCGATCTTTTTTTTTTCGCTGGTTCGTCTTTCGTCTTTTTCAGGGGGGTCGTGATGTTGTTGAAACGCGCGACGGTGCATTGAGTTTGCTTGACTCATCCATAATAACAGGCCACAAGCTATCTATTCTCAACATGAAAGGAGGGCATTTTATGATTGATTCATTTATTCTGGGAGGGTTAGAGACATCTTGTCATTTATTATGTTTGACATGCAAGGAGGAAGCTAATGATTTCCCATTCGATCGAATCATGTCCATGTCATCATGGCAATGTCATTTTCATGTTTTCTTTTGTTTCTTATCGAGTTTACGGCAGGGTGAAAGACGTATAGCCGTGACCATGAAATCTTGGTCTCATATTACGATCGACATTCATTACGAACGTACGATGATCTATGTCAATGTTGTTTAGTTACCATTAATATAATAATTAGAACATGAAGGTCCTAAAGGTATCGGTATGTACTACTTCATTCGACAACATAAATCGCTTCAAGAGCAAATCATTTTCTCTTGAGGCCCTGCAGAGTGTTTCACCAAGTCGGTCTTAAAGTTACGACTGACTTTACGAACGACTGGAGAATGTTGGGAGTGTTCCTACTGATCACATTCCCAAACATTTAGCACAAGGACTGATACTATAGTCGTTCGTAAAGTTATTCGTAACTTAAGAACGACTTGGTGAAACACCACCCTAGAATTCGGCTTTACCCCAGTCACAGTACATTTTGTATGCTATTCATAGTTGGAATCTTGGGGCGAAGTACGAGCAAGACCAAAGACATCTTATAGACTAGGCTCCAATGAAAGAAAATACTGCGAGACAAGTTATAGCTACAGATCTATACCTTTACTGGACATGCGACACAGAAGAAAAAACAAAATAAAGTTTACTGAACAGAAGAACAAAAGAATGCAATGAGAGCAAGTTGATTGAGGGAGATCTTGGGGATAGTATCCTTTGACCCTGTTGATACCTTGCTCAGGGGGCCACATGGGTGTCAGATAGTACAGTCTGAGTGACAAGATAAATATTACTTCTATCACATGTTCTTCCTCACAATGGCAACACTTCAACCCAAAGAATGAAAGCCTCACATTCTCCCATTGCCCTCTCGATGGCGACGACGACTGATGAAAGAGTTCGATCGTCGACAAAGTTCTCCTCAGGGCAACCTCGTATGAGAGACCTCATCACACAAGGTTTCTACGTCTGTGTCCTGTCAAACACGCTCACCCTATCGCAGCTGCCATGTGCGCCCCCGCCGCAACTCTCCCGATTATGCGCCGTCAACCGAGACCCTCTTCTTCTACCCGGAGGCGGAAAAGAATCTAAAATCCACTGAATCTCGTCTGCTATTGCTAATAACATAAAGCCCCGCCTTATATCTCCTGCAATTTAGACGGAAATTTGGGAAGCTAGCAGCCTACGGCGACGGTGTAGATGTGCTATTTTCGCGCGTATTTTGGGGTGAGAAATTGCGCGTAGAGAAGAAATGGGGTCGAGATGGTTTACCTTCTTGGAGCTCTCTGTAATGTAACACAACCCTCAATGCCGCTATGCCAGTGTCATAGAACCATAGATCCATCGCCAGATCCATAGCGCAATGACAGATAATACTCGCTCCCATTCTCTTCCCTCGAATATTCGTTCGAAATTAACGCGCGAGACAGTTTTTTGCTTTCCCTTGAAATTGAATCTTTGGCTTTTGTGGCCAACTATCATAATTAGAGTGAAATCTAGACTTTCCTCCAATCGAATCTAAGTTCCGTTTATAATGCGAAGTGCATCGCGAGACGAGAGGATTATCGTCGTGTTCGAGTTGAACGAACGAGGGATGCGAATCTCTAGGGATCATTATTCGTATAACATCGTTTCACTACAATACAGATGGGAATAAAACAATATTCTGATCTGCTCTTTGAATGCATCAGTTCTGAATGACAGGAAATCAACAGGAAAATCAACCACTCCCCCTCCCCCGAAAAATGGGAGAATAAAACGCTACTTGTTCACAGTGCTTTCTTTGTCAAAGTGAAGTTAATAGATAAGAATAATTACGACCATTAATTTTTCAGTCCTTGCAAAATGATGATGGGACCTATACCAGACACAATCACTTAAAATAATAATCTACATTTTCCTTCAATAATTTCCATTTGCATTGTCACCAAGATTAGTGGGCCAAAGGAATATTCTCACATCGAATGTTTTAGTGGCGCTGTTGAGCCCTTTTTGCTGAGTGATTTTGGCCAACCCATATCGAGTGGTACATCATGGCGCGTGTTGCTCTGTTAGGCAAGCAGTTGATCAAACTGTTTTGTATCATGATTGTGTATGAAATGTCACAAGGCCTCACATGCCCCATAATTCAGAGCCAAGAGATTGACATGCTCGGTTTTAAAGTTGGTTACAAGATGGCGCATTTATTTTGCATTGTCTTGCCTGACAAAGCAACACGCTCGAACCAGGTTGGCTAAACTAAAGTCGATGACTCTGTCCATATCATCGAACAGTACTGTTTTCTAAATGATTATTTTGTTTCAAATTTTTATTTCGGAATTTAAGGCTCAAGATTGGATTTGGTGACACTATAGTGTTTGTAATGGTGGTATCTCACGTGTCATAAGACAAGGTTGAGATGGGTCACTTTGTTGAGACTAGTTTACGATTATGTCTCGGGAGGTTTTGAAACGTCTCCCGAGTCTCCACGACGTCGTAAGAGTTACGGGAAAATCGAACACATCCATGAGCATTTTTAGGTCACGTATATCGGAGACGTCTCTACGATGTCTACGAGACTGGCGAGACTGTTCCGTCGCGGTAAGTAAGATACCACCTTCAGACTTTTCCTATTCCACTGAATACCAATAGGCGCCCTCTGAATACTATTACAAAACAACGACACCTTGATCAGGATTGAACTGGAGTAAATAAGTAAACGATATCTACCAGTGGTTCTAAAATACTGGAATCGATCACTCTCCGTATACTCAACCCGCCAGCTGTTTTTACTTTCTTCTTCTACAATTCGACCTTCCTGAAACCGATTAGTTTCACTGATTCCAGCCACTGCAGCCTATTTGCACAACATATTCATGAATTTATTACGTCATTTATGGTATTGAATGATTTCACATGGCGACATTTAGAAATTCTGTGTTTAATGAGACTCGATCATGAAAGGAAGCGCAGGGATTTCTGAGTGGTAAACATTACTGATCGAATTACTTCAAAGTTTTTATCAAACCATCCATGAAAGTTCTGTGAAGTATTAAGAACATGGCCAACATGGGGACGTCATTTTGATTTTGATTTTGTATGAAAATAATATTTCTAGCAATGCTCTGGCAGCTTACATTTCCATTTTAATTGAAATAGTGTACTTCAAAATATTGTTTTGGTTATTGTATTGTAGGCATATCCATAATCTTTGCTTTGGAAAAGGAAAAACCCTTCCAGGTTAATTTTGAATACGTTTTAGTACCTGTATTTTTAAAAAGACAGTCTGTCATTTATCCTTGAGGTGGGAATGTGTAAAATTATTGTTCTCGAATATCAAAATAACAAGATTGACATGATTAATAAACTATGTCTGATAAACTACAAACATGGTCATGATGTAGCATATATAGTTTTCATGTCAATGACCTCTGTTTATTCAATGGTAACTGAATGCCAGGCTACTCAGTGGCGGATCCAGGCGGGTCGCAGGGGACGCGCGCCCCCTCTATAATTTGAAAACCACTCATTGACTATACATGTTAAAATTTGAAATTTTTGGGCTGCGTCCCCTATTTTTCCAATTTTTCGGGATGCGCCCCCCGTATTCCTAAATCCTGGATCCGCCACTGCTACTCTTCGTCTCAACTCTAGTAATATAAAATGTGTTAATTTTGTAGGACTCTTTATGAATTATATCCATCTCAACAACATCATAATATAATTTGCATTTAATGATTGTGCGCTAAATCCGACTTTTTTATGACTCGCCTTGTAGAAATCTATTAAATATCATATTTGATTGACGAGTTTCAGATACCGATAGTATTGTGATGTGATAGTATTGTTTTATTTTGGTGGGGGAAAATTGAATTTGTGATGGAAAAAGAAATGGTGAATAGTAGAAACATTAGAGAAAGGTGAAAGACTCAAACCACCAGAGCCTGGTCTACCGTTCTGGTCGTTTGAGTCTTTCACCTTTCTCTAATAATTCTACTTCTCACCATTTCTCTTTCCATCACAAATTCACTGAGAGTCCATCTATGCAGGAACTTCCTGATCTATGTGCTTGCAGAACGATAGTGTGTACATAGGTTGTGATATTGGAAAATACAGAATGGTTCAGGCACTGGACTGATAGAGCGGTGGCAGAAGGGTGCATGCCGTGATTTGCGCCTTTAATAGAGCGGTGGCAGAAGGATGCCTTCCTGGTGCATGTGCGCCTTTAATATTCTGTTGGTTGAAGGGTGGCTGTTTTCATTCATAGCCTGACCCTGGTCTGTTGTCTTTAGGAGACTCTGAAGCCTTTACCAAAATACCACCACCATGACCCCTAAGCATTATCGTACTTCCTCCGCAATAGCCCCAAAACAGCACACCAGCTATGGACAGCCAGAAAGGGCACAAGCATGGTCTCAATGGCGTAGCATCATGAAGCACTAACGGAGAACATACACCCCACCCCCATGGAAATGGTCTAATTCCTTTTCAAAAACAACCAGCTCGTCTAATTACCTGTAAGTCTACTTGCAACTTCGTATATTTACCATTCTGTCTAATGCCCACTTTGTCTAAAGTTCACTTGGTCTAATACCACTAATTTGGGGAATTACACGAAAGTTCTAATAAGAGAATAAGACCAAATTGATATGCAGGCCTTAGACCAAGCGGAACTTAGAACTTAGTAAATCAAACGGTTGACCCATGTGGTATTAGACAATCATTAGACCGACTGCTGTTAGACCAACTTTGATCGTCTATAACTAGAGTGTACACAAGTGCCCCTGTGCCCCCCCCCCCCCAAAAAAAAGGACCACGTACTATACGTCACTTGACACCCTTCTGGATCTCAGCTTCCTTTGGGTGGTCAGCTGATGTATGTTTCCCACCATTTTGCTGACCATTCAAAAGATTGGAACAAGATATGAAGATAACGGAACAAATCCACCCCTCTCCAAAAACTCCCATCTCTCAGAAAACTCACCGTGCAGACATAACTAACTACACCTGTATGTCAAAATTTTGTCCCAAAATAACTTGAGAATCTTCTTTTGCGTCCATGATTTCTACATCTATGATTATCGACTGTCCGTATAGTGAGTTTTAAGAGACCAACAGTAATATGAATGGATAATAATAATGAACTAAAAGTTGTAAACGCATTAAACAATCCTCATTATCAGCTGATAACTCCATTCATTAGATGCCATTGTCATAAGTAATAATGTCTTGTCATTGCATTGCTTGGGTGGTCCAGATAAGTCACTCCAAACAAAATGGCCTCCCTATATGATCAGGAAGATGATGACGATGGATAATTCAGAAAAAATGAAAGGAATCGATAGAGCAAATATTGGCTTATAATGGCTACCGCTCCTTCTCTTTTACTTCTGTTTACATCTTTCACGAATAGGAGAAATTAGATTAAACGTTTTCATCGTAATTCAATATGGTGAGTCCAGCCTTGCGGGCTTGGAGCAGTAGTCACTATAGCGGTGAGGCAATACGCGCTTCGTATCAAGTTTCTTCATTTTCCTTCTTGAAGAACAGCCTCTCAAGACGTCTTTCATACAACTCCATGCAAAGATCGAAGAAGGAGTGAAATACAGTTGGTTGTTAGAATCAAGGACCTCCTTGTTAGAATTGAACCATGAAGATTGGTCGGAGGTCCGCAAACCTGAGGGTGCTATTTCACTTCGCGGAGACGTCTCCGCGACAGAATAGAAATTTTGTTTCCGCGACGGATAAATAGTATTAGAGACGTCTCCGAAACGTCTCGGAGACGTCTCCTGAATTTCGGAGACAAAAATCGAAGACAAAAATGAAAAGAAACACTATGATGAAATTATCCATTTAGTTTCTTACCATTATCCAACAGTACTTAAAATAATTATTCATTATATATGTAATGAAACGTTTGAATAAAAAATCAAAATCGTAATATTGATGAGACCATCGATTTTACTTCAAATGAAGGTATAGATAGAAACTAGAAAACATCCGAATAGTTCAGCATTATCATGATAAGCAGTCAAAACTTGACTTCATTTTTAAGTTTCACTCAATTCAAGTTCGGTCATTTCGAACAAGTTCATATACCCTATAAGCTAAACTTGGTTTCTACCTGTTGTATACTTCGCATGAAGGACCATTCCAGCACGCACGTATTTGATGAAAGGTCGTAAATACAAAGTGGTTGCCCTCTATTTGATTTGAGAGCTTGTAAAACCGAACGATGAAAACACATAAAAATGTCAGAAAAGGGTCGTAATACGCGGGATGGACCGTAAAAGTCATAATGATTGCAAGAATAAACTCAAGTAGGCACGCGCTATACCTCTTGTATACTTTCTGCATATCAGGGCATCTCCTCATGAAAAATTTCATCACAGATAGTCACGACAATCAAAAGTCAAAACTACGAAGTGTATATAACAAAATAATTTGATATAATATATTAGAAATCACAAAAACATATAAAATACATCAATTAAGTTTTCTCGAAAAGAATGTGCACTTTTAAAAGAATATCGGTATCGCATAATTTCGAAATAAAGGGTGATAAAAAAAAAATTAACACGCTCATCTTTCAAAAACAAAACAAAAGCGTTGTCTACAGAAAGAGAGAAGTCCATGAAACTTTGTTTTATGGTATTGTTTTATCGACATATAATATTTCTCGTTTGATCTTTCACGTCTTTAGGCAAAATAGAGGCAAAACAAATTGAATTGGTGAACTTACCACAATTTTCTCGTTCTATACTCCAAATTTTGATAACGTGATGATAAATCCAAATCCGTCTCAGTCAAAATTGAAGTTTGTTTTTATAACTGTAGAAAATTGAATTTCAATCGTTGTCTTGTAATGCAGTTCAATCATTCATTTGAATATTGAATGGACTGTAGATTCGTTCAAGACTAATTCGAACGTTTTTGCACCCGGCAAAACAAATGTTCTAGAAAAGGTAAGTTGAACAATGATTTTTCAGACAAACTTTCCAATCCATCAGTAACTTGTGTAATGATGCAGTCACATGAGATGGGTCAGTCTGGTTTGTTTCCCGTAGATGTTGATACATAGGTTTGATGCCTTTCCTAGAGAGTCTTTCAAAGCCAATACAAAGGAATTGAATTCCGTCGACTGAATGTCCAACTGAGGGGTTCCTGAGCGAATAAACTGCACATCGGCTGTGTGATGGTTGTGTTGTCTCGCCAAGAGTTTGGGCAGCAATGACTCCTTTAGCTCGCTGGCTTGCAGTCTACTATCAAAACATGAACGATCCGCAGCGCAATACAAAAACAAAAAAAAGTCTCCACACACAACGTATACGGCGAGCGGGGGTTTCAAGAAGTTTTGAAGGGCACGCACACACTCCCACACGCACACCACATCGGATCTTAGGGGTCTCCTTGTATAGTCTGTTTACCTAACTTCTCGCCACGTTGGTAAACGCTGTATTCAAATTTCTCCTCTCACTCTCGCTCGAGAAGGGAGGGGCATAAATTCGACGATTACAGAATCCGAACATTTATGAGGATCCTCACATTTTACAGGCCTAATGATATGAATTTGTAAACGGTATTTAATTACATGTCACTATTTGTCGAAGATTGAAATTACTTAGTTAGTACACGGATTTGATCATGGTTATCTCTCTTTTTTATCTTTTCATTTAATTGGGGCCGGTCCATTTAAAATGCTACTTTTCGAAATATATTGTCGTCGGGTTGGGTTATATTTTGACAACTTTTAGACAATTACTTGTATGTTTATTCCTTTGTTATAGGCCTATAGCCCCCCCCCCCCCCCCCCCCAATCATGCTCATGGGCAGGAAAAGGACCAGAATTAAATCTGCTTGTGGAGGCTTTCATTGTCAATAATAGTTTCTATACCAGATTATGGGAGAAGAAAAGTCTACATTAGGGAATAAAAGGAAGAGTCTTTTAGGCAAATGAGGCGGTTGTGTCGATGAATATTGGTCGTTGGATTAGCCCGCTTGAACAAACTTCTGCAAAAAGGAGAGTAAACTTTATCGTTACGTCATCATACTGAATCCAAAGACACTCAGCTTTCTGTGAAATTCTTTTACCCACAACACTCAAACTTCAACAATTATTTTACTCCTTCTTATTGAGCTTTATTCATTTTCTCCTTGTTTATTTTCATCACTTATATTGTCCTATTCTCAAAGTGCAGTATACCTCCCGTTGTGATATACCATTTCAAAGAGAAAAGTCATAAAATGTGAGATGTATTGACCACTGATTGCATGGGAAAAGACAATCCACCATTTTTTAGACCACCGAAATTGGGAGAGAAGACCTTAAATTCAAAGCTGCCCCCTAATCACTGAGATTAACTCGTACAATCGATGGGGGATCAAGTGGGTCTCTTTAATCCCTTTCTTCCACCTTCAATGGGTCATAATGAGCTACCCCACCCCTTCAATAAGCGGTTCCTTTACATCTCAGATGACAATACGTATTCCAATGAAGAAAGTGGTATCCGCCGTTTGAAATAGAGAAGGAATGTCATTATTTCGTTAATTTCTTGATATTTCACAGTCATAAAATTATATAATCAAGATACTTGTCAACTTTTTAGGAATCAGACGTATTTCACTTATCACGGAAATAAGCTCTTACTTCTTTTTTTTTTTTTTTTTCTTTCTTTTTTTTCTTCCTTTTTTACCAAAGCCCAGTTGGCAAGCTATTTCTTATTTATTGAAATGTAAGGCTTTTCAAGCGTTTCTGAAAGCAATATAATTCTTATCATACGTTATTGATTTAAGATTATATTCCTTTAATCTTAATCTGAGATCAATCTTCAAAATATGCATATCATCCTTATCGGGAGCATCGTCCTGGTATAAATTTCGATCTCAAAGCATAGATAAATCTCTATTTTGGGGCAGGTTACAAAAACACCGCCCCCCCCCCCCCCCCCCCCCTCCCACCTTCTCCAACTTTACCACTTTCATCTCTTCGATGTTCCCCCGGTTGGGCCCGGTTTCATGGGTCGTTTAATGATGACATCGTCGCTTCTCCTGAGATGACAGATCGGTTGTGAGGTTGGGATGCCTTCCCGCTCTCATCATCATCTTCATCTTGGTTCCAGGACCACGACTCCTCGCAACATTTACCAGACTTTAAACAAAGTCTGATACGGCAAACACACCATGATAAATCACACAGGTCATGAGAAACCATGTTTTCTTGTATTTTATTTGGTCAGGAGGGAAGAGGGATGGATAGGGGGCGACTGGGCATTGGGAATCGGGGGAGAAATGGAGTCATTCATTCGATCATGAATCGACCTGGATGATTATACAAAAAGTTCACATACATCTTGTTTTTATTAATCTCATCAATTTCATGAATTTAGTGAGAGATGCCAAATCCGAAAGGGTGAACGGTTTAAATCCATTTGGTCTAACCGTGAACGTATTATGGTCTAACAGCAGTTGGTCCAATTTTCTCCGATTGCCTAATAGAACATGGGCTTAACCCATTTGGTCTAATAACAATTTGATCTAATTTCCCCTTGGTCAAAAACACACTTGGTCTAATGACCACTTGATCAAATTGGAAATTGATGCAATTGCCAAATTGTCTAATTGCAAGAACATCTTTTATGTTTCTCTTAATGTGGGCTTCATGGCGATGTCGGCATGTAAACTGTTTATCGGATGTGAATTGCTCATTATTTATTGTCGTTGTCGTCAACATCATTTAGTACTATTTTTCTCCTCCTCCTCGCCCTCTTTTTCATAATCATCATCATCATCGTCATCATCATCATCATCCTCCTCCTCTTCCTCCTCCTCAACACTATCTCCCTCCTTCTCCTATCCATAACCAACATTTAAACAATGTTCTTATTTTCCTTCTTTTACATCGTCTCCACCACTTTAGTCTTCTTCTTCGTCAAAATCAACACCTTTTCTGCATTGACCTATCGTTAAGTCACACCGATAAAAATGACACCAAATCAACAGAAGACAGAACAATGAATTACATTAAACTAATACCCCAAAGCAATCGGTTTTTGGAGTATGTTTTGCATTGTGACTGGGGCTTGCATCAAATCCCTGCAGCCCGTTCAGACTTCACACGTATCGCCCGTGACAGATCCATCATATGCCCCGTCGCCTCTCTAATCACCCTTTCTTCTACCAAATCTGACATGAACATGATGACGAGGATCGCATCATTAGGGCGTAGCCAGGTTAGCAAGAGGGAGGGGCTATGGGGAAAGGGTTTTTTCTCACGGCTATGACAGAATTCGGCGAGGACCCTGTCGTCAGGGGCGTATCCAAGTATATACACAAAGGAGAGAGAGAGAAGAAGAGAGAGAGAGATAGGATGGGGGGGGAGGGGGGGGGGGGCAATGGGGAAAAAGTTGCTTTCTTCTCCTGGGGGCGTTTCATGAAAGGACTTGTCGGACGTTTTATCCGACAAATTTGCTCTAAACCAATCAAATACAAGCATTTTAGTAGCTTATAACAGTTGTCATTGAATATTTTGTTTCATGAAATGCGCCCCAGATCTCTAACAGAACATGACGCAGACCTCACCATGAGGAGTGTAGCCAGGTTAGCCCGACCCGCAGAAGAGAGGGGCGATGGGGATAGTAAGGACACTGACCACTGACTTTACTCTTGATTTGACAAAGAAATATGAATTTCATTTTCATTACATAATCTGCGATAGAATTGAGTAATTACATACACCCTCTATACTCTAACTTATAAAAAGGCTTTAATTTGGACCTTTCTCATTTCTCAAGTAGACCAATGTCACACCGGTAATGCTGTCAAGCCCCAAAACTTTTTTTTTTTTTAAAAAAATTTGTTTTTTTTTCTTTTTTGGCCCAAACTATTTGGGAATTTTTGTTTTGTGCCAAAGTTCCCAAATAGCAAGGTTACTTGGGCCAACATCGCAATGGTCGTGGCTATTACGTTGGGCCAACGTTATTCTTGCCGTTGGGCCAACGTTGGCTCAACGTTTCACGTTGCGGCGACCATATGCCAATGTTGGACAAACGTCCGCATTTTGAGTGCGCGCGACGTCGCACTTTTGTATATAACTTAACGTTGATCAACGTCGGCAATGGTGGTTTCAAGTGTTATACAGACGAGGTTGAATTTTACAATGGTTACGCGTTGATTTTCATCGATCGTTATTCGTGAAAAGTGTGATGGTCACCGAACGTCCAACGTTGCGCCCAAAGCGTTTGGACCCAACGGCAAGAATAACGTTAGCCCAACGTAACCTTGCTACCTGGGTTATCTCTTTTAACGGTGCATCCAGTGGTAAAGGTACGACATTTTAAAGTTAAACTTTTTGAGGTAACGCTTTCGTGGTTATTTGTATCGAAACATGGACGATCCCTTGAATTTCGTCACCCGTCACCCAGGGGAGTGACGATAAATCAAACAGACTCAGTGTACACTGCCCTCCAAAAGTTTGGGTACACCTGATATCAGCTCTGTTTTGGATCATTTTGAGGCATTTTATGTCCAGTATTTCAGTCCAAATGATGTTTAAGTACAAAAAATACATTATGCACCCAATATACTTCACAATTACCACAGCAAGTCTCCTCGGAATTTAGAAATTACTCAAAAATATGCAAAAATTGCAAAAACGTGATTTTGCACTAATTTATTCAAATATTGAAAAAAGAAGATATCCTGGCTAATAATGGTCCGATCAATGTAAAATTTTGTATGGATGTTGAGGCATATGTAAAATACAACCCTGTACTGTTTGTTTCTATTTTGAGATAACACTTTATTAATTATGCAAATTTATGCAAATTAAAGGTCCATTTTTAGAAATTTATAAATATTTTGTTTTAAAAATTGCTATGAAGCCCAAATTTTTCGTTAAAAGTTGCTGAGTATAATACTCAATAAAATTATGATTTAAAAAAATGGACTTTCTCATGAATTCCTTTGTATTCTTTTGTTTTATTACTTTCTATTGTTTTCGATTGTTTTTATTTTTATGTATTTCGCAATGTTTTTGGCTCTTTTATGTTGCTGAAATGTACCTTGATTGATTTCAAGATACAAGAGGATGCTTAAAGCCTTTTAAATGTAATTAAAAGTGTTGTAGAGCAATTGAGCTGAATGGTGCATTCAGTACACAAATGGGCAATAATTCAATTTTTCGATATTTTAAAACTTTCCTAATTACACGTCAAAATAATGGTTCCTACTTAACAACTTTTTACATAAAGACTGAATTATGACTGTTCTGACTGGGGGAGGGCTCTCGGCCAATTTAACCAACTTTAAAACATCCATGACTGCTGCACAGCCGCTGCCAACCCTAAATATGCCTTTGGGTGACTTTTTCCTTTAAAGCGTAGTGCAACTATTGTTCTAAGAACACTGCCCATTGTGTTGCTAGGTGATACAACTTTGCATTATTGCATGTTAGACCTAAATAGAATGTAAGATAAAATTTTGCTTTCAATTCAGAAACAGAAAAGACCCAAAAACATAAAGAAATACATAAAAATAAAAATAATTGAAGACAATAGAAAGTGATAAAACAAAAGAATACAATGAAAGTCATGAGAAAGTCCAACTTTTTAATCATAATTTTATTGAGTATTATACTCAGCAACTTTTAACAAAAATTTGGGCTCCATAGCAATTTTTAAAACAAAATATTGATAAATTTCTAAAAATAGACCTTTAATTTGCATAAATTTGCATAATTAATAAAATGTTGTCTCAAAATAGAAACAAACATCACAGGGTTATATTTTACATATGCCTCAACATTCATACAAAATTTTACGTTGATCGGACCATTATTAGCCGAGATATCTTCTTTTTTCAATATTTCAATAAATTAGTGCAAAATCACGTTTTTACACTTTTTGCATATTTTTGAGTGGTTTCTAAATGCCAAGGAGTCTTGGCGTGGTAATCGTGAAGTATATAGGTTGCATAATGTATTTTTTTCGGACTGAAATACTGGACATCATTTGGACTGAAATACTGGACATAAAATGCTTCAAAATGATCCAAAACGGAGCTGACCTCAGGTGTACCCAAACTTTTGGAGGGCAGTGTATATGCGTACACATTTTGTTCTCTGTCCTATACACGCCCCTCAAAATATTGAAGAAAGAAGTAAATCAGTCCTGTAGGCCTACACAAAAGAATAAACCCACCCCCAACAAGAAAAAAAAAAATCTAAAAAATAGGCAACAAATTTCAGGTTTTCTCAAGCAATATAATTTTCTCGAAATCGCGAGACGAGGGGGGGGGGGGGGGGGGGTGTTAGTGTCTTTCTTATCACCAGCTACCCCGTTGTACCAGGGGTTGTACACCTTGAACTGCCAAACGCACTAAACAAACATGTCATGAATGTGACGAATGTCCTTCCAAAACTTGAGCGATTAGATTCCCAAGATTGACCTAAGAGGAAGAGCTTAAATTATTGTTGTTCTATTCCCTGCCAAACAAGGAAAAGGGGCAAAAAATGTTAGCCTTGTCACTGGTCTGTTCTGGTATCTATTCAAGGACTGGATTACACGCAATGTACAAAGTGGACTTGTATCAAGTGGCGACTTGAACGGAAATTGCAAATATTTATGAGATATTGTAAACGTTTACGAGTGTAATTATTTTTCAAGTGCGACAATTTTGTGTCAGTTTGTTTGAATGCACAATTAATAATGATTACTTTGTGACATATTCAATCATTTTGACACTGTTGATATCATCAAGACAGCTTTTCTCGTTATCCCTGGCTGTTGATCATTTTTGTTACTATTTTTGTTACAAGTACTATCTCCACCCCTTCCTAAATTTGTGAAAAAGTACATTTTCTCACCTCAAGAAGTGTCAATTTTTTAAATAGTATTTTCCAATTATTCACCAGTATAATAACGAAATTGAATTCAAAGCCTATAGGCCTACTTGGGAGTAGGCCTATCAAATCAAGTGGATGTCAAAATTTAGCAGCGGGAATCTAGATTTTCCAGAGCAACATAATGACGTCGGGGTGTCACCTTTTCCCCGTAAGTTGTAGATTTCAGCCCTTTCGCCCTATCATCAGTTTATATGAATATTTCTAGGAACTATTGACCACAAAAGACAAAGCGTCAGTATTTCGCCCTGAAGAAACTTTCTACTAAAGATAGAGGCCTATCCCCCACAGCCAAGACAAGTTTGGTTCAAACTGCAAAGGAAAATCATAATCTTAATCCCTCTGACAAACGAGAACGAAAGGGGGTATAAAAAAAGAAGGGGATAACAGAAGGCAAAATCCACAATTTTGATATGAGTGACTGTTATCCTGCTTGGTTGTGAGTGACACGAGATGGGAAACTTGACCGCCAAAGTGTTGGCCGCCATGACCCCTAGACATTAGGCTTGTTTGTAGAGTGTCAATTCGGTCATCAACGCCGAGAATTCGGTGAGAGAAATATGCCGGAATTCTTCCATTTACTCCCTGCCCCTCTCTTCCACTGGTATAATGCATCTCAGATGCACCCCCGTGATGAGGGCTCAAGCTCTTTAATGAGACCTTAATAAAAGGTCAATGTGAGAGAGACAATAGACGATTTGTCACCAATATTTCCCTGGAGAATACATGTCATGATCAATGCCCACATATTATTTTGTACCGTAAGGCTTGAAAAGTGACATTGAAAACATCAAAAGTTAGTTCTCTCTCTTTACAAAAAATAAAAATACAAAACAAAAACAAAAACACCCTCAATATTCTGAAGCTTTATACTTTTGTTGTGTAGGTTTAGGGTTTAGGGTAGGTCCTCTCTACATACATGACATGGGGACGGGTCACAATAGAATTCGTGATACAAACTTAAAAGGAATGTCCAAAATGATAATTTGTTATCACTTTTTCCCCGTATAATACCGGAACCACATTTGACATTTCAAATGTTGGGAGTGGTGGAATTATAAATCGTTATTCGTTATATTATTGTATGACGTAGATTAGTTTTATGTTGCCCATTCATTGACATGATATTATGTGATATATACATTTTACAACTGTGAACTTCAAAATAATTTTCCGACCCGAAATTTATAAGAGGATTTGGTTTGTCATATTATAATTCCTAGGTCGATATAGTGAGGTTATGTTCTACTCCCGGCAATGAAGGCTAACCTTCATATATTGTGAACTTTGAAATCAATTTCAGAGCATGATACTTTCAAAGAATAAGCGAATATTCGTTTGCAAAAGAATATAGCTAATATTTGACCGTTTGTTTAGCCGAGTATTGGAACACATAGTTTGGATTGTAACGGGTACGTTGTAATCAATCATCATGAATATTGTGAAGGCATATTACGCAATGAAGTCCTACATTTGATTTTTGGATAGTTGTTTTGCAAAAGTTGAGACATTTCCCGACAATATTTTATCCTTTAAATGGCAAAATTTTAAATGAGATGGAAGGGGTATCAAAATGAGACCCCATACAGCTTTAATAATGACGTCAAAATTTTTCGGCCTACACTGTGAATGACTTCATAGCGTGCTATCAAAAGACATTATATTACATCATACCATCATTCAGACAAACCTTTAAGCGATTCGCAGTATTTACGACGCCTAAGAAACATGCTTAAAAGTTACAGCTCATCTCATTTTAATTCCTCCATTAAACACATTTAAGGATGAATAATGAGGTATATTTGACACTGGTCCTTGTTTATTTAATTTATTATCTTCACCCATTTCGTTGAAACCTTAGATTTAGTTGAAGTCTAAAAAAAACAAAAACAAAACAACAAAAAAAGGCTTGGGGACAATATTGAACCATGGTGCATCCCATCTTGAAACTATCCTAAAAATATGTCAATTTATTCTCTCTTCATATCCATCTATAAATGGTTACTATCCTATTTGACCTTTTGGCTTCATTAAAACGAAATATAATCTTTTCTGAATCATCTTCATCGCCCCTCCATTGAAAACAATATCTTTTCCACTCAATTATTGCTGGCAGCTGCTTGCATACGGAGAAGAAGAGATCCGGGTGTTTTCTTAGCGATTCAATAGAAAGACAAACTCACTTGAAATCTCCAATTTTTGGCGGCAGATGAGAGAAATATTTGAAGGGGTAAAAGAAAGAAACCTCTTGACCCTCTCTCTAGGTTTTCATGGCGGGCTCCTAAGCGGTCGAGACAGACAATGATGAGAGGTTCGTTTATGTATTGTCGAAACTGATTGGTAAATTTATTTAACACTCGTGAAATGATATATGCATCCATCGCAGTAAATGGATTTTTTGAAATTTTAATAAAATCTTATGCATACTCTTAAAAAAAAAAAAAAAAAAAAAAAAAAAAAAAAATCGCATGATTACACGATTAAATAAGCATTCTGTGGGGACCGGATCCAAGATTTGTAAATGAGACCCAAATTCTAACAAACAATAAATTAAGACAGCGCAAAATTTTGCTATTCTTACAATTTGTAAAACTATCATTTGAAAACGACTCCATTGAAGATCATATAACATCGCTGCTCAATGGGCTTTCCGATATATCTTGCATCTAAATTATTTTTTATTTGATTATTTACCGTAAATAGGTATTAGCTTAAGGAAATTAAAAGCGAAGAAAATATTTCAATACATGTTGGCGTATATATTTTTAGTGATTGAGCGTTTAAAAATGACGATACATAATTAATTAGGAATCCCGTTCAAAAAGTAGGCCCTATATTGACGTAATAATAAGCGTTAGCATAGCAATTATATCGCCCAAAAAGGCATCCTTCGGCATCCTTACTTATTTGCTCCATCGTCATATTTCTTGTTCATTCATCATGTTCATGGCATTTAGCACCAACTTGAAGATTGATCATTGCTGGGTTTAAATGGTAATTGACAGAATCCACAGTGTTATTGACGATGAAATCTAGCTGATGGCGGTTTGAGCTCTGCTTGGACTCATTACCCTCCATATACGCCATATTGGCTCACATCCGGACCAATCTCTCAGCTCTCCGATGTTTTCTTTGAGTGAAGAGAAATAGCAAACATTTGTTCTTCAATCAGTCATATTTTGAGCCCGGGGGGGGGGGGGGGCGTTTCATGAAAGGACTTGTCGGACGTTTTATCGGACAAACTGTTATAAGCTACTGAAATGCTTGCATCTGATTGGCTGAAAGCAAATTTTGTCGGATAAAATGTCCGACAAGTTCTTTGATGAAACACCCCCGCACCTCCACAATGTCCAGCACCGACTTTGTTCCTGACCGTCTTCTTTCCATCTCCCGCTAGAGTCTAGTGGCGTACTGTCGGCTCTGTCATGGGGGGGGGGGCACCTCATTTTGATGGTCAAAATTTGAGGGGAAGAGTGCCCTGGCCGAAAAGGGGTATACCACCCTATATCCACATCTTCCTGGTCTAACAGCAGTTGGCCCAATTATCCGATTGTCTGATACCACATGGTCTAAACCCATTTGGTCTAATAAAAAGTTGGTCTAATTCCACCTTAGTCTAATATATTCTTGGTCTAATTATCGCTTGGTCATACTCTAATGACCCCTTCGTCAGATTGCCAGTTCGTCTAATTGCCATAGTCATTGTCTATTTGTATTTTCGTCTAATTCCCAAATGAATATTTGATCTATTACCAGTTTAGTTGACGCTGTGGTGGGCGAGGTGAAAATTAGACCAAAAGGTAATTAGACCATGTGGGATGAGGCTAAATGGGCTTTAGTCAAAATGGTTTCAGACCAAGTGGCTATTTCCCCGTTAGACAACTCATGATCGTTTCCTTAGGTCTCCCATAGCTTTCCTTTTTTTCCCTTCTTTTTCTTTGAGGGGGGGGGGGGGTAATTCTAGAAAGGGACATGTACCAGGCCACTTCTCTCTTTGCTCCTAACGCAACCACTGTCTCTATCTGTTCAGTCTTCCTGCATCTTCATCGAGCATCCAACAAAGGAGACGGTGTTTGATAAATCCTATGAGAAAGAACATGAAAAAAGACACTATCTTTTGGGGCTATACGACATGTATTTCCACCGATTCGTCGGCTTGGTCTGACCTCGGTCACTCGAGTACAATCCATCCTACTTTATTGTGTCATGACCTCCCCGTTTAATATTTGCTTGAATTTCTTTCATTTCATTTCATTTCTATTATTCCCTCTCTCTCTTTCACTCTCTTAATTTCTTTTCTTTTCTTTCTTTCTTTCTTGGGGGAGGGGTGGGGGAATTTGGCTGAAGAAGTTTGTTTGAGAAGCCCAGTGAGCCAGTCAGTGAGGTCGGCCCCTATTTGTCAGCTCGTCATATGCATTCATCAGCTACACGTCTGTACACATACACGTACAAACAAACACACCAACACCACACGGCCCACCCTAGTCCACGCTCCGTTCGGGTCAGACAGAAAGAGGGACTGAGGATGAAACAAGGAAATTTGACAAGTGAAGAGGGAGAGAAGACAAAATAAGGGAGGGAGAGAAATTGAGGGGGAATATAAAGAGGTAGGAGCGGAGAAAGAAGACACAAAACAATTAGAATGAGAGCGAGAGATAATTAGAGATGAAGGGAGAAAAAACTGAGGAGGAATAGAGAAGATGAATATACACTGTCCGTCATAAAGGTGGAATATTTTTTTGCCGCTCTAGCAACACGAGTTTTTAACATGATTTTGCTCCGGCTTTAATTTCTTGAATATGTTTGTCCCTGCTTTTACTTTTCGGGACCCTGGTTATATCTTGAACATTCTGTGAAAAAATGACATTGATCCCTTGAGACATGCATGAGTGATCAACGTTTAAAGCAAAAATGGACATTTTCAAAAGTCACAAGGGTTATTTTGGAGGCTGTAAAAAATAATTTTGTAAAATTTCCTTTTTACCTTGTGTTTAATTGTTTTGGTGGATTTATCATCCAAAATTTGGTCATCCAACAACAATCCCAATACATTTCATTATTTTTCATGGATGAGTGAGCACAATTTTAAGAATTGTGTTCAGGCCTCCAAAAATGGTAAAATCCAAAAACTTTATTTAAAGAATTGAAATTAGTTACCATCATCAACATCATCGACACATTTTGTGAAAAAATGAGCACTATTCGTCGTGTCATGGACGAGTGAGCACACTTTAAAGGTGACTATTGTGACTTTTATAATGACAATTTTGCCTTTAACGTATGTTTATTCATGCATGACGCCAAGGTTTTATCTCATTTCGCACATGAGTTAGTCGATGAGTGTATAAACATAACTGCCAAACGATATTATTCAACACCTTTTTGTTAAAAAGTTCCAGCATGTTGATTTGGGGTTTGTTTTTGCCTCGAGATTGTACACAATGTCAATTGAGAGGAAATAAAAATTTTAACAAAATTGACATTCGGCTTAATTTCATTGATGATTTTTGTTAATTCTACAGAGAGTTTTTTCATGAAACTTGGCACACAATATCTGGGTGGTACTAACTAACAGGAACAAACGCTAAATTGAAAATCTGATAAGACACGGAGTGGGGCCAAAGCTCTGAAATTTCTTCTTATTTGCATGTTTTTTTAATAACTTCTGCTCAATAAAGTGTAAAACCCTGGAATTTTCGTGAAACTCCAATCAAATGAAGTATCCAAAAAGGTCTGTGACAATTATTCAAAGTAAGCAATTGAATTTTAGTCCACAGGCGAAAAACACGGCTTTTCACGTGTCACGTGTTCATTGAAGCGTGAATTTTTAATAAAATGCCATAACATTATTTGAAAAAAATAATTTGACATACATATAACAAAAAAATGTTGATAAAATGATTTTATTACATAAAAATGGAACAATACTTATCTTTGAAATTTGAAAATATCCTTTTTTGTTTTTATTAAGTGTTCATTCAACCGTGAATTGATGGGTATTGGACACTCTTCCAGATTGCATATTCCGTCATAATCAGTAATTTTTAAAAGTAAACATGTGTAAAAAATGCAGTTTTTGCAAATTTTACCTCATGTTCATCCAACCGTGAAATTTAATGCAAAAGTTGTTTGATGTGTTAGAAATTAAGTGCAACAACCCTTCTGAACATATCTTTTGTTGAAAAGTCTGAATTTGTTCAAATAATATTAAATCAAAGTTATGAAATTAACCTTGTGACTTTCAAAAAGTGACATTTTTGCCTTTTGACTGCACTCATTGAAGAATGACAAAACGAATTTCAGTAAAATTCACTCAAATGGAAGCTGATAAAATTACCTACAAGCACATGTAATACAATTCGTAAAACTCCTCTTTGTTAAAAAGTTACATCAATTTGATTAGGGGGAGGACTTACTTTTTTTGTTGGGTATATCACATGATGCGCAAGACTCTATGCTAAAAAGTCATGAAAGCTTTCGGCATCAAAAATTTATCCCTAAACTTACTTCGGCAAATGCACTTGGGCGTTCAGAATCCCATAGACTTTGTGTAGCTTTGGGTGTTCTAATAATTTTGGCCACCACTGTATATAATTTTTTAAAAACATATATATATTACTTTAAAACATAATTTATATATAATATACATTTTTTTTAAACATATATATTTTTTTGAAACATATATATATTACTTTAAAACATATATAAAATATAAATTTTTTAAAACATATATATTTCTTTGAAACATATATATATTACTTTAAAACATATATAAAATATACATTTTTTGAAACATACATATTTCTTTGAAACATATATATATTACTTTAAAACATATATAAAATATACATTTTTTAAAACATATATATTTCTTCGAAACATATAAACCCCTCAAAAAATGTCTTGCAATTCAACTTTGAGTCCTCGTATCTTTTTTGTTAATTGTCTATAATTCATTAAATTTTTATACCAATTGGAAAGTTCATTTATTCTCTTTACACTGAATACCCATTTGTTAAAGGGTTGTGCAATGCTTGAATGCAACAGTATTCCCGAATACAAAAATCAAAGTCACGAAGTGGAAGTTGCCAAATGAATGGTATTGTGAAAGGCAGAGTTTCTATTGAGTATCATTAAATGGGTCATGCATTTATTCTCAATGTTTCACTTATTGTTTGAAGAAGAATGTGCCCTTGCCCAAGCTCTTTCTTGCAGTGCATTTTCATGATAGTCGTTTGATAAAGCTAGGTAGGCGCGCTTATCAAATGTGAGATACGGTTCAAGACAGAGAAGATGGTGCTGAATGGACAACAACAAAAAGTGGTTTGATACTGCTTGCTTTGTTTGTTGGAGATGGATGAAAAAGAATGAGTAGCGAATTTGTTATGCTGGAATTGCAATAACCTGTAATGTAACCAAACACAAGTATGCTCAAACCACTCGCTGGTTTTAAACAGTCTTTTTACAACAAATTAACAACAAAATACTACCTTAAATTAACCTGAAACATTATTTGACATTCCAACCAAGAGTATCCAACATTATATTGAGCGCCTACGCACAAACCAAACAAACACAAAGAAACACAAAACCTTTTATACAGTTAAGAACTCGATGTAAGCAATAGCATTCATTTGGCAACTTTCCTTTTCTGACTTCATTCGAGTTTGCGAGTACTGTGCATCAAGCATAACATAACCATCACAAATGGTTACAATGTGACAAGGAAAAATCAACTTTCAATGATATCAATTAACCATCATAAACAATCAAATAAAAGATATGAGGGCTCAAGTTGAATGCAAGACATTTTTTGAGGGTTTATATATTACTTTAAACATATATAAAATATACATTTTGAACTAATACTTTATTTGAAACATATATGTATACAATATCTAGGATAAGAGCTGTGATAGGGAGAGAAGATGAGACTTTAATGGCAGGCTTGATGTGATGTACAAACCCTGTAAGCAATTGCCATAAGCGGTAATAGTATCTTATCAAGTCATAGCTCTCATGTCAAAGATCACACTCGTCTATTCTAGGGACGTTTTAGCGAATACATGTCATGGAATCAAAATTCAACAAGAAATCACACACAGAAGCAGAAAACGAAGACGAAAAGAGGAAAGAAGATATTTATACTATTATATTTACTTAACCCAATTCTTCAGCAAACATCAATTTGAGAAGATAACAATAAGATTTTTTGTTAGACAACATCTCTGCTTTCACTGGAATCTGAGTCCAAATACTAGCTATGTTTAGAGTTGCATAGACCCAATTTCACAGCCTATCTATTTACAAAGTGATGATAGTGCAAAACCAATTATTTAGTCTTACAGGAATACTGCCATAAAACTTTTATTTCACCAATATTATGACATCAATATACTGGGATATTCTCACAACTGTGCAAAGAATTAGAACTACACTACATAACTACTATTCAACTATAATATGAAAGTGCTATCTATTCTTTATTTTGAGAAATATTTATCCTTATAGCACACATCTAATTCTTCAATGGCTGCCCAAAGAACGAAAACTATATCATTCTTAATCATAATCACTATTTCTAATTCATTATGAGAGTGATCCATAATTAAAGAATGAAGAAAAATTCTTTACTCTTCAAAAAATAAGAAGAAATTTCAAATCTTTCCTAGAGGTGCTAGATAATCAAACACGCACCTTGTGCAGGCAATTGTCCTTCGGAACAGCTGAATCCTCAGTCGAGGTCCTCCTGCCAGCCATTCGGCCCATTATCCTCGATATGCTATGTGGCAGGAGGCGGGCCAGCAGCATCCGGATAAGATGCCACCTTCAGCTGTTCTTTTTGTAGCTGGCTTTGTATCTGCTCCAAATCCACGCTGAGGACCTTGTAGCAGTCTCCGTCAGATCCCCAGCCAGCTTCTTTCTATTGGTTACTCCGATTCTCGAGAGAACGTGAGTAGAGACTTTGTCGCATATCCTCTACATCAACCTCCACTGGGTGGTAGTTGACCTTCCAGCCCCTCTCCTTGCATTCTGAGATAAGTCCGTATTTTGGATGTCTTGATTCATGGCTATCTCTATATTCTCCTCCCATGGGACAGTCAATTCGCAGAGAACAAACCGACTTGGACTGCTTTGACCAGACTACCAAATCTGGTCGCATGTTGGTGATTGCAATCTCACTGGGGAAGGTCATCTGCTCAGTCAGGTCTGAGACCAACTGCCAATCTCTTGCTAGACCCAGGAGTCTGCTTGTGTGTGGTCTAGCTTTTCTGTTGGTTCCGTATTTCGTTCCAGCCTTCACGAATGGGATCATCACTGGAACGTTTGGTGATTTTGTCATATTAGATTTGTCTACAGCAGTCTTTACAGCGTTACTCAGACTTTCAAGATCTCGTTGTGTCTCCATGTATATAGTCCTTCTACCAAGAGAGACCTGACAATTTAATAGAATGTGCCTGAGTGAACCTTTTCCCACATTGTGGCAGTTCTCATTCTCGTTTTGCTCACTTCTTCAGGTTGTGTGGAGAAGGAAGAACGTCATAGGTTGCTCGGAGCAAGAACTTGAGTGTGCCTGTTTCCATCTTCCATATATCTCTCCAGGACAGGGACCGTGTTCTATGCACTCCCATCGACACCAGGCTCCCTGCTGTACCAGGCCCACTGCTTTAGCAATACGATGTCCTCCTCTTTGCGACGGATTCATCCGAAACCATCTTCCGCTTCATCTTGTGTGCCTTGAAGAAGTACTGGGTTGGATTCATGCCTACCCTGCTCTGTTGGTTTGCGTAGGACCAACCATATCTTTGTGCCTCAGCCGAGATTCCATGCCTCACTTCTTGCTGGGCATTCCACTTCCGTCCTGTGCGGATATCTGGCACAGTCCCCTTAACAAACTGGTCACTGGCAGTCCCTCAGTGTCGAGAACATGTGAGCCTTCTTCACCTTAAACTCCTCTGTAAGTGCACTTAGGGGAGCTTCACTTTGTGGAATGGCCGTAGAAGCTTATGTCGTTGTGCATGGAGGACGCCAAGCCACTTCCGAACGTGCACAGATATTTCTCTGCTCCATCCTCTCGACATGCGTCATTGCTATTCGTACAACATCAGAGGCCACATGATCCTTGGGAAGAGACCGACTTTAGGCACCAAGCTTTCAGCTTATTTGGGAGGGTACATCTGTCGATACGTTTCAGGCCATCCTCCACCATCGTTCGGATCTCGATTATCTGGTTCTTGTCAGATAACTCCTTAATGTAAAAAGTCAATTGTAAACTTGACTAAACCAGTTTATGATATGATATTGCATCAGATATACCCTGGGAATATTTTGAAATTGAGACACCAGTATATATTACATGGTATGTCAGTCGGGATCTAGGATTCAGAAAAAGAGGGCGCACAAATGGCAAACTTTGAAACAGTGAGGGCAAAGATGATGATTTTTAAGGACAAAGCTTTCAGGACAAAGATTATTTGAGGGCTAAATTGATCACATTTTATTACTCAAATTGGCAACAGCAATATTTTTATTTTAATGCTACATGCTTCTAATTGAATGTGATGTCTTGAAACGAACACACACAGTTAGGAACTTCAAAAGAAAAAAAATTAATTGCCAATTTTGATGAAAAACGGTGATCTTTAAATTCCCAATGTGTTGCCAATTTAGGGATTTTAAAGATTATTCTTATTAATAAAATTCCAGACATCAAATGCAGTATGGTCATGCAACAACAATGGGCACAATGTATGCAGAAATTTTTTCTCTTTCTACTGATATACCTGGTGTATTTTTAGAGCTCTGAGACAAAAGTTATTGACCCAAACCACAAAATGTGGGACAATGGCGCGAATGGGTTAACATGTCTGCCCAATGTGTGCTTTAAAAAATACAGGGGGGCAAATGCCTCTTACACCCCCATATGTATCTACAATGTCCAGTTTCAAATCTAGTTTCAAAACACAAACACAAACGCGACAAGCGGTGCACCGTTCAGTGTCAAAAATTTAAAGCTGATTATATTTCCATCGTCTTTAAATTTCCCGCTCTCAAAAAACAAACATCTTCTCCTTTTTTTCACTTGCATCGGAAGCTTCCACTGCGAGAGCACATTTAAACACATTTGAAAACGCAATCCTGTTCAGTGTCGCATTTCGTTTTTGTAGGGTAAAGCCCGTGTTAAATGAATGGAGAGAGTATCGATTCTATCGTTTGCCTTATTGTGCTCGCGCGTAATAACAGTAAAATGTTGCGCACTAAAGCTCATAACAATGGATACGGGGAGCAACAGAATACGTCACAATGGCTAAATTAGCACCAAAAGATTTGCGAAGATAAAACCAGATTAGGCAAGGTCAAAGATCTAGGGGTCTATTTACTACAATAAATAGTGAACGCTCTATGTTGCAACATTACTGGACTATATGAACTCCAAATACTAAATTATCCCTCGTGCAGATCTATTTCACCTCGGCCTGCGGCCTCGGAGAAACAAATCTGCACTCGGGATAATTTAGTATTTGTCGTACTTATAATCCAGTATATTGCGCGATAGATTGTACACTATTTATGTAATAGTAAATAGTGGTAGAAATATACGCGTGGCGATTGGTTAGGTCTGTACCACGTGACCTACCTTCAATTTGTTATATTGTACATATGTACAATTATAACTTTCTGTTTTTGGAGGGTAAAGCCCGTGTTAAATGAATGGGGAGAGTATCAATTCTATCAATTGCCTTGTTGCGCTAGCGCGTAATAACAGTAAAATGGTGCGCACAAACGTTAATAACAATGGGTACGCGGAGCAACAATATACGTCACAATAGCTTAATTAGCACCAAAAAAATTGGTAAACAGAAAATCCGATTAGGCAAGGTCAAAGATATAGGGGTCTATTTACTATAATAAATAGTGAACGCTCCATCTCGCAACATAACTGGACTATATGAACTTCAAATACTAAATTATCCCTCGTGAAGATCTATTTCACCTCGGCCTGCGGCCTCGGAGAAACAAATCTGCACTCGGGATAATTTAGTATTTGTCGTACTTATAATCCAGTATATTGCACGATAGATTGTACACTATTTATATAATAGTGGCTGCACAATATAAATACTCTTGTTTATGTAAATGTCCTTCTGGTTCTTAGATATAATTAAAGAATTAAACGTGAATGCATGTAATATCAAACAGAATGTCCCAGCCCATCATACCACATGCTAACTGCCCTGTGAACATCATAACCACCCAAGCCGGCATTTCTTTTCATCTCGTGACTATTTGTTTAAGACTTGTGAATTTCCGTCAAACAAAGAGCCCCTAGCACGGGTGTCCAGCCAATTACGAATTACAACCCATCATCTCTGCACAACTTCTGCACAGTTATGATGGAGGGCAAATTTGGCTATTCTCCAGTTTCAGTGGGTAACTGTCTTACCCTCGGTACTTTGGCGCTCTCCTAAAGCTGACAACTCCTTAATCCATGCAAATTTACACTCCTTCATCAACGGAACCAAGGACGAGATGGACTACCACTTGGAGGAGTCAGGCAGGCAGAGATGCTGGTCCGTAAAGGGGGATGCACCATGACGACCAGAAGGCATGCATCTTGAAATGGTATTTGGTGCTGGTAGAAAAAAATTATCTACAGTGGGAAAAACAAGGGGAAAAAAATATATAAATCAGTTTAATGTCACTTTTCAAATACGACATTATCGTTATTATTTCAAACATTAGAATAATAATTTTCTTTAAAAGAGAATACTTAAAGGGCAATTACCGTTGTGGTCGTGAGACTGAATTGTGGAAAAACTTTCTCAAAGTTATTGGAAAGGGTAACTTGATAACATTATGAGGGCAGTTGCAGAGCAATCCATAACAGTGGACCTTTTTACTATTATACTATTCCTGAAAGAAATGGAATAATTACCAGTAGAAAAGCTTGCGCATCTATGTTTTGTTTACCATTCCCACTACAGTAGGCCAATGCAATTACATTACATCTTTAAAGATGCAAGAAAAAAGTCATACCTTGAACCTTGTGCCTTTGACTGTATTCATGGAGGCATAGAGTCCCATCACCTGAAAGTTAAAAGAAAAATTTCAAAGCTGGTGTATAGTTTTGGGAGAAGGAAAAATTAAATTTGGGTTCACAGTTAGATAATATGAACGATTGAATCCTATAACTATTATAAAGAAAACTATATTACTTGAATCTCATTTAAGTGTCTTTATTTCACAATATATAAATATATAATAAGTATAAATATATAAATATATAAATATATAATAAATATAAAACGTGGAAAGTCGGGAGCCCGACTCATTTAGCGTTCACTCAACGTTCACGTGGAAAACCAATGGGGATTCTCTTGTGTGGGTGATACGCACAGTTCGTTATGCAACCTTCATGGGGTAACCTTCAGCGAGCAGGTGAGGCAGCAAAGGTCTCAAACGACAGTTACATTATGTTTCTTTCAAACATTTTCACTGAAATTCACTGGAAATATCACAAGATCGCTCACACATATCTTTTAGTGCAATGTGGACAACATGAGACTACATTTGATCGATTTTATGCCGATTCTTTTTACAAGAACTATACACCAGGTTTAAGGGGTTGTTATTAGCAATTGCGATTGCCTTTATGAAGTTCTCACCTCTACTTGTCTGTCATTAGAGTACCAGTGTTTATAAGCACAGCCTACATTCAATGTATATATAACC
>CALNVZ010003432.1:31094643-31128436 GCA_940671915.1 Paracentrotus lividus
TTCATCAGAGACAAAATGACAAGCGGAAAAGTAGGGACAAAACACTGGATATAGAGAAAGACAGAGAAAAGCACACCTGAGTGGCAGATCGAAAGCTCAGGCTCCTTTTGACTTCATTTTACACCATTAGCTCTCCTTTATAGGATAAGCAGTTTCAGCAGTTCTCTTATTTTGTAGAGACTAATTTATTAATTTTTGTTGGTTATGAACATGCTCAAGCACCTTAAGCTCCCATTGGGTGAATATGATTGCACAGTACAAATGTCTTATTATTATTATTATTATTATGTTCAGACGCTTGAAACACTATTTGATAACTATATATACACTATACTATAACTACGCAAATCAATTACAGCAACGCAATTAAACATGTGATCAGTGACTCTCCCGATCAGTGAGGTAACCCCCTTTTCCTAATCATGATCTGGCTAAATCTGTTATGATTTTCATTCCTTCTCCCAATCTCTGATAAACAGACTGTCAGAGGTGATTATGGGATTGCTTCTCAGCCCGCATGCCTTCTGTCATCGGTCTTGAGCCTGCCTCCTATTCTCCTCCAGTAGATGAGCATCGTCCTGGAAACCAACTTAGCATAGATGCTTTCTTTATGTGATAACATTGCATCAACAGCGTGTGTGTTCCAGAGAAAACATCATCTTTACATTTCTCACTATCTCTATTTAGTTTAGACTCCTTATCTTTCCCCCTCATTCTCTCTCTTCATCTCCCTGTCTCTCCCTCTCTCTCTCTTTTTTTTTTATATTGCCCTCTACATTTCTCCCTACCTAGATTTGTCTCCTTGTCCCTTTTTTTTCTTTCTCTTTATCTCTCTTTCTCTCCCATCTCTCCTCTCTTTTTTCCTGTTTTAATCTTGCCTATCCTCTTTCTTGCTCTCTACATTTCTCCCTACCTCTAGTTATGTCAAATTATCTTGTCCCTTCTCTCTCTCTCCATTTCAATCTCATCCCATCTCTCTCTTTCTCTATCCCTCTCTCATCCTTGAACATGACCATGTATTGTTATCTTGAATTCATAGATTTTTCACACATTTTCATATCAAGACAAACTCTCTGCTCCATCATCACTATTCAGTTATTCACATTTTAATGTGGTTTTCAAGTTATGTTCTTATTGAAATCAAAACATTCTCATATGCTTGTTCTCTGCTATGTTAACACTAATATGATTCTTTTGTTTCAAGCGAGATTTTGTGGGGAAAAAGATAAAATTGATGACACATTTGAGTATTATGACTGTAAAAAAGGCCCAAGTCCATCTCTTGGCCAAATTGAGTTAACCATGGAAGGTTGTTGCTCATACAAGAGTCCATCTTGTGTACAATTTACAGCACTGATTTCTGCCCCCAACTTATGCCTGAAATTAATAATAAACTATCTCAAATCTCCATTGACTACGCACAAAAATCATTCAGTTTTTGTTAATTTACTTGAAATGAATGTTGCGCAGGGACTTGGGCTCTTTTTATATTCATATATTCATTTGTCAACGTTACTGAAATCATACTCACTGTCATCATTTTCATCTCTAACATCATAATGTTATTATCACAATTATTTTTGGGGAAACAGTTTGTGATTATCTACTTGGTTATCTATTTATAAGCTAAATTCAAAAGAAAATTGACACAATACTTAAACAAAAAATGAAGCCATACATGATCTTTAAAGATCCTGAGACATGATGAGCTAAGGGTGTGCTCAATGTCCATTTTCAAATTTAAACGGCAACATGAATCATGATACAAAAACGCAATTACAAAATACAAACACAAACGCGATCAGCGGTACACCGTTCAGTGTCAAAAATTTAAACCTGATTATACATTGATTGTCTTTAAATTCCCCACTCTCAAACAAACATCTGCGCCCTTTTTTCTCTTGTACCGGACGCTTCCACTGTGAGAGCACATTCAAAAATGTTTGACAACTCAATTGTGTTCAGTGTTGCATTTCGTTGCAATCGCGATGCTCAAGATCGTAAAATCGAAGCTGATCGTGATTCAAAACGCATCTTTTTCGGCGTTTAAATTTCCTCCGAATGGAGATCTGAAACATCTTTACTTTTACGACCGGGAATGGGGACAATGAACACCCACTTAGTTTCTCTTTATCTCAGCGTTTTGTGATTGTGCTTTGTATCCTAATTCATGTTGGCGTTTAAAATTTGAAAATCGACATTGAACACACCCTAATATTAACCTTGGGGTGTCACACTGCTACGAGGGCAGCGTAATGGTGTCACATGAGACAAGAGATTGATCCATACAATCCAATACAATGTGCCATCTCCATGCTAGCTATAAACATTGAGATAGTGACTTATCTCCTACACCAAACTAGACCAACAGATAGGCAGAGAAATGTTTAGGAATAATGTTTGTAACACAACTCATCATCAGAGGTACTGGCAGACAATTTTGATATAGGGGTGGGGATCACATCAAATTAATTAGCCAAAGAAATGGCTTGCAGGTAACAAATATATATCAGCCTATGTACAGTCTGTGTCAAATAAAATGGTACAGTTGGAAAACATTTTTTTAAAGTATGAAAATTAATCACATTCTAAAAGTGTTTGATATTTCCATAAAGTTGGAAAATCAGGCTTTCTTCTGCAATTTTTTAAAATCCTATTTGGTGTTGTACATCTTGAGATATGACCAGTTTTCTATAATCAAGAAAAAATGTACTTTGTGCATGCTTCTCTATGGGTTTCGCACTTAATAGCCATGAATTCAGCGCACCAAGACAATAGATGTGTGTAATTTTGATTAGCTCATTGCCGCAAAAAATTTAGCATAACTTCTGTTTTGCAAAAGCAAATTATACAGAACAAAGCGCATTAGCAAGGAAAATCTTTTGGCTTTAATTTGGTATTACATGCACACATTATTTGAAAAGATTTCACACCTAAATTATTTTTTCCCCGACTGTACCATTATTTTTTACACAGACTGTATATCAACCTATACAGTGCGTCCCAAAAAGAACTATACACTTTTGAAATGACTGCCAAATAAAAGGTAGATTTTTTTAGGTAATGAAATTTACATGTATGGAAAGCTCATTATCCCAAATTTCATATGACATCAAAAACTCCGAAAATAAGTCATGCATGAATGAGCAGCGTTCACTTTTGTAAAGGGTATGGAAATTAGGGTGCGCAGGAATTGCCATACCAATTTGTATGAGGAAAGTCATTTGGAGCTTATGGAATTGAGAATGATATGCAGAATTACTGATCAATTATGATGAGTTGGGGTTTGCTAAGTGAAATTTGTGGAATTGGGGATTACATTTTCATGCATGAATGAACAGGAATATGTATTTCCTATTGTTGCATTGTAACTTTCCATGGTTTCTTCAGTGGTGTGTTAGTGGTAGTCAGGATGGGGTGCAGAACAGGTGAGATGCAGGGTAAGATTTTTGATGAGTTTTGATAATCATTTTCATGATCTTTTGGATTGTCTGAATGTCTAACATCAGTGATGTTAATTTTTTTAACAAACATTTTTTTAGAGTACCAGTATTCAATTTACATAATCCCACCTGGATATTAAGTAATTCAATGAGAAGTTTAGATAATCTTACAGTAATTGAAATGTGGGGCAGGCATATTATGATGTCACTGATGTTTAAACCCCCCCCCCCAAAAAAAAAAAAAAAAAAAAAAAAAAAAGATGCGAGGAGGTAGTCAGGATATTTGGAGTAGAAACCAATGAATATGAATGGTCAAAACACTACCATGCAAAAAGAGGGAGATAGATAGAGAAAGAGGGAGGGAGACAGGGAGAGAAAGAAAGAAAAGAGAGGGAGAGAGGGAGGAAGATAAAGAGAAAGAGAGAGAGAGAGAGAGAAAGAAAGAGGGAGGGAGAGAAAAGGAAGAGAGAGAGAGAGATTAAACACACCACTGAAGGACCTCATTAAATATACCTTGGAAAGTTACAATGCAACAATAGGAAATACATATTCCTGTTCATTCATGCATGAAAATGTAATCCCCAATTCCACAAATTTCACTTAGCAAACCCCAACTCATCATAATTGATCAGTAATTCTGCATATCATCCCCAATTCCATAAGCTCCAAATGACTTTCCTCATACAAAATGGTAGGGCAATTCCTGCGCACCCTAATTTCCATACCCTTTACAAAAGTGAACGCTGCTCATTCATGCATGACTTATTTTTGGAGTTTTTGATGTCATATGAAATTTGGGATAATGAGCTTTCCATACTTGTAAATTTCATTACCTAAAATCATATATTTTTTTATTTGGCAGCCATTTCAAAAGTGTATAGTTCTTTTTGGGACGCACTGTATAATGTTTTCTCTATCGATATAATTTCTTACTCATTACAATGATTTCTGAAAATTAATGAAAATATATCCCGATAAAGTGTATTTCTGCACTTCACTGCTATGAAATTGGAGATGTCTAATTTAATCCATGGTCGGTGTAATAATAATACATTTTTAGGTCATTAGTAACATGACTAAACTCAATTAACAGGCGCAGATCCAAGAAAATCGAATTGAATGCATTTCGGGGGCCCAATTGTCAATATGTTTACGCATGGGCCCGGTAAGTTCTTTGTGTGACTCCGGTCTGCGTCCGCTACTGATTAGCTACCCTGCTTGTACTTTGTTAGCTCCCAATGACAAAATCTTGAAATATCATAATTGTTTCATAATTAGTTTGGTGTAATTCCATAAAATAATGTCAGATATCAAAATATGTAAGCAAGTTAAACAAACCACGGCTGCACTGTGCAATATCAGTAAAATTAGTAAATGAGCAAACTGTCCATTTATCAACATAACAAATACAAAGAAAAGGAAAGGGAGGCCACTGCTTGTAAAACATACAGCCATGGCATTGAAAAAGAAACTCAAACTTCTGATTGTTTGTAAATAAAAAGCATTATTTCAGCGCCAGAAACAGTCAACATAACGCTCCAACATTTCACAGTTTTCTGCCAGATGTGTGCTTTATGAGTCAAGTGAATTCTATTTGTTCTGCTAGTAATGAACGATATCTTATAACTATGACTCACTAAAGAAATCCAAGGACGAAAACCAAAGAAAGGGATAATTATGGCGAGAAAATGAAATATAAAGGTGTGTAAACTCCCTCTACCTGGTTTGTAAGGGGCGATAGAGTCTTAGTCATATTGCAAATCTAGCTTGATTGTACAGGCGAATTGTTAAAGGGGAAGTTCACCCTGGAATTTTATTGGTCTTAAAAAATGAAGAAAAATAAAAGACAAATATGAGTGAAGGTTTGGAGAAAATCGACCAAAAAATTATGAAGTTATGAATATTCAAAGTTTTGATTCTGTGACGTCACATGCGAGCAGATCTCCTATGTGTTATGTGGTGTAAATTCCATAAAATGTCATTTTTTCCAAAAGAAATTAATTATGTCACCTGTGCGGTCGATATACCATCAAACATATGTTCATATACATGAATATATCAAATTGACCCATTGCTTTATCAAGAACTATGACAAAAAGACAAATTTATGGAATTTACATACACAACCAATGGGAGAGCTGCTCGCACGTGACGTCACACAATCAAAACTTTAAATATTCATAACTTCGCTATTTTTTGGTTGATTTTCTTCAAACTTTCACTAATATTTTTCTATTATTTTTCTTCATTTTTTAAGACCAATAAAATTCCAGGGTGAACTTCCCCTTTAACACCACGGAGTAGATGGACTTTCAATTCTGAAGCGTAAAAAGTTCGGAAATCCGAGATTGTGCACACAGGAGAGTATGAAATATTAGGCTTTCTTTCTATTCGAAGATTACAGTCAAGTGATGTAATTAAACATTGCTATGTTTGACCATTGCTTAGGGTCGAGTGTTGAACATATATGTGAGAAAATGAGTGAGTTATGAATGACACTCATACTAGCACCACAGCCGAAAACAGTTTGCACATAAAGGAATTTCTATTTCATGATCAAAATGACTGGGATCTGAAAAACAGAAAGGGGTAGAGATAGAGCTACATTTATGGAATTAATATTGACATAACACTCTCAGTATTGAATGTCAATGCATGAATGAATACCAAGTAATCCATCTCAAACAATGTATGATCTGTAGAAGATGTAGAACAACTATGTCAAGAGATGCTTGCGAGTATTATGTCACTGCAACATCCATGTCTATCTATTTCCTCTTTGCCTAACATTATTCTACTCATATCTCCATTACATATACTCTCTTACATTAATTTATTTTATCTTATCTTTACACTTTTATTCCTCGTTTGAAATCTCATTTCGCATCCTATCTTTCATGTCGAGTTTTATATTTCCTTTACTTTTTACCTTCTCCTTTTCCCTTCACCTGTTCCTCATCCTCTCTTTCATCCATCTTCTCCTTCTTCTCCTCATCATCTTCTTTGTCATCCTCCTTCTCTTTCTCTATTTCCATAATGCTCTCAATAACACTTGAAGCCATCAAGTTGGAAACAGACAAGATTAGGCTCTTTTTAATAGACATTACCTTCTTGAGATATTCATTTCAGAATTCAAACACTTCTACCTTCAATCCAATTCACTAAGTCTATTTAGTCCATACAAACTGTACCTTCTTATGAGGCTAAAAAATGCAATATAAGATTCCCCACAAATCTCAGTGGTCGATATCTTATAAGTTCACATGGAGTTTTGAGTGTTTGATAATGAAAATGCTTTCAGCAATAAGGACATATTAAGTGGGTAGATTACACCAAATCAAATGTTTAATTATATTCCTCTAATTGCTCAAAAAGGAGGTTGAGAGTCTACAGAGTCAGATTTTCTTGTGAAAATGAAAAAAAATATTCACAAAGTCTTGAACATAGCCTACAATATTTAATCTCTGTGTGTACATCAAATACATGCAAGGAGAAGCTACAATGCAGGATCTATGTGCTGAAGTATCGAGTCTTGAATTTCAGACTCTGTTTCAAGCATTTATTACAGACAGGGTTTGCGCCTCCAAACTAAGGGGCTGATTGTTCAAGGAAACGATCGAGGGTGGTTTAGTTTGGATGAACATGATGCATGAAGGGGTAAAGGAAGGAAAAGACCGGTCCAAGAGGGTCCCAGTGGACCCCTACTGAACGGTCCTCAGACTGAGAAAGGGCGGCTCAAGCACCCCCATATCCGTCCCCATAAGCAAACTAAAAATGGGGAATAGCAATATAAATAAATGCCCATGCCCATATATTTTAATGAATACATTCAATAATACTGTACTATATCTAACTGTCTCTACATTATGAAAGGCATATAAGTAGAAACTGTTCCTTCATCTTCAGGTCATCACTATAAAATGTCAACAAAGTACAGTTTAACACTTTAAAAGGTACCGGTATGTCTTTATTTAATCTGTCTCTAGCTCTTAGAATTAAGGAATGGCATTTTAAAAACTTATAGCGCTATATTATCTATTTACCCCTTCTTCTCTATTACCGGGTAGTCATTTATCTTTCTTCTTATGAAATATTTTTCTATTTCTTTCATCCAATCTATTTTCATAATTCTCTCCTCATGTCTCTGGTTCAAATCTCTCCCTTTTTCTCTTCATATCTTGTTCTTCTTTCTTAAACAAGTCTTATTACATGTATATTGAATTTCTTCTGCATCTCCATCTCTCTTCCTCTCTCTCCTTCTCTTCATATCCATCTCTCTTCCTCTCTCTCCTTCTCTCCATCTCCATCTCTCTTCCTCTCTCTCCTTCTCTTCATATCCATCTCTCTTCCTCTCTCTCCATCTCTCATCTCTCTTACTCTCTCTCTCCTTACTCTCTCATCCATCCATCTCTCTTCCCTCTCGTCCTCTCCTTCCATCTCCTCCCCTCTTCCAATCTCCTCCTTGATCTGCTCCTTTCTCTTCATACCATCTCTCTCCTTCTCTCTCTCATCTCTCCCCTCCCTTCCCATCTACTCCTCTTCCTCCTTCTCTCCATCTCTGCTCTCTTCCCTCTCTCCTCTCTCATTCATCTCTCTTCTCTCCTTCTCCTCTTCTCTATTCCTGTCCAGTCTCTTCCATCTCTCTTCCTCTCTCTCCTCCTTCTCTTTCATCTCTCATCGTCTCCTTCCTCTCTCTCTCTCTTTCTCTCCATACTCCATCTCTCTTTTTTCCTCTCTCCTTCTCTTCATACTCCATCTCTCTTCCTCTCTCTCCTTCTCTCCATGCTCTCTTCCTCTCTTCTCCTTCTCTCATTCCATCTCTCTTCCTCTCTCTCTCCTTCTCTCCATCTCCATCTCTCTTCCTCTCTCTCCTCTCTCCAATCTCCATCTCTCTTCCTCTCTCTCTCCTTCTCTCGCCATCTCCATCTCTCTTCTCCTCTTCTCTCTCCTTCTCTCCATCTCCATCTCTCTTCCTCTCTCTCCTTCTTCTTCCATCTCCATCTCTCTTCCTCTCTCTCCTTCTCTCCATCTCCATCTCTCTTTCCTCTCTCTTCCTTCTCTCCATCTCCATCTCTCTTTCCTCTCTCTCTCCTTCTCTCCATCTCCATCTCTCTTCCTCTCTCTCTCCTTCTCTCCATCTCCATCTCTCTTCCTCTCTCTCTCCCTTCTCTCCATCTCCATCTCTCTTCCTCTCTCTCTTCTCCTCCATCTCCATCTCTCTTCCTCTCTCTCTCCTTCTCTTCATCTCCATCTCTCTCCTCTCTCTCCTCCTTCTCTCATCTCTCTCCTCCTCTCTCTCCTTCTCTCTCTCCTCTCTCTTCTCTCCTCTATCTCCATCTACTCTTCCTCCTCTCTCTCTCTCCTTTCTCTCCTCCTCATCTCCACTCATCTCTCTTCCTCTCTCCTCCTTCTCTTCATCCCATCTCTCTTTCTCTCTCCTTCCTCTCCTCTCTTTCTCCTACTCCTTCCATCTTCTCCATCCTCTCTCCTTTCTCTCTCCATCTCCATCTCTCTTCCTCCTCTCCTTCTCTTCATCTCCATCTCTCTTCCTCTCTCTCTCCTTCTCTCCATCTCCATCTCTCTTCCTCTCTCTCCTTCTCTTCATCTCCATCTCTCTTCCTCTCTCCTTCTCTATCTCTTAAAATTCATTTATCTCATCCCTTCTATCTCTGCTCTTTTCCGCACCCCCGTGGGAGCAAGCTAACCTCGGGACCATAGCCTCATCTGCTCCTACTGTGCGACTCAGATGTGCCCGGCGGCTGTTCAAATAGCAGCCAATTATCTGTCTCTTCACTTCTATTCTCTGTACGGCTTCCTCATCAAACTTCAATAGAAAATGCTCCCTTGAAGAAGATCTCTTTTCTAAAGTCTGCAATACGATGCTTTCTTAATCATTTTCATGCTGGGTCAAAAATCTGCCAAGCCGGTGGGGGACAAATTTGTCAAAAAGAGAAATCATCATCCCATGATGCGGTCTTAACCTTCATCTCAAGTTTAGAGCTCCACAGACTGCACTTTTGTTTAGGTGTTCATTGCTGAATGTTCTTGGGTCTACACCTAAGTTGTCCATTATGTCATCTCATGCTCCACATCTTCTTCATTTTTTTCTGGAGGGGGGGGGGGGCCATGACATCTTGTCTCCGCTCCCCCCCCCCCTCTATCTCTCTCTCTCTCTTTCCTTTCTTCTGACTATATGTCTGTCTATCTATCTTAATTGTTCCCTTTTATCTCTCATGCAATCTCATCACCTTGTTCTAATTTCTCTCCTAAATGTCAGGTTATTTGATTGGTAGTGACAGTTTTATTGATATATCATTCATCTTACGTGCATGGACTGTCTCGTTAGAACATCCATGAATTAAACACAGATTACATCTATTAGCATGAGCTATCTAAGTTAATTGGATCTCCATGTGAACAGCCGGCATGAAATCCATGTTTTCCAAAACTAGTTTGTCACAATAAGCCCCCTTTAAAGGACTCCTCCGGGCTGGATTTTGCATTATTAGAAAAAATAAAGTAAAATCTAAAAAGCTCAACACTGAAAATTTCATCAAAATCGGATCAGAAATAGCAAAGTTATGAATTTTCTTAGGTTTTGAATTTTTTTAGGAAACAGTTTTTGCCATCTTCAAATTGGCAAACTGATGATGTCTCAGTCCCCCTACTTTCTTTGTATTTTATTGTATGAAATACCAATTATCAAGATTTTCTGCCCCAAGAACATAAAAACAGGGATTAATCCTTGTGGAATGTTCAAGGTCACTAGTGCTTTTACCTATTTCATTATGAGGGATAGATTTTCTGTATACGCAATATATGAAAAAATGAGAAAAATAGGATTTCATATAATAAAATACACAAGAAGTAGGGGGACTGTGACATCATCATTTTGCTCATTTGAATATTCAAATATTCAAATGAGACAATGAGACAATGCCAAGAACTGTTTTACGAAAAAAATTCAATACCTAAAAAAATGGATAACTTTGTTGTTTTTCATGCGATTTTGATGAAATTTTCTGTGTTGTGTTTGTTAAATTTTACTGTACTTTACAAAACTTTTTAATTTCAGCCCGGACTCCTCCTTTAAGGTGATATTATATTTTTGTATCCAATCCAATATTTGTATTAAAAAAATCGGATATCACACATTTTTGTTCCATTAATTTTAAATTCATTTTATTTTTTTGTTAATCTAACAAAACACTACAAATGACCAGTTTTCAACTTACACAATGTATCATATAGATGGATTTCCAAGAGTTTCAGGAAAACACCCATATTGGGAATACCATTAATTGCCCCATTGAAAACCACAAAAATATGGTTGTAATGACTCCCCACCATTATTACTCTTTTTGGCATTTAGGGCTACAAAACGTACTGCTGTCACTCACTTCTGGGAACATATGTCACATAACTCATTGACGTCAATGAAAAACCATGTTTGCTTTCCCAGATTTATCTTCAATTCAAAATATTTTACGAAATTTAGAATATATTGGATACATGCTTGCTTTTTATAGTAAAGTTTTGATCTATTCAATTTCAATACCGTATTTTTAATTTGCATGGGGCACGGGTGTAGGGTAATATCAAATGTGCACATTCTAAATATTAGGTACATGTAAATATAAATCCTATAAATCTTTTGACAGTTTCATCATCTCCTTTAACCTTATAGGCTATTATTTTATTGATTAACTTCTGAACTTATAGGCCTACCTAAAATGAACTGTAAGGAAATAAACCAATGAAATTCAATCATAGAAACATACATGTACTGGTAGTCACTGGAGAATCATGACCTAGCAAATCACAATTATCTGCGTAACTTCATCCATCGTAGCCTGACAATCTGCTACAAGACAAACCTTACATGAATCAAAGCACCAGGGACCAAGGACTAATACCGAGGATTTACTGAGGTACATATGGGACACATCTCTGTAGAATACTCACTGTTGGTGTCACAAAAGACCAATCCAATCAGGTGCTGACAGATTAACAAGAATGAAGACATTTGAGCAAGATAGTTACACAGAATGTTAAAGACAAAATCCGGTTTGGGGAGGGGGGGAGGTTAAATGATGACTAAAGTATGCATCAAAGTACGCTTCACTCCCTTGCAGTGCCTGGCTACAAATTTTCACTCCAGGTAACCCCCCCCCCCAAAAAAAAAAAAAAAAATAAATAAATAAATAAAATAAAATAAAAAAATAAAAAAAGTTTGTAAGTTCACTTCAATCATGGAAGAAAACCTTGATAGAGTTGCTTTAAGAAAAATTATTCAGCACAATAACCCTTAAAAGATTATAGCAAGAAAAATTATTTGTCACAAGAAACCTTTTTAAGACCCAAATTTAAGCTCTAAACCTGGAAAGTACCAATAGATACTTTCCTTTAATAACAGCACCTAGAACTGGGACAAGGAAGAGTGTGTTTATTAACACCTTACTGGTGTGATAAATGATGATGTTTGAGATTGGCTATTGCGTATGTCACCTATCCATCTTGGGATTGCACAATCTTATCCAACAACAACGACGATGGTCACCTTCCACACTGGGGTACCCATTCACATAGAATTCTATTTTGAAGGAAAAAAAATTTCGCTTATATGTTTGTATTTATAATAATCATGTAGGCCCATTTGTTCACCAATCCATATATTCTAATATCAGTGATGACACTATCAGCAAATACTAAGGGTGTCCTGAAGGGGGTTGGAGGGGTGACAGCTAGAGTGTACAACCCTTCTTAAAAAGGTATTTCATTGATTTATAACTATTCATACATTAAAACAATATCTTGAAGTGATTCAAACTCATTATGCTATGCCATCAAATCACTCTGTAGTAAATAAAATGTATGAAGGGGGCAGGAAGGGGGGGGGGGTCAGAAAGGGGAAGGAGAGGGGGGAAGGTAAGCCCCCCGTCTTGATCCCATCACAGCCCTAGCAGTAAGGGATGTCATCGGTCATAGCCTAATTGCCTGCCCAGAGTCATGTCCAAATATACAACCACCAGCATCGGGAATAACTCCAAGATTACACAGCATCTGCTAGTGAATCTTTATTGTACCTCAGACACTTTATCTTGTTCAATGTGAGAGTCAATTGCATTGAAAATAAAATCATGCTGTAACCTTAAAGGGATGCAGTAACATTGAATGATATTCAAATTGCAATTTATTGGATTTAGCTCATTTTGCCAACATGATTATGAACACATAGGTCAGTCTGGTATTCCTTAAAAATTGCAGTCTACTCGCTTGCTTTACTTTCGAGATATCTATGATTTTATACTCAAATTTTCTAACCCGTTCCTAGACGCTTTAGAAAACCATGTGCGTTTCATTTTGTTTTTACGGTCAGAGCGATAGAATTCTATTCATTTCTATCTCTTTTGCACTTGTTTTGGAAGTTACTAAATCCCTTTAAAGGGAACGTTCATCCTTTAAAATCTTGTTCTGATTAAAGAAATAAAAATAACCTCAAGATTAGAATATAATATGTGAAGAAGTTTTTAAGTTTAAAAGTAAACAAAAAAAAATATTCTCTTTGGCCCATTAGATGTACATTGTAGATTTATTAGTTTGTTTGTTTGTTTTTTTTGTTTGTTTAAAGGTAACATCAAGGTAATATCTTTAATCTGAAGACAAAAACACTTTCTAAGAGTAGTAATTCTGACCCCAATTGAATGCACAACTTACATTTCAAGTAATAAACAATCATTATTTTCCTTTCAACAGTACATTATGTCTTTTTATTCAGTTAAGGTTAGATCTATTTTTTCTTCATTCATCAATTTTAATTTATACTTTGGAGGTGTTAAACATGATCTTTAATAACAAATCCCCTGCAATCAGCATACAAAGGCTTAATAGAGGTTATCTCTCAACACCATTAGAGATGAAAATATGTTACCCTGAGGATGAAAATTCATAAGAATTGGCCCAAAACCAGCAAACAAATATAAGAAGATGCCTTTGATCACTACTGATGTGATGAGCTGCAGGTGAAATGAGAAGGTCAATCTCAATAGGAAGAGTGACCTGGTCAACTTTAGAGAGGGGGGGGGGGCAGAGACATGAAAGGGTCAATTTCATGGTTAAAGGGGAAGTTCACCCTGGAATTTTATTGGTCTTAAAAAATGAAGAAAAATAGTAGAAAAATATTAGTGAAAGTTTGAAGATCATCGACCAAAAAATAGCGAAGTTATGAATATTTAAAGTTTTGATTGTGTGACGTCACGTGGGAGCAGCTCTCCCATTGGTTGTGTATGTAAATTCCATAAATTTGTCTTTTTGTCATGGTTCTTGATAAAGGAATGGGTCAATTTGATATAGTCATGTATATGAACATATGTTTGATGATATATCACCCGCATACTTGACATAATAAATTTCTTTTGAAAAAAAATGACATTTTATGGAATTTACACTGCATAACACATGGGAGATCTGCTCGCATGTGACGTCACAGAATCAAAACTTTGAATATTCATAACTTCATAATTTTTTGGTCGATTTTCTCCAAACCTTCACTAATATTTTTCTTTTATTTTTCTTCATTTTTTAAGACCAAGAAAATTCCAGGGTGAACTTCCCCTTTAATGCATTCAATAATGCTTTGATATAATGAGCGTATGTTTGATGTTGATAAACAGATGAACATCAAATAATGCTAATACTATATATGTTCAGTGAACATAAACATAAACCCTGCCTTTAAAAGAATCTTCTGGTTTTGAATGATGGGGGCTATTGCCCCACTTAAAAACTTTTCAAATGAATCTTATAATTATGTAGAATAAGGGGGGGGGGGGTATCTGAAATGCTGAATCTGCAGGTTCTGAATGGTGATAGGGGACTATCTACCACCAAACTCTATACCCCTTCCTACCATAAATCTTCTGGTTCTCCATGATAGGGCCGGGCTATCTATCGCCCCTCTAAACTCCATTTCTCAAATGAATCATGTGATTATGTAAGGATTGTAAAGGGGGTATCTGAAATGCTGAATTCTCTAGTTCTGTGTGGTGATAGGGAACTATCTGCCACCCCTTTACGCCCTCTTCCTACCAGAAATCTTCTGGTTCTTTGTGGGAAGAAGGGGCTATCTACCATCCCTCTATATATGCCCCCCTCCTACAACAAATCTTCTGGTTCTGGATGGGGGTTATCTGCCACCCTTCTACGCCCTCTTCCTACCAGAAATCTTCTGGTTCTTTGTGGGAAGAAGGGGCTATCTACCATCCCTCTATACATGTATATGCCCCCTTCCTACAACAAATCTTTTAGTTCTGGATGGGGGTTATCTGCCAACCCTACGCCCCCTTCCTACCAGGAATCTTGTGCTTCTGAAGGAGGTTAGTGACCATGGAAGAGCGATGCTTGGCAAAACAGAGCAAATCCTGGGGTACAAAAGAAGAGAAAGACCCGGGCTAGAGCAACACCCTAGGAGAAGACATCCCAACCTAAATATTGGGGGAAGATGATGCATGGATGATGGTGATGATAGATGGATTGGTAGGAGAAAGATGGGTGGTGGAGCAAGCTTTTACCGCGTTTACATTGAGACTCGGCTCTCGTGTCGAATCCACGGGTAGGGTTCGACACGAAAGAGTGAACCTGTGATCGTGTTTATACACAACAAAAAAGGAGAGTTCAACACGGCTCCAAGATCTTGACCGGAAGTAAGGGACGTCATTAATGTGTGTTGCGATGTATAGCCAAATTCCATATCTGACCTCAAGGTCATCGACTTTGACACAGCTTTCTGTTTACACACATAAAAATTGCCGTGTCGAACCCGCCTCCTGGATTGAAACCTACGATTTTGGCGGAGCAAAAAAGGCGTGTCGAACTCGGGTCGCGGATCACACTGATCTCGTTTACACGGCATAAAATTGCCGTGTTGAGCACGATTGCCATGTCGAACCCGCGACCCGAGTCACAGTGTAAACGAGGTATTAGTTGCTTGAACATTCATCCCTACTTCCTACGAATCGCTTTCAACCAATCACAACCTATCTTTCAATGAGCCACAAACTGTAACCTTGAATCTGATTGGAGGTTTAGTAATATGGGATCTGGTAAAGTAAACTGTAATCAATCACAAGTTTAATGATATCAAGATGGATATGGTTAGCTGTGCTTCCACTATGGATGTGAACTTCATTTTCTAAAAGAATAATTATGAAACGAACCAACAACAGAAGTAAGACAGGAAACCATATAATGCCTTATCGACATATCAAAAGTGATCTGAGCATCATATTCCCAATTGGCTTTCCATATTTCAAGTTGTTCATAAAATTGTTTGTAATAAATGACTTTGTAAAATACCCCTTGGTATTCCAAAACCGTACTGTGTACATGTAAATTTATAGATATAAAAAAAAAATGAAAATCATTACAGAAATGAAGCAGCCTCTCAGAGTCAATGACCTATGATTGAATACTATCCTGGTACAGCACTTTCTCCTAATGCTTGGGGAAAGTCTGAATCAATAAAATAAAAATACCTCTAAGCATTATCGCTCTTTAAATAGTTGCTTATCGAGGAACATATATACTCTCTTTAAAAAATACAATGTTTACAAACAAAACGACTATAGAGTGGACTTTATTCTGTCTGAAAGTCTCCAGCCAATGCATTCAAACCCTAAACAAGAATTCCAAAAATGTTTTCTACGTTCCTAAATGTAGAAAAGCAGTACATTTTCTTTGATTCCAACCTCGCTAAGTTTACCTCAAGTCTACAAATGATTCTGGGTAAAAGAAAAATAAATGATTTACTCAGCACTCTAGATCTCCAATTCTTCTGCAAAGTTTACAGGTTGTTGAGATCACTACATAGCTCACCCTCCTCTCTTACCCTTCATAAACCCTTAGTAACAGCACTCAACAAGAGATTGCAATAAGGAGTTATGGCCTACCCCTTTTCAAAAGGAAAAAAAAAAAAAACTATATAGGGCCTACTATGTATAGGCATTACAGTATATCATGGTATATTTCAAAACCTTTTGCATGCCAAATTCATAGCACAAAAAAAGTAGATTATAGTTCTTTTGATTAAAAAATAAAATAAAAAAGAGCTTTGGTTATAGGGTTATAGTTTTGATAAGGTTGAATAATATCGATCACATTTGTCTCTTTTGATTGCCAACTATGAAAAGACTATAAAACAAGCAAAGTGACTGTTGACATCGGTTTTGTGGATGTTGTTTGGCATTATTTTGTTTGGGAACTTGATGAAGTTATATTACATAAATAGTGGACACCCTAGAATACAACATACTGGATTATATGTACGACACCGAGGTAAAATAGATTTGCACGAGAGATAATTTAGTATGTGGACTTCATTTAGTCCAGTAATATTGTATGATGGAACGTTCACTATTTATTATAGTAAATAGACCCCTAGATCTTTGACCTTGCCTAATCTGGTTTTATCTTTGCCAAATTTTTGGTGCTAATTAAGCTATTGTGACGTACATTGTTACTCCGCGTATCCATTGTTATGAGCTCTTGTGCGCACCATTTTACTGTTATTACGCGCAGCGCAATGAGGCAAACGATAGAATCGATACTCTCTCCATTCATTTAACACGGGCTTTACCCTACAAAAACCTAAAGTTATATTGTACATAAGTACAATATAACATATTGAAAGTAGGTCACATGGTGCTGATCTATCCAATGACGACGCATATTTTTCTACCACTATTTACTATTAGAAATATATGTATACCGCAAGTATGTGCTTTTCTCTTGTGAAATATTTCAATCATGTACAGTTGAGGCCAGAAGTTTACATACACCCAGGAAATCCAATGAAGATTGTACACTTGCTAAGCATCATAAAATTTACTGTATCTTAAAAAATATCTGTGCTACAAAGCCAAATTTGGTATCAAACAAATGAGTATATCATGGTCTTTCATCACACTGGCATGTCATCAGGAGTCGAGGAATATTTAATAATAATAATAATAATAGTTAAATAATATTGACTGCCCTTGAGGGCAATATGGCATATAGTGCCTGAACTAGCATAATATTGCCCCGAGTCGAAGACGAGGGCAATATGGTGCTAGTAAGGGCACTATATGCCATATTGCCCGAAAAAAACAGTCAATATTTTTATTATTATCCTTCAACTACCTATCTCCAACATAGGACATTGAAAACACACAGTGTAGTCTACTTACCACATATCCTAGCTGGTCTGGTACAACTGCTACAGTACAGTCATGTATGTTTGAATCCAAAATGTTCCACTGTCTTCATCAATATTAAAATATCAAGGAATCAATTCCCCTCGAAACATCATGCCTCGGTATAATTTGCAGAATGTGTCATTCAACGAGTCATAAAAGTTTGCTTTCTCAGGATATAACGTTACCAAAAACCGAAAACCTGATTTAAACTGGGCATTTGTCGTGGGATTTTTTTTCTTTTCTTTGTTTCTTCAGCATTCTGAGTTGAACCATTGTGACGCAATAATGCTTCTGTGCGTATCCATTGTCTTACTACTCTTTGTAAACGCGCATCATTAAAATTACGCGTAGGACCCCCGACCAGCCGGTCAACATTGTAAAAAGGCAGCCTTACGTCAATGCGTGTTTTTTCAATGGGATTTTTTTATTCCGGTCAATATGGCCAATATACCCCATGATCGCTTCATATATCGATATCATATCAAAACTGCGGTCGGTATGAATTTGCAATAGCCCGGTTCAGATGTCTTATAAGGGTAATAATTGCATTTATATAGCGCTTAATACGATATCCACCTTAGTGTTTCTAAGCGCTTAATATAGTGTTAACTAATTATTGCCCGGCTGGGCTACCCCGAAAGAAGCTCACAGCATTGAAGGAATTGCTTCCTACCGGTACCCATTCACCTCACTTGGGTCAAGTACGGCAAATTTGCAGGTTGACACCTTGCCGAAGGATGCTAGTGGTATGGACGGGATTCGAATCGCGTACCTTGTGATCGTAAGTCTGCCAACTTATCCACTCGACCACACCACTCCCACATTTAGATGTAATTTCTTCCCCGAAATCTTCATATTTTAGACTAACTTATAAAAAGTCTTCACCAAAATATTTCATATTTCTGCTCGTTATATCTCAACACAAACATTTTAGATTATACTTTTTTTGTTTGGCTATAATATATCATGATAAAATATGTATTATCAATGATAAACTTGAAAATTATATATTGCTATGAAGCAACATTTGTAAATATAATGACTAATAATAATATTAATTTTGCATAAATATTACCTTATTTCTACAAATAAGATTTCACCTAAATATTCTTTGGTCCCATCGGCATCCCATTTACATGAAAGAGCTTTATAAGCTCTTTAAATTGATACCAAATTTGTTATGGTATCTATATATATATAATCGCCAACCTCGCTTATTCGCTTAACATCAGATGTGCGTAGCACCGATGCTGGCTGCCTCGGCAGCTAGTTACTAATATTTCTGAAGATACAGATAATTTTCTGATCATACTTTTTTAATTGAATTTCCTAGGTGTATGTATACTTCTGGCCTCAACTGTATATTTTTATATCATGAGTAGGCCTACAACCAATTTCAGATGTCTACATCTTTTCTCTTTTTTTTAATTATACATGTATATTATGAAGATTTTGTAAAATAACGATTCCCTTGATGTGGAAAGGTAATAAAATAGAGTTGAATGAAACGGTTCAAGTATGATCATACAGACTCAGCGGCAGAACTCGTGAAACCCATGTAAATACAAAGATCAATCACACTTCAACAAACCTGACAAAATGGGACAAAAACATACAAATAGAGGTTTGTCTGCATATAACCTAAAAAGAACCAATTTCAACCCTCCTTTTTTTTCACTTGCCCTCACTCTTTCACTCTGCACTAAAAGGTGCGTTCAATCCAGTTTCAAATTTATACGCCAACATGAATCATGATACAAAACGCAATTACAAAACACAAGCACAAATGGATCAGCGATGCACTGTTCAGTGTCAAAAATTTAAAGCTGATTATATTTCCATCGTCTTTACATTCCCCGCTCTCAAAAAACAAGCATCTTCTCCTTTTTTCACTTGCACCGGAAGCTTCCACTGCGAGAGCACTTTTAAACACGTTTGAAAACTCAATCCTGTTCAGTGTCGCATTTCGTTGCAAACGCGATGCTCAAGGTCGTAAAATTGAAGCTGATTGTGTTTCAAAATGCATCTTTTTCGGCGTTTAAATTTTCCTCGGAATCGAGATTTGAAACACGTTTACTTTTACGACTGGGGATGGGGGACAATGAACACACACTTTGTTTCTCTTTAGATCAGCGTTTCGTAATTGCGTTTTGTATCATGATTCATGTTCGAGTATAAATTTGAAATTGGACATTGAACACACTCTAAGACTGAGAAGCTGGGAAGAGGAGAAAAGAGAGAAGGGGTGGAAGGGAGATATAGGATTGGAAGATACATAAACATAATAAAGGAATAGGAAAGAGGAAAGGGTAAAGTATAATACACATTTTAAAGGAGGAGTCCGGGCTGAAATGAAAAAGTTTTGTAAAATTAAGTAAAATTCATCAAGCACAACACAGAAAATTTCATCAAAATCGGATGAAAAATAACAAAGTTATGCATTTTTTTAGGTCTTGATTTTTTTTGTAAAACAGTTCTTGGCTTGTCTCATTTGAATATTTGAATATTCAAATGAGCACACTGATGATGTCACAGTCCCCCTACTTCTTGTGTATTTTATTATATGAAATCCTATTTATCTCATTTTTTCATATATTGCGTATACAGATAGAGACACACAGAGAGTGTAGCGGCAGGGCTATATGTTTTAGTTATATGCATTTTTTTATACATAGATAGGCCTATGCAAGTCTATGCACAGTAGCAAGGGGAAAAGTAAAAGAGCAAACAAAGTTTATGCATAGATTGTTAAGTAGCAAGTTCAAGATGATTAAAAACAGTGTTCTCTTTGTGCTCCTTGTTTGCACTGCCCCTGAAGTAGAGACTTTCAGTGGGGTTGAGGCATAGCCTCTTAGAAACAAAGAAAGTTACATCAGAAGTTGCAGTAACGCCCAAAGTGAGCAGTTAAGAAAAGTTATCTTCCCTTTAAATTGTGAAATTCCCAGGTTGCAAACAGTTGGTAAGTTAAAATTGCATTATTATTCCAGTTAAATATGTACTGACATATATGTCACAATTCTAGGTTCAATAATTAATTTGTAGTTTCGTATTTTTAAGCTCAAAGTTGGGTGATGGAATCGCATATATGCCCCCCCTATCAAGCGCTATTATATACTTCATGTATACTTGTTACACGAACCAATAGACAGTGGTTAGAGTTATAAGCAAGATTCTGTTAGAGATATTCTCTATTCTTCCATTTTCTATATTATTGTGTGCTTATATTCAGAAGCATTCCATATTGATTGATTTGATTGTATTTGGAATTATCCTCTTGTATTCATTATCGGAGGGTGATTATATATTGAAATCATTATGGTTCCATATCAGTGATATTGTATTGGGTTATTTGGAAGAACTTGTACATATGTGTATATTATTCAGTCTCATTATTACATCGTATATTAATCATTTACACTTAAGGTGTTCCTATGAGAATATAGTTCAAGAAGCTATGATTGAGAATATATGCTTGGGTGCACGCACACACCCAAGGTCTTTGTTAGGGATGTTTGGACACTGCGTTCATACGCTACTTAAGTGTTACCAGATCAGGATTAAAGTTAATACCGATTTAACTGTAGCTCAGTTAAGATCATTTGAGTTTCATTGTTTGAATTAGTTTAGGAATCACTATATATATGATTCTTCATGGTTGATAGTTATTTAGCCAGGTTCTTATTTGGTTAATTGTTTGTGATATATTTCTGTAAATATACTCTTTTATGTAGTTCATTCACTATTTGCTTTATAATTCCAAAAGACATTAATTATCAGGGATTATGTTATGGTCATAATTTACATGCATTCATTAAGCATTAAGTTTATATTAGATATATTCAGATTCTAATTCTGATAGCTATGGTTAACTGTTTAATTACCAATCTAGTAATTACAGTTGTTTATGGAATATCAGACAATATTATTCCATTTGATTTATCACAATATAAATACATTATGATTTACAATATCATTAATTGCATTAGTATATTTAAGACTAATTCATTTAGGTATATTAATTCGTTTTTAGTTTAATCATGTTAAATTAGTTGTTGTTGTTGACAAATGAATATTAACAATTTGTTTATGCTTTATTTGTTTGTTTCAGCAAACCGCTTACGCTACTGTACGCTATTTGAGACGCTACTGTACGCTATTTGAGACGCTTATTACGCTATTCTACGTATGCTATATCTGTTAGTGTCCGCCAAGTCGACGTTGTAATTCAGATTAACATTGATGAAAGAAATAAACAGAGAAGAAGTTAAGGCTGTTGTTTCGGGACTCATCATTCTTAAGAGCGTGTTTGAACTTAGCAATTGAGAACTTTCACCTGTAGCTCTTTGAAGAAGCTACAGAGAGAGGAGAGAGAGAGAGAGAGAGAGAGAGAGGGGGGGGGGTATAGAATGAGGGAGCGTGAGAGATTTTGGCATAAAGATAGTTACAGTTAACAATGAGGGAGGAAGAGAGAGAGAGAGAGACAGAGAGAGAGAGACAGAGAGAGAGAGAGAGAGAGAGAGAGAGTTCATGCACAAGTAGAAAAAGAGGGAGACAGAAAAGGGGAAAATTAAAAAGAAAAATTGTGAATGTAGGTTAGGCTCAAATATTGATATATTTAATCAGGTGTTACCTAGCAAGAGACCCCTTGTATGGGCTCACTCTCTTTTCATCCTCTCCAAACCCAACTATTTTAAAGGAGTTTCGTTAGAATCGCTGAATAATGAATTAAAAAAGCAAACACTCATCTAACAATAGCAAAGCAAAACTATTAATCTAGACGATGAAAGTGAAGGGTGTAATGAACCAGGTTTGTTTAATCGACTCACAGAGACGGAGTCTGGGGACCATGAACTTGCCAAGTTCCACGCACTTTTCGGCAGGTGGTTCACTATTTGTAATTCCCACCAAAATTTTTATTCCAACCCGAAAATGTAAATTTTAACATCAAAGTCAAATTCACTAACAACAATGAATCATAAAGGAAATAAGGTTCATAAAAGAAAAGCACTTGTAGACTTTTTTAATGATTATTTTGGCATTATATCATTGGGCGGCTGGCAGAGGGGTGTAGAGCAGGTAACACGCTTCTTTTTGACAGAAGCGAGAAATTGTATGCATATCACTGGACATATGTTCTTCTGCAATTCTGCTTGACACACTTTGGCTTATATGCCCTTCTGCCAGTGTCATCAGAGAATTGTTTTTATTCATGGTATGCATCTGGAGACCAAATTTGAATAGATGTCCAAAAAATGACATTTCATTTTTGTTCAAATCTATTTCAAATTAGAATAAAGATAGCTGTGTAGCCTTCAATCAAATCACCTTTAACAGACAATAATGCTTTACCATTGGATTAAAAGGCTACAATTATATATAATAAGCTGTCACTTGTCTACGCTTCCAGGGCAATAGAGACCTTAGGCAGTGCTGCACTATCTCAAGCTATTTAACATAGTGCGCTATTTGTGATCCGATGAATTAGCCCGATCAGAGGAGATCCGTCAATGTGGTCAAATAGCGCGCTATTTTGGAGCAAATCCCAGCCCGAGTCATCTTAGGATTTTTTGAAAAAACTCGAGCTAGTTTTAACACAAAATTTTGCTATTTTGCGCGGTCCTGCACTACCTCAAGCTAAAGGCCCGGTCCCACTGGCGGGAGGATTAATTGCGCATGAGTTGCGTATACAAATTTCGTTCTTCCACAACAAAAAACAAAAACAAAACAAACTATCCGTAATTCATACGCAAATCATCCTAAAAAGCCAGTGGGACCGCGCCTTAAATCCGAAATCGTGCACCTGTGCGTGCAGTAGTTACCAGTTGCGTAATAAACATCGGGCTCGTTTGTTCAAGGTCACGTCGGGTCGTAAATGCAAAATTTAAAAAATAGCTTGAGCTAGTGCAGGACTGGTTTCTTTTTTTCAGGGTTTTTTCCCAATCCATCAATTAGCGCGCTATTTTATAGCTCGAGCTAGAGCAGCAGCACCTCATAATATAGTAATAGTAGCTGAAAGTAATAGCAATGAAAGAATGTTGATTGTCAACATAACCATGACCTTAAATACAATGTGATCATTATCATCAAAATGCTATTAAACACTTGGAAACTTAAACTTTCATCAAAGTATTATGGCCTCATTTTAAAAATAGCACTTCATAGAATACATTTCACTATGACAGGGTGTCAAAATACACAACGACTTTCTTTCATCGCCTTGTGTTAAACTCACTTGCGTCATGGGTATGGGTCATTGCTGCATAATAAATCAGTATAAATGGTAGGAATTACCAGTGTTTTACTTCTCCTAATTCATGAGCAAATGATTTATTTTGAGTGCTCACATTGCACTCTGGCTGGGTATGTGCAAACATTCCTATCGATTTTTTTCAATCAGGTATAAATCTTGAATTTAAACATTTCTCACCACGCAACTGTATGAAGCCCCACGGGTCACAGAGCTTTTTTTTTTAAAGTGGTGGGGGGGGGGCTGAAAAGGTTAAAACTCACTAGAAGATGGTCATTTTCACGTTTCAGCCCCCTGGCTAAGCGGCCCCTGAGCCCTGAGAACTTTACATAATATTTTGTTAATTTAGGTTCATAGAAAAAATAGCGGTAATACTATGGAGCTTGGTAATTTATTCCTCCTCATAAATTATAAAAAAATAAAATACTTGATATGATATATATTCCTGAGATCATTTTTTTCTTCTTTAAACTTGGATTAACAAGCATTTTAAGACTCCTATTCCCAAACAAAATTATGCAGCAAAGTAGTTCAGAATACTTAAAACGCAATTTGGTCAATAAATATATTGTGAGAAAATAATTGACCGTCCAATATTTCATCTTCAGTCATCTAAACCTGTAAGTAAAAAGTCCTCTCAGTGGGGGGGGGGGGGGACAAATTACCATTCCACTCAGCAGGTCAGCCAACAATGTTTTTATTTTTCAGCTCGTCTGGGTGGGAGTGGTGGGACCATGGCCCAAAATTGTCAATTTATGGGCCCGCTGTGCCCCTCCCCCCTGAATCTACGCCCGACGTGGTACCTGCTCTCTGCAAACTTGGACTTGGGGATATAATGCATTCAGAATGTGAAGAAAGCTGAATACGTATGTAGGTTTTGTGTGTTTTCAGAATAAACAAAGAAAAGACAGACAGGCCTAGCATGTCATGTTTATCAAGCTTGCTAACAAAAGTCAAATCTCACGTACACATAAATATTTTGAATAGCTGAGAGAGGAAATGTGGCCTAGTTTATAGTCGATGGAGATTCGTCACTTTTTCAGTCATTGAAAACATTGCAAATGAGGCAATTATGGTATCCCGCCTACATGTATTTAAAAGATAAAGAAAAAAGAGAAGATTTTCAAGAATACATAAATACATTTCAAGTCCACCATTTCCCACTAAATTCCGCGCCATACATTTCTTAATTCTACACTTTTCCAAACTTTGCAAAATTCTAAGAACGTTCACGGGAGCATTCTAGCACAAATCTACAAATCCCCAAGGTAAAACACAGCATTTCAGGCTGAAAATCTTTTCTTTTTTTTTAAAGAGAAAGAAAGAATGGTTTCTTTTCATGTCTAAAACCCACACAACATCCCACATCTTGCCTCCCAAACAAAACATTCTAGCATTTCTTAGGCCCCTCCTAAGTCAAACTGTTGGTTTAAAAACCACCCAAACTCTAATGGCATGCCTCCGTATTGTTGATTCACTTGGAAAACCTACAATAGCCATTCATGTTCCAGCAAAAACAAACAATTGGTCCCTTCCACCTTGCATTTCAGACACACAGTGGGAGTTTACAAAGGAAAAATATGGAAGGGTGGGGAAAAAATCATTTTCTTGTAAGTCAAAATGACAGATCTTACAAATTAGTATGAAAGAGAAACACCTTTTAATGGTAAGCTGGAGAGAAAATGAGTTTTTGATTGGCATCAGCGTCAACCATGTTCACATCAAAAGAAGATAACGTTTTCAAATAGCTTTAAAGTGAAACTAGTGTTCTGGTCATGACATTGAAATGTTGAAGACACTGTCTAAAGTGATTTGGAAAGGTTGATAACAGTTCACCTGGGCATTATTTTGTGCTGTGAGGTTTTGGAATCACCAAAATGATAAGAAATGAACCCAATTCAGCTTTGAGTCACATGCACTTACATAGAAATGCATGTATGGGCAACACAAAATGTCCGGGACCCAAACATGTCAGCTTACATAGAAATGCAAAAGATATAGGTTTGTGATTCAGCTCTATGCTGGTTGCATTACAGTTTGAGTGCCATGCTAAAAGTAGGAATTAAAGTATTGTAAAAAACAGACCAATGAGATAGTGTTTCAAGAACATATATTTAAACCTGGTGTATAGTTTTGGTAACAAAAAAGGAATTGGCACAAAACCGATCAAATGTAGTTACATGTTGTCCACATTGCACTAAAAGATATGTGTGAGAGATCTTGTGACATTCCTTTCAATATTTCCGATGAATTTCATTTATAAAGTTTGAATGAAGGGCAATCCAACTGCCGTTTAGACCTCTGCTGACAGGTTTCGCACGCCCGAGGTTACGGCGTAAATTAGTGCAAACGATCTGTGTGTAACACCCACACGAGAGAATCCCCATTGGTTTTCCACGTCAGCGCTAACCTGAGACGGGTCCCCGACTTATCTTTTTTATCCTTATATTATGAAATAAAGACACTAAAGCGAGATTTCAAGTACTATAATTTGCTTTATTATAGTTATTAGATTCAATCTATCATAATTTTTCTTAATGTGAATCAAAATAAATTTTTCTTTCTCCCGAAACTATACACCAGCTTTAACAACCATGATCTAAAGAAACGTTGAGTCTAAAGCCAGTGTGAACGCAAGTTGTTTGAATGGTAGAGGGCTAGGAGCGGAAATGTCACATCTTGTATGTTTCAATTGATTGGCATCAACACCACTGAAGCCACAATTAAACAACGCTGATAGAATAATGGAAACAGTGCCAACATACTGCTGGGAGGAAAATATTAATCGGGTGAATACTGTAATCACTGTAAATCTATTTATAAGTAAAAAGAAATTATCGAATATAATCTAAGTTGAATAAACAGTGCCCATTTTGTGGAATACCACTTTGAGCAGAATTATAAATTGCCTACTGAGACCCTGAAGAGTGCTCATAACTGAAGGAAAACTCAAGGTAAAAGCCTAATGAGTTTAAGACCATTTTTCAGAAAGTATTATATAATTCTATCAGTAATATACATTGTAGGTTTATATATTAATATATTATCCATAATTGATTAAGACATGTCTCTGTTACCAGCAAAAAGATCGACTTTTTGAGAAGGAGAATAGAAAGAAAATCCAGACATGCACAAGAAACGTATATGTTTAAAATGTGGCAGACAGACGAAGAGAGAGAGAGAGAGAGAGAGAGAGAGAGAGAGAGAGAGAAAGGGCAGGAAGACAGTTTAGAGAGAAAGAATTGAGAGAAAGTCAGAGACAGACTGAAAAAAAATTAGAAAATAGAAACATGTACGGTAGAACGAGTCAGGAGAGGGGGGGGGGGGTAGAGAGTGAAAACCCCACCAAAACCACTAGATGACAATAGCCCATTTACACCTCACAGTCAGGTGTTTCTGTGAGTGACTGACAGAGGGCAAATTTAAGGTGACAATAGCGTTACCCAAACACGCCTCTCTCTCATTAACATTTTCTAATTTCATGCTCAACATCACCGCAGCAATGCACTTCCTGTTCCGAGGGCTAACAGTATTCTTCTCTTTTTTTATTACAACAATTCACCTCCTTTTCATCCCTACTACTAGACCCCTCGTTTATTCCTGGCATTATTTTGTTAAGCGTGAAGTGGGAAGAGGGTTTAATACGTGTTCATTTGGGGAAACACCTGTAAAATGAACAATGGTACCAGCCCAAAGGCACAAACAGAAATGTGTCACTTCAGAGCACCATTTCTCTTCTTTTGCTTCCTAAATATTGTTTGAGAGCAAGTAGGATGTAAACCCATATCCATTAATACAAATTTAATGACTTTCTAGCTCTCATGATTTGAACTCTGTTTTCACTTCAGTGAAGAAGATGAGGTTTGCTGGTATAATGAGATGCAAGAGAAATCTAAAACACACAAAGAATTTGAGCATTCATTGCACAATACATAAGCTTAAAAGACAGAAATACGTTGAGATTTTCCTTTAAAAAAAAAAAAAAACAATACAAAATTCCTTGTTTTTGATCCTTAACAACAAAAAAGAAAAAACAATAAAAACAACAAGAACAAAAAGTTGACAACCTCTGTTTAAAGCAATTTTTTAAAAATTGTTAACAGATATTTGGTTGTCGAGGTAGTTCCCCCTCCCTACCTCACATCATATGGTACTTTAACTAGAACACTCAAACTGAACTAAACTCATGACTTCAAATATTCTGCAGCAAATATTTCAAGACAGCCTCTAAATCACCTCATCATCAGCCCAGTGAGTCCTGAGCGTGCCTGAATTCAAACCTGGGAAATACCATCGTTTATTCTCACAATTTTAGCTCTCTTTCCCTTGAGCCAGCGGCCTCCTTTCAAGCCCATGCCATCGCTGCGGCAGTGTGTGCTCACCTGTATGACGAACAGCGCCCTCGGGGGTTTACAAGCAAATAAACGGCAGAGAGACATGAGATTGGCTAGTCTCCTGTGTCCAGTCTGTCTGGACTATGAGCTGATTAAAAGTGTTACGGAATGAACAAATGAAAGTTTAAGACAAATGATAAATCTTACATGTAAGTTGCGTGCATTGACATTTACGCTGGCGACAGATGATCCACGGTTGTTTTTCTCTTTTCTTTTTCACTTTTGTCTAAAGTGTAGGGTAAAGATTTAGGTTGCAATAGTATTGTTTATCTTAGGTTTATAGTTAATGTCAGGTATATACATGTAGCATTAATTCCAGGGCTGAAAATAGACATTAGATTTAATGCGGCGGTCACAACTCTTCGTAGGCTATGGGGCACGTGCAATCAACGTAGCCTGCGTTGCATGCACAATGCATGCACAGGTCATGGGTCAATTTCTACGATTCCTGCGTTTCTGTAGTAAGGGTATTGGAAAAACTTCCTGCATGTCGTACAGGCAACGTGCCTGCATGGTACATACGTTGCACAAATTTTCTACAAAATCCATTGTGGGGTGTTGCACGTCAAAGGTACGTAGAGTTGTGACCGCCGCATAAGGCGGAGCAATAATTGTCGCTTGAGCATGTCATATGTACAACTGTCAGTTGATGAGAGTATGCGGGGGTCATAGTTGACAGTAATTGTAATTACCAACAGAAAAGGATCAAGCTTATTTATGAGAGAGGGCTTATAAAAATAATATTCAATCAACTTGTACAAACTGACAAATGTTTATAAATTCATAAAACTTTAGCAGAACATGGCATTCAAGAAACACGCCAACCAGGAAGAACAAACTGGAGAAAACACTGAACAATCATTATCTTATCATGGTCACTCAGTTCCAACTTTTTATGGGACGACTAGCCAGACGCACTCAATTCAATTTTTTAAATATATAGAATACTGGCCACGGTCTTGAAATGAAAATGAATTAAATTCTGAAAGAACTTTAAGGGCAAGGAAATGAAGGGGCTTTTGATACAGACTATGCCAGAGCACACGAGGGACGTGATTGTGGCAAAAATCTGCCTGATTTGTCGGAGGTGTCGGTAAATGTCCAGCAGGAATCACCATACACACGGCTGGACAAACTAAACGGTCGGGAAACCGGGGGATGCAGCGTTAGAGCAACGTAATGAATCGAGTGAAATTAGATACGCCATTTTGCACAATGTAGGGAAGATGGAATAGAGAATGTGGGAACGTTAGGGTGGGGGCAGTGCCTCGTTCTTGCAGCATAATTACAATAATTTTCAGAGTTATTAGAGCACATATACCTGCCGCTCAAGGGACACTCAGGGCACAAACAAGTATATGAAATTTAATTGATACAATCGTTATTACATTAAATGGCAATTTAATTTATGACATTCCTTTTGCAATGGTATACCAAACTAAAGCCAATATAGCTCTGGTAATGATATTTCAAATTGAGAAAAAAGGCTCAAATTTATACTGACAACTCTACTTCTTTTTTTTTCTCAAGTCTTTTCTCTTCTAGATGCATATTGTTTAGTGATTTGTCATCAAGCAAAATATGACCAAGTAACAAAATTTTCAGTAGGTCATGTATATTAAAAACCGAATTGCATAGAGTCCATTTTGCAACCACACAAAACAGCCTAAATTTCTATATTTTGTCATCTCAATTTGAATTTAGTATCGGGACAACTGTCCCCTGAACAATAACATGTAGGCCTACCCCCCCCCCGAACAAATACCCCCCCCCAGAAATAGGGTTACGGTTAGGTGTAGGTTTACATACATGTAGTAGCTTTCTAGCGGCCAGTTGGGGGGGGGGTAGTTGTCCAAGTGGTAGTTGTCTAGGGGGTAATTGTCCAAGAACCATATTTTCTACCACAATCATTTGGCTGTTTACATCTATTTGTACCTTTTAACATTTAGAGCATAGCCATTATCAGAACTCAAGTTCATTTTTAGATTGCCCTCTAGAGCTCAAAGATTCAATTTGATGATTTCAGAAAGCCAACAGTCTAATCCTAATATTTCCTAGAGCGTTGACTGCTCTCACAGTCATTTTTCATCCCAAGGGAGGTAAAAATCATTTATTTTGATAGACAAATGTCCCACATCTCCTTTCTCTGTTTTCATTCAAAATGAACAAGCGATGAAGCACAGACCCATTCACATTGCAGGATCAAGCTGGTCTAACACAGACCCAAACAACACTGGCGGATCTGCTCCTTAACTCTAGGTTTTCTTTCAAAATGACCCATGCTCAGAAGCATCGACCCATTCACATTGCAGAATAGAGCAGATCGGAAGCAGAACTCAACGACACTGGTGGATCTGCTCCTTAACTCTAGGTTTTCTTTCAAAATGACCCATGCTCAGAAGCATAGACCCATTCACATTGCAGAATAAAAAAGACCTGAAGCAGAACTCATCGACACTAGCGGATCTGCTCCTTAACTCTAGGTTTTCTTTCAAAACGACCCATGCTCAGAAGCATAGACCCATTCACATTGCAGAATAAAACAGACCTGAAGCAGAACTCAACGACATTGGCGGATCTGCTCCTCAACTGTAGGTTTTCTGTCAAAATGACCCATGCTCAAACACAGACCCATTCACATTGCAGAATAAAACAGGCCTGAAGCAGAACTCAATGACACTTGCGGATCTGCTCCTCAACTCTAGGTTTTCTTTCAAAATGACCCATGCTCAGAAGCACAGACCCATTCACACTGCAGAATACTGTATAAGTGGTTATTTTCGCGGTGACTTTATTTTCGCGAATTTCGCGAGTCAGTCATCGCGAAAATTTCCACTTCATTAAAAGGCTATTTATGGTAATGAAATCATCACCAAAATCGCGAAATTTTGCTCCCGCGAATTCCCCCAACTGGTCAAAAATCGCGAAAATATCTGTGCGCGGAAATATTGGCTTATACAGTAAAACAGGCCTGAAGCAGAACTCAATGACACTGGCGGATCTGCTCCTCAACTCTAGGTTTTCTTTCAAAATGACCCATGCTCAGAAGCATAGACCCATTCACATTGCAGAATAAAACAGACCTGAAGCAGACCCAAACAATACTGGGGGATCCGTGGGAAATACACTCACACTTCAGGAAGAATTTTAAGTATCCCATTTGGCTCTTCATTGTAGTTTGTAAATGAATTTAAGACACAGCTTAATGGAACACCTGCATTTCTCTCATGGGTATAAAGAAACAAAAGTACAATAACACCTTCATAGCCAGTGTGTTGCTATGTCAGGGCCTGTCTTATAGGGAATCTATCCCATTCCAGCAGGTCATGTGAACTTTCATAAAATCTGTTAATCCACTGGATGGATCAAGATTTTTCGTTCAATTTGAATGGGGCTGGTAGACTGCTGCCTACTGAGACCAATTACTTATTCTGTTCCATCATTAACGCTCTTGTCTTTCCTAGGGGGCACATACCAAGGGGCATGGTTGAATCCTGACCCCCTGTCTACATTCATCATTTCAGTTCTTGTCAGAAGTTTGGAGTAGGAGAAATGAACTGAGAAAAGAAGAGACGTATACTACAGATATGCATGACATTTTAAGGTGTGAGTACAAATAAGTCATTCGGTACAACAAATTCAACAAAATATGAAATATGGGTGGAAACATGAACCAATATTCCTTGTATTGTACCGTATTCATTTAAATGGTCAAACTACAGTGCGTCCCAAAAAGAACTATACACTTCTGACAAGGCTACCAAATTAAAAATATATGATTCTTGGGGAAAAAGTTTAGATTTTTATAAAGCTCATATTCTCAACTGTCATTATGATACAAAAAATTCAGAAAATAACGCATTCTTCAGTGAACAATGCCCACTTTTATGAAGGAGACAAAAAACAACCTGCGCAGGAATTCGCTATTCATTTACCCCCTGGGTATGGCATGCCAAGAAGGAACCAAGAAATAATGGAATAAATAGGCTAACAAAGACAAAATAAACTGAAATCAGAGCAAAAATCAATGACATGAAAACAAAACTACCTTTTGCATAATATTGATTGCTTATTTCTGACTTTTGATATATCTTTTACTCTGTTAGCTGATTCATTCCATTACTTCTTTGAATCCTTCTTGGCATGCCATAACCAGGTCGTACATGAATAAAAGGCTATTTTTTGTGTCCTTCATAAAAGTGGGCATTGCTCACTGAAGAATGCGTTATTTTTTAAAGAATTTTTGTGTCATGATGATAGTTGAGGATATGAGCTTTATATACATCTAAACCTTTTCCCCAAGAATAATGTATTTTTAATTTGGTAGTCTTGTCAAAAGTGTATACTAGTAGTTCTTTTTGGGACACACTGTAGAACCCCTTCCCACCCCTTCCTAAGTAGCCTACTAGTCATGAAGATCAATCTTTAGAATGAAAGATTTCTAAACATGAATCCTCTCCAGGCATATCAATGTACACCATACAGCCCCACCCCCAATCTCATTCAATGACATTTATTAATCTATAGAGGGAGTACTCACACTTCGACAGTGATTGTTTTATGAGATTCACTCCCTGTCATTCTAGACCCACAGGCTCGTATATGCTCAATTGATCCATTTTCAGAAATCATAAGAAAGCTCAGGGGGTGTAAAAGTAAACCCTGGAGCTTGAGGCTTTTAGTTTGAATAAGTGAGCAACATTGTCAACTGCTGCATAATAAGAGTACCAGTTTAAAATTTAGACAATAGGAGAGAGAGCCTTCTCCATTTTCACGTTACACCCTTAGTCATGTTGGTAGCGCAAATGGGATACTGACTTGACCCAACTGAAGAGTCCATACCTGGTAGCACTAAGCTTGCCATATTGAATCTCTCTCTTTTCTTGGAATACCATTGATAGCTTTAACACATAAATTTGCAATATTTCATCTCATAACCAGGAATAAAACCTCTTTATATATTTTCCGAATTTGAAATTGAATTGTAAAAGGAGTTAATTCTAAGACTACAGCAATCTTACACATAGGAGTTGCTCGCATAGTGACATGGTATAACAGCAGAAATAATACCAATTGCTCTCATCTGAATCATGGATGCCACCTGGGAATGGGGTGAGGGCACCTGGCAATTCAGAGGGGGTGGGGCATCTGTCAAGTCAGGGAGGGTGGAGTACCTGTTAAATCAGAGAGGGATGGGGGTACCTGTCTAGTCAAGGAGGGGAGGGGCATCTGTCATGTCAATGGGTGAGGGGCATCTGTCAATTCAGAGAGGGATGGGGCATCTGTCAAGTCAGGGAGGGTGGAGCACCTGTCAAATCAGAGACGGATGGAGACGGATGGGGGTACCTGTCTAGTCAGAGATGGGTGGGGTACCTATCAAGTCATAGAAGGTGGGGAATCTGTCAAGGCAGGGAGTAGTGGGGTACCTGGCAATTCAGAAAGGGATGGGGCATCTGCCAATTCAAGGAGGGGAGG
>CALNVZ010003432.1:31140658-31167247 GCA_940671915.1 Paracentrotus lividus
GTGCTTCAAAGGCGTTCCTAGAGAAAAGGAAAAAGATTCTGGATCGTTTTTTTGTGAAATTTTTGAAATGTTATCAATTTTTTCGGTACTCGAGACTTTAGCATAAGCCCTTGTGTGGGTTTAGTGTGCATGTGTGATGGTTTGTGGTCAAAAATTGTGTGACTAATAGTTCCAAACGATGATATGGATTTTACCCTAACACTTAAGGCGTAACCCCTTTCTAACACACTGCGCGCGCTATTAAAAAGCTGCAAAAACGGTAACAATTTTCCTCTTGTCTTGCAACCATATCTTCTGACCGATGGGCCTATCACAACGGAAAAAGTTATTAGAAAATGTAACTCTTCTCGTTTATGGTAGATATAAAATCCGATTTTTTGCTCTTCAGCCGGTACCTGTCATTTTTTGTTTGAATTTCATCAATTTTCAAAGTTCTATGGTATGAACTTTTTTGACTGAATGTCTTCCGCTTTATCAGTAGTTTCTTGCCGGGAGTGGGCTATTTTTCACCAACGGAAAAGATTTAGTTATTCAGCTCATTCTGGAAGATTGATATATAAATTTCTATTGGATGAAAAAAAAGCACCGTCATTTTTTACTCAAAAGATCAAACCAATTGATGCCTACTCTTATTTGGGAACTTGGCGTATAGCGAGCCAACCGGCTACGGGTCGTACATCTTGCTCAGGGAAATCAAGGGTTTTTTTTAATTCTGATCCATTGCTGTATCGAGATGAATTAGAAAAAGAAAAGAAAGAGGCGTAACATTTGTACTGATTTTCGTAAAATAATCACGCAGTCAGGTACGATGAGATTTCCTGACAAGAAAATGACAGAAACAATGTCTGCTGAAAATAATTAAACCGTCTCAATAATCGCGTAACCGTGTCCCTCCCACTAAGGCCTAAACGCCGTGTCACCCCCTTGCTCTAAAATAGAACAGTTCGCTACCTTCGTGATCCCGGCCCGGCAATCAGATTCACGCGCACAGCTGACGGACATTGTACGCGTAGTCGTTCTGGTGTGTATGCGCACAGCTATAACCCGGCTGATTAAAAGCGTCAAATTTAGTGAAAGAAATCGGGGTCACAAATTCATATGAAAAGTTTGGTCGATGCTGTTACGGCTAATCGGCAGCAATCAGAAAATCGCGAGGCTAGTCCTTGGTCCACTCCTGGTCCTTGGTCCACGTTCACATGGTTTAAATTGCGAATTTCAATGAAATTCCTGGTCCTGGTCCTGGTCCACAGAATCAGGGGGCCGCCTTAGTACTCACATAATGCCAGCAACCAGAAATCGTGATGGGCTAGTCCTGGTCCACTCCTGGTCCCGGTCCACGTCACATGTTTTAATGCGATTTCAATGAAATTCCTGGTCTGGTCCTGGTCCACAGAATCAGGGCCGGCCTTTGTACTCACACAATGCCAGTCTAAATCTTTTGTCTTGGAAGAACTTAAATCCGCCCATACTTGGCTCATTTGCTAAAATTTCACAAAAATCGATCAGAATCTTTTTCCTTTTGTAGGACGCTTTGACAAGACCACCTTATTTTTTTTTCGTCGATTATTTCCATTTTTCAGCGCGCCGCGCCGCGCCACAACGCTACAACTTTTAGCATAAGCCCTGAAAGAGAAGGCCAAAGACGGCAAGAAATGTTGAAGGTACCGGTTGCACTTATTCTTCTGGAGATGTTGAATCATCTGTAGAGTGAAAAGTGAGGAGACAGCAAACTAGTCTAGAATAGTGGCGATTGACCTTTATAATACTCATAGGAGTTCAAACCAATTCATTCCCTAATGCAATAATTTAGTGCAGACCTGGCCAACAAAAAGGTATTCCGTACTTTTTCTAATCTCTTTTCGGGCTTCTTTAGGGGGTACTAAGATCTAAGATGTCTATGAATGCACATCACCATCTGGCCATACTACATCGCACCTGTCTTCATAGAAACATTTAATTGTCAGTGAATTGTCTATGTCCCTCATTTACCAACGGATGCCTTTGGTGCAGGAATGACCACTGTTCAAAATGCTTTGGGCATATTTACCTTCGTTTTCTATTTGAAATAAATTGAATAAATAAAGTTTTCAGGTCGCACAGGTGTGAGGGATTGACATTTTTATGATCGGATGAATTGATTGACATTATAAGAGTTTGGGTACCACTTATCCAATGAAAAGACAAATACGGCTTTAGTGGCAGTAACTGTTAGTGGCGACCATTTCAAATACAAACCAATTGTAATTTTAATGGCAATGTAAATAACTAAATGGTGTAATCATTATTCCATCATTGCATTGACAGAAATAATTCTACAATTTAGGTATGTTTATCAAATCTTTTGTAATTCATGTAACCAGGATGCTAGCTATGTGGCTCTGAAAGGTATGAGACACCCGCATCTTTCTATAGTCGCGATGAGAGAAGCGAGCTGGTCGGTTGAAGAGCCGTAGAGTGAACATTCAACCCGAGGGTGGAGACATTCTAGTTTTTAATAGAGCGATAAGTGTGAACTAAGAAATGGGAATGCGGGGCTCAAAGTAGAGATGGTTTGTTTGCTTTCTAGTGTCTCGCGTTAATCTTTTCCTCTCGCTCCATTTAATAGTAGTTTAAACAAGTTTATTCCTGTTGCAGCGGACTTGTTTTAATTGAAAGGAAGCCCAAAGCTCACAAAAACAGGCCTAAAAATTTGGCGATGATGACTAACTTTAATATAGACCTGGTTGTTAAGAAAAATTTAAGAAAAAAAAATAGAGTCTTAGGCAGCTATTAGCAGTCCGATGGGTTGTTTTTAATTATGAGGTTTTTGCGTTAGCTTGTATTTGTTGATTAAGATATCACGAACTTTTCCAACTAGATCCTTCTCATGATATTTCTGCCATATCTTGTGAAATGTACTGCTTTAGTTTCCACACTGGGGCCCATAAGTGCCGCATATGGATTTCGACGGCACTGGTCTTTTCTCACATTAATAATCATCTGCCTCAGAGCTTAAAGGGGAAGATGTCCAGGCGCTGGAATTTTATTGGTTTTAAAAAATGCAGAATCCAAATAAAAGAAAATATGAGTAAAGTTTGAAAGAAAATACGACCAAAAAATAGGCAAAGTTATGGAATATGTAAAATATTTGATGTCTTGTGATGTCACGTGGGCGGGCAGGCGCATCGCTTCTCCATGTGTTGTGTTGTACAATTCCATAAATTTGTCTTTTCATGGTTCTTGATAAAGGAAGGGTCACACAATAGAGGACCATTGTCATCAACAATGTGCACCTATAGGAACCAGATTCAATAGCGTGATATTATCGCCATCATTTGTAGGCATATGACCAGGATGATCGCCCAGTGACACAAATTAATTTTCTTTGAAAAATGGCACTTTATCGGAATTTACAACTCATAAACATAGGAGGCTGGCTCGCACGTGAACGTCAGATACATCAAAATTTGGATATCATAACTTTCATTATTTGTTGGTCGCTTCATGCCCAACGCTTCACTCATATTTTCTTTTTATTTTCGTAGGCGATTTCTAAAACGCAATAAATTACTAGGGTGAATTCGCCTTTAAGGATGTTAACTTGTATAAATCGCCTCCCTTACTCCAAAGGATATAGGCGCGCTGCTCTAGCCTCAAGCTAATTTTAAATAAGCACGCTATTTGTGGATCTGATGAATTAGCTCTATCAGAGGCAGATCCAGACTTTGTGGTCAATAGCAATGCTAATTTGGAAGAAATTCAAACCGAGTCATCTTATGTTTTTTGGAAAACTCAGCTGTTAGGGCGGTTTTTAGACAAATAGCGGCGGCTATTCGAGCGGTGCGTGCAACTAGGTCGAGGCTTAATTTTCAAATCGTGCACCTGTGTAGAACGAGAAGTAGCAGTAAAGTAACGCAGTGGCGGGCAAACACATCGGGGCTTGTCGGCTCGAAGGTCAGGTTGGTCGGTTAGGAATTCATTATTTAAAATAGCTTGAGCTAGTGCAGGACGGTTCTTTTCAGGCTTTTTTCAGATCCACTCAATTAGCGCGCTTTTTTTTAAGCTCGAGCTAGTGCAGCAGCGCCTATTGAGCGATTGTTCTGACTCCATTGATCTCACTGATAGCCAATAAACAAAAGCATTTAATTCATTATTGAATTATAGTGGGAGTTGTTCAAAAGTTGTGAAAAGGGAATATCTGTCAGATTGATGACATTTACACTGACCCCCAAACTGTTTAGATTTCTCTAATGAGCCCACCCAACTAGAATGGTAGATATACAGGTATGTCACATTGAATCATACTATTTTAACATATGATGGGTTTTTGTAATCACCTACTTAGTTTGGAGTGGGGTATTTACAGTTTCTTTACATACATGATGCAAAATTTAGCTGAAAAATTTGTATATCTTTTAAGAGTGCGTGTTCAATGTCCAATTTCAATTTATACGCCACATGAAATCATGATACAAAAACGCTATTACAAAACGCTGATATAAAGAAAACAAAGAGGATGTTCATTTGTCCCCATCCCCGGTCGTAAAAATTAAACGTGTTCAAATCGCCAAATTTAAATTTATACGGCCGAAAATTTAACGCCGAAAAAGATGCGTTACAAACACAATCAGCTTCAATTGACGACCTTGGAGCATCGCGATTGCCAACGAAAAATTGCGATATTGAACAGGATTGAGTTTTTCAAACGTGTTTAATGTGCTCTCGCAATGGAAGCTTCCGGTTGCAATTGAAAAAAAGGAGAGATATTTTTTTTTTGAGAGGGGGAATTCAAAGACAGATTGACGTTATAAACACGTTAAATTTGACACTGAACGGTGCACCGTTGATTGCGTTGTGTGTTTGAGTTTGTGTGATTGCGTTTGTATCATGAATCATGTTGCGTATAATTAAACTGGACAATTGAAACACACTCTTATTACTCTCACAGGTAGGGTGCGAGGGGTACAACGATTTCTCCCATTTTTAAATAGGGATTGAAAGCATTTTTTAATCATGCAGATGTCCATCCTTGTAATACATGTATATAGGCCTATACTCATTATTATTTTATTATTTCATCTAAAGTGGTTGTTGGAACGTGGCTAAGAATGTTTTAAACTTGTCATACATCATGTTTTGACATTAAGTCACACCTTTCCTGGTTCATGGTCTTTTCACCTCCAAATCAATTAACCCTACAGTACAGACATAATTTGATCAGTTTCATGAAATTTGCCATGTCAGATAAACCTAATACTCAACATTCCTCTAAAACATTCAATTTCACAAGACTTTTTGGGAGCATCAGCTGTAATATTACCAGTCTTGTTTCCCAAAGCAAGTAATAATTTGTTTCTTATAACCATGAGCTCTACTAAATATATTTATTGGGTCCATAAGAGCCTGAGCTTTTGATCCTACAAAATCTCATCAGAGACAAAATGACAAACATACATGTATACAGTAAACAAACACTAATAAAGACAGAAGAAAAAATATCCATGTATGGCATTACTTACTTAGATGAAGCCTTCAGAAGAATCAATTTCTGTCTTGCTGTTTGTCTGCTTTATAAAAAAGTAGAGAGAGGGGAGAGAGAGGAGAGAAAGATCAAGGAAAAGGGAGGAGGTGGGAGAGAGGAAGAAGAAAGATAGAGAATATATAAATACCTAGAATAGACTGATACTTTACATACAGCACAAGCCAGATAATATACCTAAATACAATACTGATGACCACAACCTGCAAATAAAGGAACTTGTAAAAGAGTTCAACAAATATCAGTACCCCTTCATGTACTGTTCCAATCTTATTTGGGCAAATGTCCTTGGACATGTTTTACAGAACATCTTTACCAAGGTGGGCTAAATCTTGTCTAGCGGTCTAACTTTGATGCCGATGAAGACACCTTGCTGAAAATGTGACATTGGGTGATTTAGGTCTCACCTTCATCACAGACAAACTCCTAAAGTTGGAGTTACAGTAAAAAAAAAAATAAAGGAGAATGAACCATAGGGATTCAGTTGAATTGTATGAAACAAAAAACAAACAAAAATAAAGAAACAGATTAAGAAAGTTTGAGAATCAATTGAATAGATATTAAGAAAGTTATGTGGCATTTGAATGTTGTGATCACTAACGCTTGAGATCCTCACACTGGCAAACAGGCCCCAAGATGTGTGATGTCACACTGAACAACTCTCCATATGACATACAAAAAAAATACTTAAAAAAATACGTTCTTTTTCCTATTCTAATGCGTAGTACAGACTCTTTCACCATGATTATATTTTGGACCTTATTACAGTCCTCCCATGAAAAGAATCCTCAGAATCTTTTAAGAGAATAGAAAAAAAAAGACAATTGAGGAATATGTACAAAAGTAATGCGAAAGTTGTTCATGTTAGACAATCACACATCTTGGGCCCGTGCCAATGTGAGGATCCCCTAGCAGTAGTAGTTGATCACATCATTAATGCTCATAACTTTGTTATATTTATTCATTTTTCTCAAATTTTCATGATCAGCTTCTTTGATTTCTCTGTTTTGTTACAAATTTATGAATTCCGAGGGTTTCCTTCCCTTTAAAACCAGACTCTAAAATCTTACCTCCCAGTTTTACCAAAGTTGGGCACACTGATTTGGAGTATTGATAATTTTATAGATTGAGTTGATAAAAGTATGTATTCTTCCTCTCTGTATTTAATTGATGACGATTGCCAATAGTTTGAGCTATTCAGACAACAAAATTTTGCTGAAACTGATCCCCCCCCTCCTTTGAAAGTGGCCTCCTCGTCAAATATATTTTTGGAGGAATTTTAGTGTTAGAGGTTGACCAAGGAGAATTTGTTAGCAGAAGTAAATGTCACGGGTTGGCTAAATCAAAAGATAAGATCATTTCAGAAATGACCAATCTCAACCAAATATCGAATATAAGAAAGGATTGGACTTGATTCTGATGCCTATCTTTATCATAAACAATAACAGGTGATTGTAAGGAAAGTGATGCTGAAGCATAAAACCCTCAAGACTTGTCTCTAATTTTTAATCTTCAATTACATTCTCGTTCCTGTCCTCGTTTTCTTATCCATTTCTCGCGGCCTCCCCCTACGTCGCCCTCGCCCATCTCGTTCTCACATTATCATGGATAGCGCTGATGTGCGCTTTATGATGATCATTTTAACATTTGAAGCCAGAAGACGAGATATAGCATTCAGGGACAGGTTTAGCTTGCTCGCTGGTTGTCACTCCAGGCTGATGTGTATACAGATCTAGATGTGATCTGGTTTACTTTCCTCTTTGTATTTGATCGTTATTGATGCTAGTTCACTGCCCTCATGGAATGTAGACGCACATCTCAGATCTCCGTACAACTTGTCCATTTGCTCCGTAACTAATGAAAATTGACTTGAGAATGTTATATATAGCTTGGGTGTATGTGCTGTCCGTCTCATTACCACTCCCGAGTAAGAAGCGGCATGGGGGGCTCAGGAGATTTGGCTCCAAAATTCTCCTAGAGGAGCTCTGAAAAAAGGGCCAAAGAACCTATGTAATCTTGATTTTCTCATTGGGTTTGAATATTACATTAAGTAATTCAGTTCATTAATTTCACCAGTCAGGTTTGAAAAATTGGCCCCAAAATAGTTGGCTCCCTACACTTTCCTCTCTTGTCTCAGATTCAGTAACATTTTGAGAGAAAAATCAGTTCATATTGTCAGCACGAGATTGCAATGGCATTGTAGTTAGTTTCAACTTGGAAGTTGATTGTTCAAGATCTTACTTTTTCCAACTGTTTTTTTTATTCTTGATTGGCTCCTCAAGTTTCTTGATAGAACACAAATCATGTCATTTCCACATTGATTGTTCATGTTTTGTGATAATCATCTTCTCTCATGACAAGGATGGGTGCCCCATCCCTCTCTGAATTGACAGATGCCCTCGCCCACCTTGACTTGACAGACTGCCCCTCCCCTCCTTGACTTGACAGATGCCCCTCCCCCCTTGACTTGACAGATGACCCTCAATCCTCTGACTTGAAAGATGCCCCTCCCCTCCTTACATGACAGATGACCCTCCCCACCTTGACATGACAGATGCTCCTCCCCACTCCTGACATGACAATGCCCTCCCCTCCTTGACATGACAAGATGACCCTCCCACCTTGACTTGCCTCCCCTCCTGGCATGACAATGACCCTCCCCTCCTTGGACAGGACAGATGCCCCTCCCCTCCTTGACATGACAGATGCCCCCCCTTTTCCCCCCTCCTTACTTGACAGATGCACCTCCCACCTTGACATGACAGATGCCCTCCCCTCCTTGACATGCACAGATGCCCGTTCCCCTCCTTGACTTGTTTCCCTCCTTGACCTTGACAGATGACCTCCCCTCCTTGATTGACAGATGCCCCCCCCCCTTCCCCCCCCCCTCCTTGACATGACAGAATGACCCCTCCCTCCTTGTGACATGGACAGATGCCCCTCCCCCAATCACATGAAGATGCCCTCCCCTCCTTGTATTGAAGAACCCCTCCCCTCCTTTTGACATGACAGATTGCCCCTCCTCTCTCCTGACATGACAGATGACCCTCCTCCTTTGACTTGAAAAGACCCTCCCCTCACCCCTGACTGACAGAATGACCCTCCCCACCTTGACATGACAGATGAACCTCCTCCTTGACATGACATTGCCCTCCGTCCTTTACATGACGGATGCTCTTCCCTCCTATCTCTCTCTTGTTTGAAGACACCTTGTTTTTTTTTTCGTCGATTATTTCCATTTTTTAACGCGCCGCGCCGCGCCACAACGCAACACTTTAGCATAAGCCCTTTCAAGGACATCCCTATAGACGAATTCGGTTTGCGTGATGTTTTGTCATGGTAGCAGCCATTGCTGGGGGGCTTCCAATGTACTACGCATGCTCCTTGTGTACGTTTGTATGCGTAACAAAGGAAAATGTACAGACGCGCAGACATACACGCACATGGCCTATGCGTAGTCCACTGGGTAACCCCCAGCCATATGGCGGGCACGTAGAGGGCTCACTTCCATGAAATGCTGCCCGAATTTGTCTTTAGTCCGCGGGGCCAATAGTCAACAGTGCCTATATACATCTACACCTTGGTGTATGGTCATCTTGGCCCAATGTCCTAGGGTCACCGGGACCGGTATTAGCCTGCGGACTATCGGGCTGTAACCTCTCTTTTCACTCTGTACACAGCTTCCAGAAACAGACAAAAAAATTGATTGTGCATGGTAGAACATTTCCAAACTTGAAATCTACAATAGAGTACCGAAGTGTTGACGTCATAATCGCCCGTCGTGCCAGTTACTGGTTCTAAACAAAAAGCCTGTGCATGAGGTTTAGCCTACATGTGGTCCACCAACGGACTAGATTCGGGCACATACACAAACAGGTTTTGGTGCGATCATGGTGCTATTGTTCAACACAAGATTGTTTAGAACCAGTAACCATGACATCACACTTCGGTACTCTATGGCTCCTAGAAGTTTCCAAGGGATAGACGATTTGAAATTATGTCTATGTTATATCATATGAAAGTGAGCAGTATGCACTCTCTTCTTATACTGTCATCACAATCAACGTAAGAAGTAATTGATCCACAGGCATTTAGAAAGGGAGAAGCTACCAGTATACGAACACTACCAGTATAAGGACTAGGGGCTGAAATTGCTATGCTAACCCTTTAAGGTGCCATCACACTGTCCCGAAATTGAGCAAAGATGGACTCACAAAATGTGAAATTTTAGGATTCGTGCAAAGTTAGCCCCGAACTTGATCAACAGCCAAACAATTAAGAGCCAAAACAGAATGATGTCTACAGAAGGTTACACGATGGCACTTGAACAACACATAAATACATTGTAGCACAATGCTTTCATAGAGACATAGTTAAATGTATTATGCGCTATATAAGAAGTTCATATTATTATGATCAGAGCAAAATTTGAAATTCTCCATGATCGTGTGTCCATCCTTGCTCAACTTCGGGACAGTGTGACTCAGGCTTTAACCACCGTATTAACCCATTCCCATACAAAAAGCACCCTGTTTATATATCAGAAAGGGTGTTATCAATATTTTAATCAGCCACCTAAAGTTTGAGCAGCAAATGCACCTTCATTCATCATATTTATCCATTAAATCATATATAATATATATAATATAATTATATACCGGTGTATATATATATATAATAATAATATAATTTGCTGTTAGTTTGTTATAAAGTTGGACCAAAATAAAACTCAGGTACATCAATGAAGACTTGTACATGTATTAAATCATTTTTATGCATAATGCCTTTATCAAAACACAAATTTCAAATTAGTTAATTACACCACGAATAAAGACAAAAGTTAACCCAATTCAAAAGATTACGTGCAACTTATTTTGTCTCATACTTGTCTTGCACTCAATTGCTTTTAATTTCTTTCACTGCTGGTTCTATTTTGCCAACAGTATCCCCGCGAGACAAAATAATACCCCATTCCGTCCTCCTAATAAACTTGCTTTAACTACAATAATGTCTGCAAGTTTCTGCAAGGCGACAATAAAGTGATTAGAAAAGGTGAATTTTCAGGTTTATCTCAGGTGCATTAACAAGCTCTTAGAGCATAGAGTGCAAAGTAAGGCAGAAGACGTCAGCCCAAGGCAAGCAAGAGCGGATTCATGGGCCACTGATTCAACAACATCCCAGCCAAAATGTTCCTCAAGAAATGGCACATCTAATGCTACAGTCACACAGACACTTGCGTTCAGTTCCGTTTTTGTTGTTTTATCCTTATTTCATCTTTGATTCGATCATTTCTTATGTATTTCTTTGTTTTATTGAACGAAATTATCACTATTTCCACTGCTGACTATGACGGGAAGGCATCCGTAGGGATCCGCAGAAAAGGAAAAAAAAATTGGACGCAACCGGACGTAACTCAACGTAAGTGTCTGTGTGACTGCAGCATTACATGTGCAGTCACATTACACAAACTTCCTGATGTTCTACAATGCTTATAAAACTTTCATATTGGTGTGTGCACCTTCCTGGCAGTTTCAGCGTAAATTGCCATTTGGTCTAAACCTACTTTGACTAATTCAGCCCATTTGGTCCCATTCCCCAAGGTAAATTCAATTTCATTTTCAACCAGTTCATCTAATTATATTTTGGTCTAATTACCACTTCATGTATTTACCATTTTGCCTATTGTCTATCCCATCTAACCTGTAAGTCCATTACATGTAGCAAACTGGTAATGGACAAAATATTCATTGGGGAATTAAACGAAAATACAAAATTTAGACAATATATTTATTAGACAAACTAGCAGCAGTGCCCGTAGCAGCACAGTGGGTTAGGCACATAATTTTATTTTATTTTGATTGTTACCTATACAAATTTAATACCAACTTAAAAAAAAAAAAAAACGATTTTCACCGACCCACGCCCATTTTTTTTTTTTTTTTTTTGAAAATGTATATTAAAATAAAGAAGGAATGTTATGTTATCATAATTACATTATAAAAATGTTTCGATACCATGCCAGCAGTCCACCATAGATTTTCATTACCTTTCCCTTTCTCTCTCTATCTTTCCGCTATACTTTCCCCATATTTGTTTTAAAAAGAATAATATCGGCCTCCAAGAAGGTTGCATACCAATCATAGGGGATTGAGTTCAGTCCGTCCATTGGGTTTTTTATTCCTTCCTCCCATTTCTATTAATTTTTTAAAATTTTATTTCTATTTTTATTTCTATATTTTATATTTGCTTTTCGATCACTTTTGCTTCCCCTTCAGTTCAGTTTAGCTCCCCTCTAAAGCCCGCCTCACACTGTGCGATTTGTTGCGATGCGATTTTTAGAACAAATGGCAGTTTGCATTAAGTGTGACATTTTGAAACATGCAAAAGTATCTTATGAGAGGTAAAAGTCGTGCAGGAACACTGTAACCGAAATTTTGTTCCAATTCGAGCCTTTAATTTGGAGTAAAGTTCAATTTAGCTTAAAATCGCAAGATCGCTGTGACGTCATTGCGATATGGAAACAATTTGATTTTACACAGAGAAGGGGGTTCGCAATCGCCGTTAATTTTAATTTTAGTATTCAGAAGAATATCCAGAACTTTGGAAAGCATGAATTTCATTGTCTGAATGTTCTTATCAAATAAACACTTTCCTCCAAAATCACATCGCAGCAAATCGCACAGTTGAGGTGGACAAGGTAAATTTGAAGCCCCCTTAACCCCCCCCCCCACCCAAAATACGCGCATGTTGCTCATCGTTTACTTCTTTTTCTTTTCCTTTCCGTATTTGGCCCTATATATTTTATTATCTTATATCAGTATTGACTGAAGACACTCATTTTCAGAAACGTATAATTAGATATGAATGCTTTATTAAAACATTATCCTTGAAACTGCCTATCAACCCAAATATCATAAACACCCCCCCCCAAAAAAAAAAAAACGAATCAGTTAGACTGAAGTGAGGTATATATTTACAAATGCATGATATCTGCATGAATTAAAATGTGTAAGTGACATGTGAGCTATTTAATTGCTTCAAATTACAATTTTCTTCTTATACTGGTCCATTGGAAGAACAATTTTCCCCTTGTGCTACAGTCACACAGACACTTACGTTGAGTTACGTCCGGTTGCGTCCAAAAATTATTTTCTTTTTTGCCGATCCCCACGGAGCCTACCTCATAGTCAGCAGTGGAAAATTGATAATTTCGTTCATCCAGTAAAACAGAGAACTACATAAGAATGATAGAATAGAAGAAGAAAAAACACAAACGTTATCGTACGTACGTGTCTGTGTGACCTGCAGCATTAGTATTTGTTTCCCGTATAACGTTATATTATATTCAATTTGAAATTTAGTCTTTCTATTCCCGGCTGTCCTATACCCCTTACTATTTACTTTATTTTTCTCTCTCTCTCTCTCTCTCTCTCTCTCTCTCTCTCTCCGTCCCTCCTCTCCACCTCCTCTATAACATATCTTGTCATTTAATACAGGTGCATGACTATATTATTCATGACATCTGAATGGGTCGATGGACTACTTGGAGCCCTAACTAACTGTTAGTGGTAAACAATCTGAGAGGCTTATATATCTTTTGGGCCATTGTCGAACAATTTCCCATTTATTATTTGAGTTTTCCTCTGAAAAATTTATATTCATTTTGAAATATTAGTTGATTTTCGATCATAATGAAAATTATGTCTATTTTGAAATATCTTAATTTTGATAATATGGTTTCTCTTTTAATTTTCCGGCTACCCATACTGTCTTAGTTTATATATCTTTTAGAACATCCTCACCACATCCTCCATAAGATGGATTTAAATTATTATTTTATATGACGCACCTTTTTCCTTCACTCTCTCTTTTTGGGTGTATATTTTTATGACGCCCTTTTTAAAATTTCATTAAAAAAAAAAAACAAACAAACAAACAAACAAACAAACAAACGAAAGACAATTTCAGCCGACCCATTTTTTTTTTTTTTTTTTTTACTGTTGTTGTTTAAAAATATTAATAAAAGAGGAATATCGTGTTGTTATATTACATGTAAAAATGTTTTGATACCCTGACAACCGTCCGCCATAGATTGTTTTTCCTTTCTCCCCATTTCTCTCTCTCTCTTCTTTTCTCTCTCTCTATCTTTCCCCTCCGAGGCAAGGTTCTTCTTATCATATTTTATATATGCGATTAGACTTCTTTTCCTTCTGGCTAGATTTGCTAACTTTGCATTCGGAATTAATATCAATCATCCACACACAAAAAAAAAAAAAACAACAACAACAACAAACAAAAAACACACATTTCAGGCTCTGCTAATCAACGAATTTCAAAATATTATAGTCACCACTTACTTTTATCCTTTTTCTCTCCATCCTCTTTCTATACTTTCTATAGTTTACTTTCTTTTTCCTTTTCCTCTCCGGATTTTGCCACTATTTTTTAAACTCACCTATATGGTTTAATTGAAGACATTCCTTTTCAGGATGTATCATCTCAGGTATTAAATATTTTATCAAAACATTATTCTTGAAGCCGCAGCCCTCCCTGAACGGAAATATCAAAACGAAACCCAAAAAAATACTGTAAAAAAGAAGGGGGGGGGGAAAGAAGAAAAAAAAAATACCCGAATTAAGTTAGACTGAGAGGTATATGAGATAATTAGTTTATGATTTACACAGTAACACTTACGTAATATAGACCTATAACTATTAAAAAAAAAAAAAAATCAAAATTTATGGTTTGGTTTCTGTCCAACCTCCATTACTTTTTTTTACTTTAATATATAATAAAAAAAAAGAAAAAATATCTCTCTCACTTCTCTATAACATGTATATTTTCATTGCTTCTTTGTTTCCCTTTCTTTTTTTTATGACGCCCCTTCGTCCGTCTCTCTCTCTCCTCTGTTTTTTTTTTTTTTTTTTTTGCTTGATTAACTTTGTTTTGCTCTAAAGACACCATAGATTACAGAGATCAGATCGCAAACGCAAATTTCCTCCTATCTCATCGCAAATGGCAAGATTACATCCAAACGTCGTATTCATGACTTCCGAATGCGTATTGCACTGCTTTTTGTAAGTGATTATTGATTGAGCAAGTGTCGAAAACTAAAAAAACAACGACGCGACACAACATTCGCACGAAGCCTCCGATACCCAAGAAAACATTAGAGGGAAGCGTTTACTTTCACGCGTTCATGCAGTTACAAGATACATGAAGCTGGTGTGGGCTACGCTGCGCATCACCCCAAAACACGAGAGAACGGGCACTACCGTTCGGCAGTGCAAGCCTCCGTCCCATTTTGGGATTGCCTTCCGGTTCGCTTTATAATATAGATTGCAATAGAATATGTGAAATTAGACCAAGTTTGTATTAGACCAAGCAAAAATATGGTATAGACAATCATAGAATTGCAGACCAAGAGATTATAAACCGTTTCAGTGCCAACAAACTTAAAGAACATGTATCCCTCAAGCCATCATTATTTTTGCAATTGGCCAGTGGCCAGTTCATTATGTTTCTAAATGTTTGAAACTATGTTGTCTCAAAAAGACTAAGTTTGGTTTGGTAAATACATGGTACAACCAGCAAATTAAAAAGCAACTTACAGTTCTAAAGAAAGTTAGAGATAGAGATACAACAGAAGAGAAATGTAGAAAGAGAGAAACAAAGAAATAACGCATACACCACAAAAAAAAACAAAAAAACCCAAAAGCAAACAAACAAATAAATACCGGTACAGCTATTTAGAAACCTAATGTCAAAACAAAAGGATAGAGAAAAATTAGGATAGAGCTTGGAGCAATAGTGGTGAAACTTAATTAAAAGCCATAGTACCTTTCCCCACTTCTCAATGATCGCAATGTTCCATTTTATGTAACTCATGTAATTATAATGAGTTTAATCAAATACAATTTTGAAGCACATGGTTGGAAGCTAATGTTATAATGCAATGAAATAATTGAATCTCAGTGACCCACTGATAATAAAACCTCCTATGGCAAGACGTTCATTTAGACTGTAATGAATATTGTCAACTTATAGCCCGCAGAGGATCAAGGACCTAGCAAAACATGAAGACAGCTTCTGAACTTACTGAAAATATCATCCAAGCAGTATTTCTCCGCTGAATGATACGAACATAGTGCAGATCAATACTCACTTCAAGATATTTCTTTTTTTTTTTTTTGGGGGGGGGGTATATTTTTTCTAATTTAGAGATTCCAAGCTTTCGATTGATCTCATTCAGGACAACCATGTTAAAATGATCATTTTAAATAAAGAGCTATCCATGTGATTAGGAAGCTGTTACTTCCTCATTTTCTCTGATATTCTTTTGCAACTTATCTGTGGTTTTGAGCCATATATGTACATGTAGGCTTTTTAGTTCATGTGAACAAAACTATTATTAATATAAAATGCATACTGGACAATTACGATACAAAATGTAAAACAAAAAACCCCAAGGTCTCATACAGTCTTAAGTAACCAATATCATCCCTTTCTTCCAGCTTATGCCATGTAGTCAACTTTTCATTTGATGATACAACACTGTGACTGCATCAAGATGTCTATCAATATCTTCTTCCTTCTCTCATAATCAATCAATACCAATCCTGAATGAAATCCTGCCAAGCCTAAATTAACCCGAGACGGGCCACCATAACGATCACTGCTCTGTAATCCTAAATATTTTCCCCGACCTGCCATAACTGAGGGTGTGTTCAATGTCCATTTTCAAATTCAAACAGCAACATGAATCATGATACAAAACCCTATTACAAAACACAGAACACAAACGCAATTAGAGGTACACCGTTCAGTGTCGATAATTTAAAGCTGATTGTACGTCCATTGTCTTTAAATTCCCACTCTCAAAAATAAACATCTGCCCTTTTTTTTTTTCTTCACTTGCACGGAAGCTTCAACTGCGAGAGCACATTTAAAGACATTTTTCAGTGTCGCATTTCGTTGCATCCGTGATGCTCAAGGTCATAAAATCGAAGCTGATCGTGTTTCAAAATGCATCTTTTTTGGCGTTTAAATTTTCCTCCGAATGGAGATCTGAAAGACAATTACACCCTATTTTTATCTTATATATGAGCGTTTTGTAATTGCGTTTTGTATCATGATTCATGGTTGGCGTTTAAATTTTGAAAATGAACATTGAACACACCCTGAGCCACGCTATCAGCTCATCACTGACATGTAAGACACAGGGAAGACAATCGCACGGACAAGGCTAGATGTCATTAACACTGGTGAAGCAGAAACATGATTTCCCCGATACACGCTCTGTATCAACACGACTTTATTTTTCTTTACCCTAGGGGACACGAAGAGGCAAGGAAAAATATCGCTAACACATCTGTTTTGTTTTGCAATCAAATAATTCCCCACTTTCTCCATTCTGGCGGGCATGGAGGAGAGGGGGGGGCTGCTAACTCTCATTCTGTCTTATATCTGCCCCTCCTGTTCTTGCTTCTTAATTAATCAAAGTTATAAGTTTCCAGAGCAGAAAGCTACAACCAAACTTTGTCTATCTCCCTTTCGGATCTGATAGTATCTCTTCCATCAGTTCTATTTATTAAATCATGACAAGTGCGTTCTTTTTCAAAGCAAAGGTACTGTAGCTGCGTTCATACACAGATATTCTCAACTAGATTGGATATTGCTATTCTTTCAAAGAAAAAAGGGTATATCATATCAGACAGCAATATGAATTGGCTTTAAACCTGGTGTATAGTTTTGGTAACAAAAAAAAAATCGGCATAAAACCGATTAAATATAGTCTCATGTTGTTCACATTGCGCTAAAAGACATGTGTGAGAGATTTTGTCATATTCCTTTCACGATTTCTGGTGAATTTCAGTGAAATGTTTGAATCCAAACACAATTTGTAACGGTTTTGAGACCTTTGCTGGGTTGTCCTGTCCCCCGAACTTCCCGCATGAATGGACCGTAGCGATCTGTGTGTATCACCCACACAAGAGAATCCCCGTTGGTTTTCCATGTGAACACCTGTGCACACAAAGCTGAGTCGGGTCCCCGTCTTATCTTTTTTATACTATAATATCGTGAAATAAAGACATTAAAACGAGATTCCATGTAACATAACTTTTTTTGTTACAGTTATAGGATTCAGTCTTTCATATTATCTAACTGTGAATCCAAATTAAATTTTTCCTTCTCCCAACACTATACACCGACAAGAGATTAGGTTTGATAGCTATTTAAAGTGATACTAGTGTTCTGATCATGACATTAAAATGTGGAAGACACTGTCTAAAAGTGATTTGGAAAGGTTGATAACACTTTCCCTAAGCATTATTTTGTGCTGTGAGTTTTTGGAATCGCCAAAATGAAAAGAAATTAACCCAATTCAGATTTGAGTCACATGGACTTACACATAAATGCATGTATGGGGCAACACAAAATGTTTGGGACCCAAACCAACCAGCCGTTTTGGTATATTTTGGGTCATATTATGACTATTTGGGCGAATGAAGAGCAATCTTTTCTTGTGGAGTTTTTTTGTTACTCGTCCCAAATAGCATGAAAGTAACAGGAAAGCTGACAATAATTAATTTTCTTCGTCTTTCCCACACCTTCCCACTACACTAGATTCCCTTTAAAAGTCCTCTTTAGTTCAGCTAATGAAGACAAATTTGTTTTATTAATGTAATTTTAAAAGTAAATAATCTCTGCTAAATGTTTTTAGAATTCACAGAAGAACAGGAATGTACGAACTAACCTGCTTTAACAGTCACCTGCATCTTCCTACTGTTACTGATCTACTTGTATTCCACTGCAATGGTGTCTCTTTAGTTCCAGGTCTATCCTCTTTAGGTCCTGGTCTTATCAAGTAGGTCCATGGGAAAGATCTCCCTACTGTTACTGATCTACTTGTATTCCACTGCAATGGTGTCTCTTTATTCCAGGTCTATCCTCTTCAGGTCCTAGTCTTATCAAGTAGGTCCATGCCCATATATACTGAAGTACATACTGTAAAAGAGTGAATGGAGATTAATCAGATTTTATTATGATTATTCTACAAGACATGTCACTACTACTTTAATAAAGTAATACTAAAAACCACTTTGTTTTGAATGTCAAATAAAATGATGAATTACAACTAAAATACACACAACATAGGAACGTTTACATGTTTAAAAAAGATGTTCTCCCCCCTTTTTTTTGTTGGGGGGGGTGGCATATTTTCAGTAACACTTTCATTCTTGAATCTGAGAGTAAACAAAAAAATGTTGTATGTACAAGATACATGTATGTATTAACTAGTATACAATTTAGATGTTACTCCTACATTTTGAAATTTTATACGGATAAAGCCGAGCCCTAGAGCTGGCCCATTTTCGGAATCTGATTGAAACAGAGAGCCTACATGTAGTGCCTATGAATAATTCATAAATGCTTATACCTCATATAATAAACAATTTATATTATGTATCAGTACCAAATACATAAACTACTAAGTATAAAATTGCATATTTGGTATAGAAATATATGGTTTAATCCAATCAATTATATTGGATTACCCCACATCTCAAGTAAAATAATGAATAATGCATCATATTCTTTGTGACAGATATTAAAGCCATATAATACTGGCTACTTCCGCAAATCTCCAATGTTAAAAGAAGGCGCTGCTGCACTAGCTCGAGCTAAAAAAAAAGGGGGGGCGCTAATTGGTGGATCGGGGAAAAAACAGATAAAAGAAACTGGTCCTGCACTAGCTCAAGCTATTTTTAAAATTTCGCATTAACGACCTGACCTGACCATGACCAACAAGCCCAATGTGGATTGCGCATCTGGCAACTACCGCTAGCGTAAACACGCACAGGTGCACGATTTCAGATTTAGCTCAAGCAAGTGCAGCACCGTGCAAAATACTGCGCTATTTCATGCTAAATCCGCAAACCAGCTCAAGTGCAGCACTGCCTATAGAAACCTACCTTGACAACATTTAATGCTAATTTTGTACACTGAAAAACCCATTACAAAAATACAGGTAATACAATAAAAATACATCACAACTTTCATTTCTATGTTTCCATGTATAGTAAGAAAATACAAACTAATGAGAATATATCATATATCCATTATATTATATCATACCTATACTTTGTTTTGATTGTATTGTATAGGACCATGAGCTTTGTGGATCATTAAATACACAATATTATCATAAAGATTAATTATCATCAATGATGGCAAATAACTGTGAGAAATGTAAAGAAGTAGTACATACGAAAAAAGACAGAAGGAAGAATGAAAAAATATGGGGAAATACCAATGAATAGAGAGGGGGGGGGGGGAAAGAAACAGACATAAAAATGGTGAAGGTCAGCAAAGGGGAAAAAGTGAGAGGAAACATAATTAGAATGGCTTGTTATAAAAGGTCGGGTAAGTTGCGCGTAAGTTTCAGGTAAATTTCTGAAGCTAGCCAATAAATTTTACTGAAGGTGTCTTTCAAAGAACAAAAGTGATAAAAAAAAAATAGAAAAGAAGATGAAAGAAGGGTAAAACAAAGAAATACATGAATATTTATTAGAGAGAAGAGGAAAGAAAGACAAAACGAAGAAATACATCAGAAATGATAGAAAAAAAGATGAAAGAAGGATGAAAGAAATACATAAAAAGACACCATAGTAAAAATTGTGAAAAAAAATTGTCTGGCTAGCTTCAGCAATTTACCCGAAACTTACCCGAAACTTACCCGACCTTTTATAACAAGCCAATAGAATAGGAATGGACAATATGAAAGTAAAAATAATTGAACTAAAGAGGTAAAAGAGATGGAGGCAGATGAAAAGATGATAGAGACGAAGAGAGCAGATGAACAAAGGAAACTAAAGGTGCTAATGAAGGAGGGATAGAATGATTAAATTAATAATCAGCGTGTGAGAGGCAGAAGCAAATTAAATTTAAAGAGAGAGAGAAGATAAGTGAGGGAAACTTGTATACAGGCAAAATTTTGACACCACTTCCACCACGACTCAAGGGGACTGGGTAGAATGTGGGAATTGCATGTTTCATCACACTGAATAAGGTAAGAATAATAACAGATTAGGCTAGGCTTATCACCTGGAGATTCCAAGCACTTTACTTGGTCTAAGCTACACCTATAATGCCTGCCATTCCAAGGTGTTACATTTTCCCATTTGGTGTGAAATTGACCACCTTCCACCTTCTTATCTAGGTCATACAGAATACATTCGCTAGGAGCAGGGGGTGCGCTGGGAGCGAAATGTAAAACGCAGAAAATTTGCAAAGCAGAGAGCTTGGGGAAAAATTAAAAGCCTGCTCTCCTTTTTTCCCTCTCCGTCTTCCCTACTCTCCTCTCTCTCCATAACATATTTTTCAGGATGGGGGAATAAGAAAGTGCTATTTTCTTACTTCTCCTTCTTCTCTTTGGTTGTAAAGCCGTCAAAGTCCCCTGGCATGCGGAGAGCAGCTCGAGTACTAATTGATTTGACAAGGGCTATTGTGGAGAGGAACAAACACGGGACCACTGGAATGAAAGAAGGGGTGTTTTTAGGTTAAATGCTGGCACAATAGGCTCCCCAAGGATTAGGGGAAAGAAGGAAAAACGGAGGAGGACAGGAACAATAGGTAAAGAATGAGCGTAGGGAACTAGTGCGATTAGCACACACTCTGATTTGAGATGGAACCATGAAATGGAGTGAGAAAGTAAAATCAATGTCGGTTCCATTGGGGAGCCATTTGGTGTTGTCGGATTTCAGGGTTGGTTTCCTAGAGTGACTGAGGGCACAGGGGCCTTCTGGGATATGCCACATGCATTCAGAATACAGGATAGAAAATGGAGAGAAAGGAGGAAAGAGCAAGTAAGAAAGGGAGAGAGAGAGTGGAAGAGAGATATAATGGAGAGAGAAGTAGAGGTAGAGATAGAGAGAGACATGGAGAGAGAGAGAGAGAGATGGAAAAAGCTTTTGCTTTAGTGTTCAAGTCTGTCCATCAGGAGGAATGGAGGGTTCTTTAGGGGTTTTGAATAAACAGAGCAATTTATCCTTTTGAGTTTGTCTGCTCGACTATGCTATTGTTGGCAGGTTACTAAGGCTTCAAATTTGTCCCATGCATTCAACCGGCCTTTCTCTAAAAATATTTAGGGTCGCTGAAAGCAAATTAGATGAATAGTGTAACTATATTGTAGCATCAATTTCAGCAATCATCTCCTTTTTGAACAATTATTGTTCAGTCATTATCACAAGGTTGCATGGAAGATATTATTTAGTAATTTCATAGGATACAATCAAGGTAGTAAACACATTGGGAATTTGCACAGAGCATCATATGTCACCATATTTTAGAGAAACTTGACGCTTTTAGGCTCCTTTACCATTAACAGGGGCCGTGGAACATTTTTGGAGGTGGGGGCTGAGCAGAAATTGGGAGGGAGGGGGGGGGGGCTGAACATGCAACAAAAAAAAACACTGGATACTAGTTTTTATGTTATTGTACACATTTACTGAAAAAAGTAGGGAGCTGAGGGCCCCTTTCAACCCCCCCCCCCCCCCCCCCCCCTCAGATGAGTATTTTTTTTTTAATGCTATATTACATGAAAATCTTTGATGGATTTGGGGGGAAAGGCAAAAAGTAAAAGGGATTTTAGAGAACAGAGAGAGATTAAGATCACAGAAGTATTAACTAAGAGATTTATAACAAACAAAAACTAAATGTGAAAAGAAGCCCCCCATGTTTACTCCAATGGGGGTACTATTGAAATTTTGAGGCTATTTATGTATATTCATGTGAAATTTAGAGACATGTGGGGTGAAATTGGGGTGGGGGCATGTATACCAGGTTCTTGTAATACTCTGTTGTCAAACCTTGTAATAAGTTACGATAGTTGGGGGAAGAGAATGGGTGAGAAGAAAATGTTAAACAGACGAAGGATACAATAGACGTAAATAGAAAGAGAAAGAGAAAATGAGAGGCCCAATTTAGAGCCCTCTGCGGACTGGGTATATTCTGACTTACCTCTTCACACCTCGTGATTGTCTTCATGTGTATTTGATCAGCTTGGCCCGTAGTATATCACTCTCTCCATCCATCGTATCATGCAGGAAAGAGAGAATCGTATTCGTGCGCAAACACCTACAGTGGAGAACAAAGTACATAAATAGAGCACAAAGACAGGTTTATGGCAAGGGAGACATTAATTCATAAAGGTATTTTCATAAAATCATCACAATACTTATGACAACAGACAAAAAATATACTGCTTGTTTAGAATTTCATTAAACAATTATATGAACTTTTCTTTCTACACATGGTCAAAGAGTGGCAACCACACAGAAATAAATGAAAGATTTCAACACAAGATGGCAGCATTTCACAACTATTCAACTTGTGTTTGAAACATTGGAATAAAATAGTGTTTGTCAGGCCTATTAGGTCATATTATGTCTGTAGGCTGACGGAGTGAGCATGCCTTGGTGTAGGCCTACTTTTAAAGGACACAAGATATAAGATAGAGGATTAACACTGCTTTTGAAAATGATGATTCACAAACATAACTTAAATGCAAAATATTAATTGTTTAGATTATTCTTCAATTTTTCTTTTATGTATCTTGCCCACGCACAAAATATGTGTTTCGTGCTTATAAACACCTCTGATTTTACAGTAATTATTTTCTAACATGAAATACAGATGATACGAATAGTGTGTAAATCATTCATTATGATTACGTTACAGAAGCATGCATATCAATGGGAATTTGTAATTTTATGACAAAAAGATTTTGTGCCATTGAAGAGAGGAGAAAAGAATACTCTGAACACAAGATGGCAGCATTCCACATTCATACTGAGCACCTTCAAGAACATAATATGGAATCGATCATGACCAAACGCTCTTATCACAGAGAAACATCTGGGGTGTTTCACAGAATTTAAAGATTTTAAAGATTATTCTTATTAATAAAATTCCTGGCATCAAATGCAGTATGGTATTGCAAAAACAATGGGCACAATGTATAATGCAATTTTTTTTCTCTTTCTACTGATATACAGTTGTACAGTTTTAGAGTTCTAAAACGTTATTGACCCAAACCACAAAATGTGGGGCAATGAAGCGAATGGGTTAAAAAGAGATTGGGTGAGAGAGAGAAAGAGAAAGAGAAGGATGGGGGTCAAAGAGAGTTATAAAAGAGAAAAGATCGACTTACCCTTCAAAATACCTTGGTATTATCTGGTTTTCCATTGTGTCAGTCAAAATATGAAGGCCTGTGAAATGAAGAAAAAATCAAGTCTTATTAGCCAACACAAAATAAATTATTTGAAAATAGTTCAATGCATCAAACAAGAAATTGAAAGAATAGTCACAGGGATCAAAGAATTTTCTTCTAGAAACTGTTATTATTGGGAAAAATATTTTCTGCATTGGTTCAGAATGCTGTATAATTTGAGTCAAGAATGTTCTATTTTCATTCCCAATGTTTTTGAAAGCTAATATTGCTATCTAATTACAATCCTATCATTGGCATCTTTACAACTACTGCTTAGACATTCTGGTACAAACCGATCCTCGTTACCTAGCTTGAACAAATCAAACACTGAGAAAAGAAATCCAGGGCTGAAGTACCAAGCTAAAGACAATGTGGGGAGCCAATCTAATACTCCAGGACAGACTAGATCCCAAACTAACAGCAAGAAGAAAACTACTCAACCTCCTACTCAAGGTGGAAAACGAGGGAGACCAAGTAATAAAATGAGCGAACCAACACTTTCCCAAAGCAATAAAAAAGAGAAAGATCCTAAGACTGGGAAGGACAAACTGAAGAGTTCAAAGAAAGCAATAGATATCGTAACTGGAGATGAAAAATCTACCACAAGTACAACTGATAAAAACATAAATAAAAAAGCAGACTCGGAAGTAACGACAGTGGTAGACAGACCTTGTAAAGACACAAATGAGGATGAATTAAGACTATACTGCAATGGTTGCCAAGATACACATGCAGAGATCCTGATTGAGTGTGAACTATGTAAAATGTGGCTCTGCCCACGATGTGCTAACCTCGAAACCAAAGTGATAAAAAACATTGGTAAATGGAGGACGATTCATTTCTTTTGTACCTCATGCGATATTGAATCAGTTCTCAAAACAAACATTCCATGTGTAGATCATTCCATGAAAGAAGCAGACTCATCTCATGGAGGAGAGCGCACCCTAGAAAAAGTAATGGACCTCGTACAAGATATTGAGAAGAGAATGGTGGTGATGCAGGCAGACACGGAGGAAATAAGATGGAAGCTTACGCATCCCCACAACACTACAAACCATTCAGCTGATAATAAGGCTTCGACACTGTCGACCCAACAAGTGTCTATGGAACAGACAAGACAACATGAAGAAACTGAACATGCGACACATGCACAAGACCCTTTCACTCCAATTCATGGGCTTAGACACACAGATGCATGTACATGTAACAGAAATTGCAGCAATATACCAAATAGTCGACCAGACAATTCCAGAAACAACAGTGAAATACTAGAGGAGTACAGAGATAGAGAACGTAGGAGAAAAAATATCATTCTACACAATGTTCCAGAGAGCAAAACCAACAGTAGTGCTCACCGACAAAGAGATGATGGTGAATTTGTTCAAAGGTTGATCTGCAATGCTCTCAGTGTTGAAGATGTTGCTGTACAGAAGACTGTCAGGCTCGGACAGAAACAACAGGACAAATCCAAGCCTCGAGTATTACTTGTTGTAATAGATTCTCCTAGAGAAATGATCTTGTCAAAGGCAAGGAAGCTGAAGGATCATGGTGACTACAATATGATATATATAGACCCGGATCGAACCCCAGCAGAGAGAGAGGAGCACCGGAAACTGCGCATGGAACTGAAACAAAGAAGACAAAAAGGGGAAGACTGCGTGATCAGGAATGGAAGAGTATCGAAGCGCCCCCAATCATCTGCTCCAAAATGCACGTCGACACCACAAAGGCAGCATACCACTTCAATAATAGAAGAGGATAAAGGGGTGACCATGCAAGAGAACCCCCAAAGTAAGAGTCAGGTCACTATCCCTACAGCCAACCACCCTGCAGAACAGTTGAGACAAAATCACACTGTACAAAACACTTCAAATGATGTACATGTATTCAGAGAACAATTAACACTTGAGCCAATTAATATTGAAGACAACCCTAAAGAAAAGAAGACACCAAGTCAAGGCAAGTCTATCACTGGGGAGGAAGTACATGCACATGTAGTACTGGAACAGACGACCCCCAATCCAGAGACGACAAACAATATTGAAGATGTGAATGCACCAGAAAAACAGGGGGCGCAAAATACAGGAATGCCAAATTCAGGCTCGCATGAAGACGTCCCTATTGAAGAAGAAACACAAGAGCACATGAATGGGAGTACAGGTAGTACTCAACCCCAAACACAAGTTCAGGACCCCAACAGTATGCAGCATGTACAAGTACGTGTCAACCAAAATAACACACAGGTGCTAACAGAAGAAAAAGATACTACATGTACGGAAGATGATCAGCAACCGTTACTCATCTGACTAGAGAAGAGAATAAAGGACTCTTTAGATAAAGAAGAAAGAAAAGGGCAACATGACAAAACCGGTGAAGAATATGAGATTGATGACACAGAAGGAAAAAGAGGCTATTTAAGCAGAGCAGTCATCAAGATAATGAAAGCTGAAATTATTGATGAGGAGAGACAAAAGCTAGAATATAAAATGAATATACAAGAGGGTGTAAAGAACAAAAGCAAAATGATCAACAAGACGCCAGGAGAGGAGTTCAGCAAAAAGGAGCAGGAAACAGAAAACCAGAAAATACGTCTCTCAGAAATATTAACACCAAGGACATGCCTAGGAGCAGACAACCAAGAAGATGATGTCGTAGTCAGTGAAAATGAAACTGCTGTAGCTGATACATGTAGCACGGAAGTACATGCAGGTACTGACCCCCAGAACAATATTCACAGAAAAAGAGGAAGTAGAGGAGTAAGTGAATTTGGGAACATATCAATAGTCATGCAACAAAC
>CALNVZ010003432.1:31182877-31241503 GCA_940671915.1 Paracentrotus lividus
ATATAAAAGTCTAGGATTTGATGTGTGCAGGGAAGTCAAAGGGTCAATAAAGGTTCATTGCTAATATCATAGTGAGTCTGTATGTTTGTTTTCACTCTTGAAATAGTTTAGCTAAACCTGTGTCTTGTTAACAATGCTAAGACGGTTTTGTGTCATAAGAAAGGTCAGGTGAGTCTAATGTCGTAAGTGTGAAAGAATTGCGTTATCTGGCCTACGTTACATACATAATACGTCTGGTCATAATATGATGGTTTTATTCCGTAATCTCTCTACCTATCAAGTCCTAAGATTTCGGTAGTGAAGGTCAAAAAGGTCAAGGTCATAGGTCCTTTGGCTAATCAATGTAATAGTCTTCTGAATGTTTTTCACTTCTTGAAATTGTAAAGCTACTTACGACTGTGAGTCGTTATGTATAACAATTGATTATAGTGAGCGGTTTGGTAGTACTTGGATCTCTTCTAATTCTGAAAATCATTGAAATAATGGTCTCTTCGCATTTCCCCCAAACTGTTTTTTAATTAGGGGTAGTTTTCAAATATTTTTGGAGCAACTTAATAATAGGGTCCCGTATAATATAATGAAAACTAATACCGCTGGTAGAGGGGTAATTTGCTGTAAAAGGGGATTATGTCTGTAGAAGCATACCATCTCCTCAAGTGAATTATCATTCCTTTCCCTTGATCAGTGTATTGATGATTAGCAGAGCCTTTCACCTCACAATTTTTGTGACAAAAAATAAACGAAAAGGCAGGGCACAGGGTCGGCCACTTCGGCGCCACAATTCTACATTGTAGATGTAGTGAAGCTAAATGTATCTAAGCATTCACCGATAGAAGTTTATTTGCATAGGAAGAGAAATGTTGTAGGACTTAACCCCACCCATTTGTGAAAATAAAATTGCCTCGAAACCAATGAAATTGAGCTTTAGAGGAAATCGTTATCTCAATTAATTCTAACAACCCTGATAACATCATAAAAAACAATTTATGGTACACGTGTACTAAAAGTTACCACCTCCAATGGCCCAATTCCAAAAGGGTCCAATGTCTAAAAATCAATTGTTTTAAAACCGATTTTATTCACCATGGTCTAAAAATTTGTATTCACCAAACCCACCTGATTAGGACCATGAGATAACTAACACGTTTGGATCGGGACCAATGAATATCCAGATCTCTTTTATGTACACGGAGATAAGACCCTTAAACCAAAAATAGAAACTAAATATACCACAATGAGATCGCAACACAACGTAATTAAATCCTGAACTGCTAGTATTTCCAAAAATGATCTTAAAAACATTTGTTACCTTGAACAAGAACATGAATCAGCATAGTTGTAGTTCCTACCAAATGTTTTGGTAAAAAAAATCAATCTGGAATTACTTTAAATCCTTCAAAATACTCTCATGCTTCAGTGGCGGATCAGGCAGGGGCACAGGGACACGCCCCTCTATATAACTTATACTAATGACTGTACATGTTAAAACTTGGGAAAAATTCGGCTCCAACTCCTCATGGGTCAGGCACCCCTCTATTTTCAAATCTGGATCTATAACTGCGTCGCTTTGTTCGGTAGCATAATATTTATCATTTTACATATACTTTTGGTGGAACCTATCGGATATTTGCAGTGACACGTACCATCAAAATCAGGACTATTCAACAGCGCTAGGTTGAAGTCATTATCAGTGCTTCCTAACTTTCCAGGAACAAAAACTATGTACATGGCACATTACATGTTTTTCATTATTGACATAGGTAGCTGCCAAAAGATCTTATAATTCATATCCCTCTTATACAACAACCGAACTTTAATAAAACATTAATGAAACAAACTTCCTCATATCTCATGAGTAATTTGTCTTCGTCCTTAATGACTTTAAATTCTGAAACATACAGTTACGTTGGCAATAATCAAGTGCCATGAACCGCAAATAACCTCCTAATTATCAAGTGCTTCCGAAGTAAATTGTGAAGACCAAGGGATTTCCTATTTATATGAAAAAATAGTTACTGTCATACATATGTTCCTTAGGAATCGACTTGATAAGTTTTACGCAAATCCGGCAGGTCATGGCTCAAATCCTCCCATCGAGTAGTCGCCTTTCATGTTTTGACAGATTTAAGCTAAAAATGACATTTTAATTTACCCATTTGCTTCTTTGCATAGTTGTCATTTAAACTTGTATTTTCATTCTTCTACTTTACATCATAGAGAATTGGTCCCAATAGTTTGTTGACAATACATTCAGAAACTATCTATCTTATGCCCAAACGACAAAAGTAAGTTCTTTTCTTTTTAACAGAATTAGACGCATCATTTAGGTGACCCCTACTTTGGACCTTCATGAAGTCACCCAAAAAAACACATTTTTAGTTACCCTTTTATAAATATGATAGAAATCAAGATTGGTTGAATGCCCCCCAGTTATTGATCCCATCCCCGAAATCATATCTTACAAGTTCATTTTGCAATGATAATTGAACCCAAAAATTTATTGGACATCTGGAGCCCCTTTGACCTTTAAATAGGATGATACCCGGTCCATCAAAGCCCTAATCGAAGTTTCATTTCCAAAACTACCAAAGATTTGCACATATGGTTGGTTTGACCATTATTTTCAGGTCGATCTCAATCTATAGTTAAAGCGCCACAAAGAAACTTTTCAAAGAAGATTTACAAGGATTTTGGGATTTTTAGTACCTACTGACTTTGAACCTTCCCTAAATATTATCACCATAATGCCTTACAGGTTCCATTACCTAAAATACACAACATGAACCCCAATGTTGGTCGCACATTACCCTGTAGAGGGCTCTCAAGTTATAGCTAGTACAAGGAATTTCGTGCATTTTCCCCAGGTTTTGACGGTTTATGACCCTTTCGTGACTTTGAACTCTCAATGGTTTACTAATAACAACCGTGTTCCATATTCTTCTATACATAATTGACCCAAAGTTTGAATAAGATGCTTTGCTAATTGTTCATATTTATAAATTGAAATAAACATAACCCATATATACACATCAATTTTTACCATCGATTTTAGGCCGTGCACAAAAGACCTTTAATTGACCTTTGACCTGTTTTGAACCCCTTCCCATCGTTTTCACATCGAATCTTAGGACTTTTGAATGTTGTAGAGGGAAACTTTACTGATCAAGATACATGTTTCAGATTTTCTGTTGCAATTAGTGTGAGGTTGACCCCTTTTTTGTCCTAGAATGACTATACTACTATTATTTTATGATTATTTATCAAAGCTTTTTGTTTGTTTAGCTCAAGAACCTTGTTCAGGTTTCAAAAGATTTATTAATGACTGATGTTAACTCACCACAAGTAGCCATCCAGCTCATTGCAGTGGATGGGATCTGTGCTTTAGGATCGTCATGGTATGTCAGCATGTAATGAAATCCATTCTGTCAATATCAATAGAATAACAATCATATTAAAGTTAACCCCCTGAAGACTGAATTAATTGATTCCCATAGGTTTAATACAATCTGTTCCCATTTCCAGTTGTTAATAGGTTAAATGGAATTTAAAGACAAAGGTGGGAGATCATCAGAATGAAAATCACAACTTAGAAATTTGCAAAGGAATTTTTTTTTTTTAGCTTACTTATCAAACTGATAAAGAAATATCATACAAAGAATAAGACTTACGCCAATATGGGCCCCGTTAAAAAACATAAAACTTTACTATTGACTATACCTTCATTAAATACTGCATTTTGTTTGCTTACCAGGGTAGTTACCATTGATGTCAGAGAGTAAATCTTTATGCATTGGGGCCATGATGTTTTATTAGACACAAACATTTTGCCTCAAACTCGACAATTTTGTTAGCACTACTAGTTCAGTGTCAGGTTTATGTCATGGAATCACATGAGCTGACTGATTATGTAGCCCATACTCATATTCTGCACCCCCACCCTCCCTCGAGGTTGTATCGTTATTGTAATTTGACTATATATTAACAGACAGTGTATCTTGATTCTTTATTGAATTTCAATGCTCCAAAACAAAGTTTATATGATGTATCATTAGTGCATGTTCATACGCAAAATTCACAAGTCATATATTTTATGTTTTTGTACAGCTATGTATACTATGTTCAGAATAACCCCAATAATTCTTTAGTAAATGAGCCACAAGGTAGGTTCTGATGTTGACACAACATTTGCTTTGCCAACAATCACTCCAGGCTTTACTTCATCTGTTAACCTGTTGGAGACGAGCTGATTTGGCTACAACACACATTTCCCATAGACCTCAGCCCGAATATATTTGGGCTCAGTCCCCAACGGGTTAAAGAACAGTCTTAGGGTTGCAGTATGGTGTTATGTTATGGTTTATGGGTCATTCCATGGGGTTGGGGCAATTTTTCATGCAATGTCCCCTGTAACCAAGGTATCAACTTTTGCAGTTCACCATGAGGATCAATTCAGATGTGGTGAAGTTTTGAGCTGTCCATGAAAAATTGCTCTCTTTTCTCAGTAATAAACATTGAAATTGGAAATCTTTTATGGATTTCAAGCAACAGGCATACAAAAAAAATCTACCACCGTTACAGGGACATCATGTTGCTTTTACATGGACAAGAAATTTTCATGAGTCAAATTGCAATATGTCATAGTCTTTGAGGAAATAATACTGGATGGGACCCCATTTTTTTGCTCATGCCATTATTGGAATATATTTGCCTGGTTTGAAAAAGATATGGATTTGAAGTTGTGGTATGTCACAAAAATTGCCCGAACCCCGTGGAATCGCCCTTAATGTAAAGTGCAGTTTTGAAGTTGGTCATTCAATTAGTGTAAACACTGGAGCAATTGTTGGCAGAGCTATATGTAATTGAATTGTTATCTTACCTCCTCGAAGCTTGTGAATGGTTTAATGACCATCTTGGAGGAATATTTTGTGACCCGGATATATTGCTTGGATGCTGGTTTGCGAGGATGGTTAGCGGCTTTGGCGTAGATAGCCATGACACGATGACGATGAAAGATCTTAGTACGCCGAGCAAAGACGTAGTCACGGCTGCTCATCGGAAACTATACAAAAGAAACAGTTGTATTACATGGTGACTGTTTAGAGTATGTAGCGATAAAAAATGGTACAAGCAAAAAACCTTTTTTTTTAAAGTATGAAGATTAATAACAACCCGGTAACATTTAATATTTTTTTAAAGTAGAAAATGTACGCTTTCTTCTGCATATTTTTTCATTTCATTTGGTGCAACAGATCTTGATCATGAAAAATCCATTTGGCACATGTGCCATTGTGTAGATTTTGAACATAATACACTGTTAAAAAAAAAAAAAAAAACAGAAAAAGAAACAGCAAAGTGATGTCAGCAGAGTCGCCATACAAAAATGTAATTTAAAAAACAGTTTTGTTGTAAATTTCTCCTCTAAGAATTTATGAAAGAGAAGGAAAAAAATCATTAGAGTTTTAAAGCTTACGTATTTTGGTTAAAACGGAACAAATGTGTTACTCCTGATGTATATTTTGAATTTCTCATGTAATTATTTGCAGGAGAAATTTACAACAAAAGTGTTTTTTGAATTACATGTACATTGTTTATGGCGACTCTGCTGACAGCAGATTTGCTGTAAACATACAAATATTTTTTACAGTGTAGGCTATGCTAACCAGAGTGCAGCAGTGCTACAAACGAAAGGTTTGTGTAATTGCAACTTCTCCTTGTTACACAAAATTGAATTGAGCATAACTTTTATGTTACAAAATGAAATTATACAAAATCAAACTCTATCAGAAAGAAAAATCTTTCGAATTTAATACGATACCACATACACTATTGCTCGAGAAGATTTCAGGTCTACATTATTTTTTCTTCCCCATTTCGTTCCATCTTTCAAAATAGATATTGCATATAATTTCATGCAATTCATTACTGGACTATGCATACTCAAAATACTGAATTATCCCTCAAGCAGGTATATTTTACTCAGGAAAATGTAGTATTTGCCATGCACATAATCTGGTATGTTGAATGCTAGACCATGTAATGTCTACAGTGCGTCCCAAAAGAACTGTACAATTTTGACAAGGCTACCAAATTAAAAATATAGGATTCTTGGGGAAAAGGTTTAGATGTATATAAAGCTCATATCCTCAACTATGACACACACAAAAATCTGAAAATAACGCATTCTTCAGTGAGCAATGCCCACTTTTATGAATGACACAAAAAATAGCCTGCGCAGGAATTCGCTATTCATTTATCACCTGGGTATGGCATGCCAAGAAGGATTCAAAGAAATAATGGAATGAATCAGCTAACAGAGCAAAAGCTAAAAGTGAAAAAAAAACAATCAATATTATGCAGAATGTAGTTTTCATATCCTTGATTTTCGATCCGACTTCAGTTTATTATTGTCTTTGTTAACCGATTTATTCCATTATCACTTGAATCCTTCTTGGCATGCCATACCCAGGTGATAAATGAATAGCGAATTCCTGCGCAGGCTATTTTTTGTGTCATTCATAAAAGTGGGCATTGCTCACTGAAGAATGCACTATTTTCAGAATTTTTTGTGTCACAATGATAGTTGAGGATATGAGCTTTATATACATCTAAACCTTTTCCACAAGAATCATATATTTTTAATTTGTTAGCCTTGTCAAAAGTGTATAGTTCTTTTTGGGACGCACTGTATAGGGTTTTCATGAACTTCTGAAAGGGCATGGTGTCCTTTCTAGGATAAGAAAACAAAACTTATAGCCCATCATATCTCTGCAATACTTACTGGAAAATAAGTAGCCCAGTAGACAATTTCTGTTCCTGTTTCTTTATCTTTATCCACAACTCCAGTTTCGATGACATGTTTGTCCCAGACCTTCCTATAGTCCAAGTCTGTTTGAACTCTGAAGAACGACTTCGCTGTACAGTCAGTAAATGTTCCAAATACTGAATGAATCAAGAGAAGAACAAAAAAAATGTTAATGGCCGTCTGACAGGAGTTGTAATAGCAAGGCAACCCCGTTTGTTTAATTCCCACAAGGAATTTTGTGTTTCCCCCAAACAGAAAAGGCAATACTTTTAAACAGAAAGTCACCACCTGCCGACCTTGTTCTATTTTAGAAAAAAAAAAGGCCTTTGATGCCCTTTTTATGAGAAAAAAAATGGCCGTGAATGCCCTATGAATTGGACAAAGTGCCCTAAATTTGGGAAGGAAAATGGCCTTGCCCTAAAAGTAACAAAATTTAAGGCCTGCCTCTACACATGCAATATTAATCATTTCAAACTGAAGACATTAAAATACAAGAAGATTTTACAATTCAAACCCAACATCAAGGTAAATCAAGTTTTACAGTAGGCCCAAGTATATTTTTAGTTGAAATGGTTGCTTTATCTACAAAAAGAAAACAGAAGTTTCTGTGAGTATCTTTTTTTGCCTTAATTTGAGTTGAAGGGTTTCATAAAATATCATTATTCCTTCTAGACATTTTAGGGCGCCGTTGCAGTTGCTACATGTATTATAGTAAATCATGGTAATTCCCATGGTAACATTGCTCAACAGCCAATCAAAGTCCAGCATTACCTGAAATTTACCATTGATGGTTCTTCCTTTAAGGGCAATGCTACATTATATTACACAAATTGATTGTAAAGTTTCATGCAACAGGACAGGTCTTCATGCAATAATCAGCATACTTATCAATATGTACAATGGGCAACAACAACATTTCCGGTGTTTTTTTTGTTGTAGTTTAGACGATAATTCAATCTTACATACCTTTGTATTCATACAGATAATCATGATCCATCTTCCTTCTCCATACCATCATCTCTGACTTTGACATGACCTTCTCCCAGGAGCTTAGCTGTGGTAGGTCTGGGTTAGGATCCGATCTAAGGATTCGAATCAGATCAACATCATCTAGGCACCTAGAAATAGATACAAAAGTGCAATTAGATATGTGGACATGTCAATATCTCGTCAAATATGCAAGGCTTGAAACTAAGAAAGAACTACTAAAATTTATATTTACAAATAAAATCTGAGAAAAAGAAGAAAAAAGAAGAAAGCAGAAAACAACAATGATTTTCTTGAAAAAGGATCCTTTCCAGGTTTTTCAAAAAATCACCTTTCCCAGCAGGACAGAAATGTATACGAAACATATTAAGTACATGTCAAACTTTCAGATAAAAAAATAGGAATCTCTCAAAGTTCAAAATTGTGAAAATTTATAGGTATATTGCGGATTTTGCTTTTACAGTGTGCACACACATGATTTCAGTAATGACAGCAAAAAAAAAAAAAAAAAAAAAAAAAAAAAAAAAACGACCCAAAAGACAAAAACTTACATGAAAGTATTCATATTTCGTTATATTGATTTCAGTGATAATAATGCATAATTCAGGTAATGAGGGTTTACAATGTAGGCCTAAATGTATATCCGTAGCATTATTCTCTGATAGTCTAAACCACATCAGTTAACTCATTTCATCATCACATCAAATTGGATACGGAAATGTTAGGACTTCTGTAGATTTCAAGTCTGAACTCCAACTTTATAGGAAAATCTATACAACTTAAAATTGATAAAACAGCTTAAACTTGATAACAATTGGTCTTCTAACGATTTGGTTTTAATTGTTGTTTGGTCCACTAATCATTTGGTATAATTGCAATAGTCTCAGGTCTAGATGGTTGAAGACAAGTGGCGATATAAACCCCTCAAAAAATGTCTTGCAATTCAACTTTGAGTCCTCGTATCTTTTTTGTTAATTGTCTATAATTCATTAAATTTATACCATTGGAAAGTTCATTTATTCCTCTTTACACTGATACCCCATTTGTAAAGGTTGTGCAATGCTTGAATGCACAGTATTCCCGAATACAAATCAAAGTCAGAAGTGGAAAGTTGCCAAATGAATGGCTATTGTTGAAAGGCAGAGTTTCTATTGAGTACCATTAAATGGGTCATGCATTATTCCTCAATGTTTTCACTTATTGTTTGGAAGAAGAAATGTGCCTTGCCCAAGCTTTTTGCTTGGCAGTGCTTATTTTTCATGAGTAGTCGTTTGATAAAGCTAGGATGGTGCGCTTATCAAATGTTGAGATACGGTTCAAGAACAGAGAACGATTGTGTGCTGAAATGGACAAAAAAAAAAGTTTGTTTTGATACTGCTTGCTTTGTTTGTTGGAGATGGATGAAAAAGAGATGAGTAGCGAATTTGTTATGCTGGAAACTTGCAATAACCTGTATGTAACCAATACACAAGTAATGCTCAAACCACTCGCTGGTTATTAAAACAGTTCTTTTTACAAACAAATTAACAACAAATACTACCTTAAATTACCTGAAACATTATTTGACATTCAACCTAGAGTATCCAACATTGTATTGAGCGCCTAACGCACAAACCAAACAAACACAAAGAAACACAAAAACCTTTTATACAGTTAAAAACTCGATGTAAGCAATAGCCATTCATTTGGCAACTTTCATTCGAGTTTGCGAGTACTGTGCATTCAAGCATAACATAACCATCACAAATGGGGTATCAATGTGACAAGGAATAAATCAACTTTCCAATGATATCAAATTTAACCATCATAAACAATCAAATAAAAAGATATGAGGGCTCAAAGTTGAATTGCAAGACATTTTTTGAGGGGTTTACTTCTATTTAACCATGTAAATTGAACAAGTTTTATCAGGCTGCAGGTCTCAATTTATTAAATGCCACTTTTAACCAAATTTAAGTATTAATTTTAGATACAGGGCGCTACAAACCCACTTGCCCGCTTGCCCGGGGCAAGTGAAAACCCCTGGCGGGCAAGTAAAGATCAAATTCACTTGCCCGATCGGGCAAGCCATGATTTGAGAGCAAGATATACATGTATGTGGGACATTTCACCTCAAAACACCATAAAATATGTGTTTATGAATACGAATCAGACAAAATATCACACACAAAAAAATGCCTTAATATTCTTGTATGCAATCTCCCTATACGCTCGTCATTTATGGACTCTTATTAGGTCTGAGATGGTAGTTGCTATTAAGAATTAAATCACGATTAGGGTCTAAACAAAGAAAATGAAAAGAAAATATGGGCAAGTGTCTTTTTCTTGTGGGCAAGCAAAACCAAATTTCACTTGCCCGACAGGGCAAGCGAAAAATAAAATTTTTGTAGAGGCCTGTAGATACCAAGGAGGGGTGAAATAGGCAAAATAAGGTAGAGTCTACATGTTTAACCTTGCTCAGATATGCCTGCTATTTACACAACTCTCGGCTTTGAGCAAATGAAAATTTAAATGAAGACAGACTCTGGGCAATGACAACGTAAATTAATATCATCAATATCATGATTTGAGTGTAAAAATTGCTCATCAACATTTTGTTGACCTTTTATACAAGTAAACTGAGGAGGTGGACGGAGCATTTTCAGTCTTCTCCCAGCTTACATCCCTGGTATAGCCGATCATCCTCTCCCAAATCTCTGCAATAAGTGCGAGCTGGATCATTGACACCAGCAGTGGATAATACTTGGATCAGGGATTATGCTAAACTGACCAGTCCCCGTCGCGAAGCGACGGGAACTGACGGATGATTAGTTGTGGGGCTGGTATACCCCGAATCTCTCACAAGTAATATATTTTTTTAAAAATGATACTCACATTGAATTTATGTAACTTCCAAGAATACAAGAGCAGATAGGTTCTTCCACATATTTATGTTGTCATAACAATGAGAGATTGATATTTGAAGGCAAAAATCAGTTCCAAACACGTAACTTGTGTTCATATCGCAGGTACGGTACATGGCGATATAGACCCCCGGTTGCGAGCGCCGTCTGCTAGCAAGCTAGCTAGGCGGCTAGAGCAGGCGGCTCTAGCGGGCCGTATGCGCTGCTGTTCAAAAGCACAGCGATTTTTTCTACTTCCGGGTCGACCCTTCAAAAAGGTCACCCATCAATATTCAACGTAAATGAACAAATCCCTTCTACAGCGCTGTCGCCTTCGGCGCCAGCGCTGTCTATAGTTAGGATTATGCCAGCAGGAAGAAGGAATCCGGGACAACCCGACTACCACTCATGATACGATGTCAATACTTTAGTTGACCATGGACAACCCGCTCGCCTACCCTGGACAACCCGCCCAGGGGGAGTTGTCCAGGTCGGGTGCGGGATCGGACAACCGGGTTGTTCGGTGGGCTGGTTGTCTGGTTCTCGGAAGAAGACGTAGGACATAGATCTAGATCTAGATCTAAGTTAGATCTAGCCTTTCTAGGCAAAGATCGGTTGTATTAAATAATAATGAAAAAAATAATCATTTAGATCCCTCTAACTAAGTAGCTATATTACCCCAAAATTAAAACAATAAATATAGTAAACAAATGATACCTCAAATTAAAGGTATTGATAAATACATTCAAAGCAAATTTTTTTTGGAAATCCACCATTCGTTATGGAGTTATGGCGATTCAAACATGCAACTGCAATGAACACATTCTCTACGCGATATTTTTGAGGATCCGTTATTGTGAGCAGAACTCCCTATTAGGGGCAAGCTATATACTCAAGTTAAACTTCTTGGTAAGATGAGTACAATAGAAAGATAATTACGCAAATATGCAAATTTTTATGAATATATAGCCTAGTTAGGCCCTATAGGTCTGGCTTGGGGGGGGGGGGGGACTGCAGTATGCAGTCTTTCATCATCTCTTGAGATCTGGGTTTTGAATGTTGACTCGCCAATCTCAGTGAAAATTTGCATGTACCATCACCTATCATTACTATTATTTGTTCTAACACGATATATATTCTTTTGCTAGATCTATAATACTTCATATAATAATATATCTTTCTTTTATCATTCTAATTACTTAAGAGGAAAGCTTGTTAACCGAGGCCAGGATGATCAAGTGGTATATGGAGAAAGAATACTTGACCCAAGAAGAAGATATTCCAAAACTTTATATGGCCTCAATAATCTAATATTTGGTTAAATAAATACTTTCTCAACAATTTACTTGGTAAAAAAAAAAAGGAATACTATTTTTCCTATATATCACTTTTAAATAATAATTAGAACTATGTTCTTCTTTCTTTTCTTTTCTTTTCATTTTTTTTTCATTCAATATTTTTTGTTATACGAAATGAGAGTGCATGCATGATCTGAACCTTAATATGACAAATGACGTGAGTGACAAAAGTCATGTAAATAAAGAGCAAAATGTATTGTTAATATGTTTTACGCTGGAAAACTTTCAGAATATTGATTTTGGTATAAGATTATGTTGGCATTAAACATATTTTGCCTTTGTCTTTGCTTTTGTGTGGGAATTATAATTGTCCATAATATGTAACCAGGTAACTGTAGTATTAATGTTGATTTATCTATTATTGTCTATGTCATATTTATATGATATTCTTTGGAATTAAATATAAAATATTGTTAAAATTAAGTGTTACACTTTATTTTACACATGTTTTTATTCAGCTTCTGGGCTTTTTTTATTTTATTTTTTTAATGAATGAACCATTTTTTTAACTTGAATTGAATTGAATATGATACAAAATAATTCATTGACCTCTTCTCAAAGTAGGGCATTAACATTTATAACATATATGTGAAATTTATGAGTTCTTATGTGTTTATTCCAAGAAGATATTTTAAATGTTTATTGTACCCTATGATCGAAGTTAAAGGAAAAATTAACCAAATTATTCATCATATTTCTAGTGCTTTCAAAAAATGTAATTATAACAAGATGAAATGTTTGTAGACTAAACTATCTGTCGTACTTGTTGATTTATTAGATGTCTAATAAATATTTTTAAATAAAACAATGATGATGGTATAAGGTTGTTTTACATCTAGGTTCTGGAACTTAAAGATGAGGGTCAGATTGAAAAAAAATAGAGAAGAAATGAGAAGAAAAGAAAAAACAACAATCACAGAAAATTATATTCAAAAAATTATGTGGAAAAGTGGGAGGCAATGAGAGAGAGAGAAAAAACAACAATGTCGAGAACCTATTTAAAAAAAAAAAATATAAAACAAAAAAAAGATGAAAAAGGGGTTGTGTCAGGATTATGAAACTGATTAAAAAAAATAATTATCTAGATTACATGTAAAAAATGAAAAGAACTGAAAAATATTGGCAATGAGAAGATATTTAAAGTCAGAGGAACAAATAAATGTCGGGAAAAAATAAAGAGATGTGATAAATGAATAAAATAAAATAAATATATAACTATAAGGAAAAATTGGGAAACATATATTTTTACTAGAAGTCACCATATGCCAGTCCTATAAACGAAAAAGAAGAAAGAAAGCCATAACTAGCATGCATTGCTTGTTCGTGACCACGCAACCGCCCGCGCCGAGATGTGAATAGAGAGTGGAGGGCCCGCAGCTGCAAAGTCAATGCGGATTATTCTCAGGTATGTTGTTAAATCATGCATTAAATTTACATACATTAACAAAGACCAAATGGCAACTAAAGTCAAATCGATGACTTTTATATCGGACATTGCTTTGCGTCTTGTCTTTGAGGTAAAATGAGACACAATTGCAAACTTGCCGAATAGTAATTTCGTGAAGAAAAAACCTTCGCGAATCCATTTATCCATGGGAATGGAACGGCGCCGGGATATTATGATGATATTTTTACAGTATAAAATCGAGAAGAATTTTACTAAATCAATTGATTCAAAGAATGATGTGATAAAGACAGATTTAATAAGCGATTGTCAAACTTTCCTCATGCATGCAATCTTGAGTTTGCAGCATAATTTCTTGAAAAATTATGTTTTCCGATCATTTGCAAGTGCGTGAGGACGAAAATTAAACCCGGAAGTCAAATCTTGCGCATGACGATAATTCTACGATGGCGGCAGTTTCAACAGGTAAAGAGTGACGGGATTGTCTCCTAAAATGTAAGATTATAACATTAAAAGTAGTGAATCAAAGTTCCATGGTAAAATATATCATTTTGTACTAGTTCGGAACATGTAGACCTATTTTCATTTTAAAAAATGATTTGATCTTCCCAAGAAAAAGGGGAAATAAGTGCCGTGAATTTAACACGGCGATAGATAGGAAGATGTCATAAACGCGAAGCGGCTGCGATCCCTAAACTAAGTTAGATCTAACATAGACCCTATTAATTTTTTATCTTCTCTAACGTTACATCATACATGTAAAATCATTAACAATTTGACTTTGAATCATGACCCTCATCCATTCATTGGCGATTGGATTTAGAATCTATTTGAGTTTTTAAAAACAGTTGAATTGCTAACCCATCAATTTGGCGATTGGTGATTTTCTCCTGATCCCATGCAAAAAGTGCACCTCCAAATATCACATAATTTCGCCTCTTTCCCTTCAGATACCTCCTCGCAAAACCAACGGCAAGAGATTGGAGTGATCGCTCAGAGTACATTGATCTATACAAACACATCATTTGTTCAAGCCTCCTCAATCTTTGAGCAGCATACACATTGCACTGTCGAGTCAATAGCCCGAAAATTGTAGCTACATGCTCAGAGAACGTCTTCGCCGAAGGTCCCCAGAAGGCAAAGCGGAGAATCCGTCCAAAGTCGCTGCTGCTGCTAAAAACATTCGAAGAATCCCACTTCCCATGGAACTGTCTCCGACAGTTTTTAGCCACATTGCATGCATTAGAAGTCACATATTTTCCCGAGAGTAGGGCACGATTCCTTAAAATAGCCTGAACAACGGTCATATTGTCTTATTGAGCCATTTACTGGCAAGGAACAAGATTTTTTAAAGTAGAAAATCACTTGACCTCTTTTTTTGCCCTTTCGTAATTCAGCACATGGTCATAATCGATCTAATAATTTTTTTGTCATCGATATATACATGACTAGTAGTCTTTGCTGGAACTGCATAGAAAGCCTTTGAAACAGAATGTGGCAAAAAACATACACACAAACACATTGGCGGCGATCCCGGGGGGGGGGGGACGTGTCCCCCCCCCCCACGATTTTTTTTTTCTGGGGGGATCGTCCCCCTCGATTTTTAAAGCTTAACATATTTTTATGTAGTGAATAGCTTGTGAAGCTAATAAAGAGGTAAAATGTATGTCAAATACAATGCTAAATGTTATTATAAGGCAAAATTTTCGGCTTTGCACTCGCAAACATTTTCATTAGTTTCTGCATAATGTGCGAAGTATGCGGATTTTTAGTGTATTATTTTTCACTTTAGGGTGTTTCCGTCCCGTCCAGTCGTTACATGAAATCACCGCGCTTGCACACACACACACACACACACACACACACACACACATATATATAATTCATATGTCCTAGAATCAAAACAATAGGCCTACATTGTGAGAAAAAAAAATGAATTAGAAGAAATGTCAAATGAACACTGAGAAAGATGAATACACTTTATCTATCTATCTATCTATCTATCTATCTATCTATCTATCTATCTATCTATCTATCTATCTATATATCTATCTATCTATCTATCTTTCTGTCTATCTACCGGTATCTACTTATCAATCTTTCTAGGCATAATTATTATCTATCTATAAAGACAGATTAGACTTGCAGGCTATACAAAGAGTTGGAGGCTTAGTGATGGATCCAGGTGGGTGCACACCCCTCTATTTTTTTTTAGTCTCATTATTATTTTTTTTTTTTTAGAATCATGTAATGAGCAAACATGTTAACATCAGATTATATCAAAGAAAATTTCCTTCTGTGCCTCATTTTCAAATTCTAGGTCCTGTTTAGGCCTCTATTAGTAAACCTGTATCCCCCGCTGGTTTTAAGTGCATTTGAGGCAAGGGAAACATGCAATAAATATACATTTTTATAGAATATTAACTACGAAAAATACCTAGATGTCATTATGTTTCAAAAAAAATTATCAGCCAAGGCCTCCCACAAAAATAAACAACAACTAAAAACCTAAATTACACAATTTTGCAAGGGATGTCCACAAATTGGCAACTAAGCATATAAAGTATCGTTTTAGTTTACTTTTAAAAGGAGAAAGAAAAAGATATTTATGAACAAAGGTAGTTTCAGCCTGATCGGTTACAAAGGTTTTTCATAAATAATCTACTGCTTCATGAATATCTTTCTTTTTCATAGCACAAAAATTTTAAGAAGATAATAGTTTACTATAGATATGCCCATATTCTGATAATCACAAAATCCCATTTATGATATATCTCTGAAATCTTTTGCCATTGGCTTATCGGATGAACCCAATTTTTCAAAAAAAATGTATGATGTCTTTGAGACACTTTTCTCCAAATCTACCACAAATTAGATTTGGAAACAGAATATATACATCCAACTTTAAAAAGAACTCTGCAGCCCTTGTGCTTTTACAGTTGACAAAATTGATAAATCTTCATTTTTTCCAGGCATGAGACATGCAGATATAAATATAAATACATGTTTGTTAACCAAAAGTTTCAAGCAATGCACAGAGAGGGGGACAAATCTTTATGAAGGGAGAGAGGTGACTCCTAGAATAATGTGGTCCAAGGAGCATCATCAATCACATCACCCTTAGGCCTTCCCGCCCAAACCCCCATTAATTTTTTTTTTTAAATCTTATTTTATTATTATTTTTTTTTGCAACATCAAAAATAATTTCTCAGTGATCATTGGTCAGAATATGGCCTGATTTGAAAGACTACACGCACAGGTGAGAAATGTACACATAACACGTGTGCAAGATCCACGGCCACACGTACACTGCACTGATCTAAGTTTAACTTCATATTCTGCATGAGCTTGATCTAACGTTAGCAGCAGAGGGATTGAAGAATATTTTTGAAAAGGTGAAAATGGAGTATTACAAGCGAATAGCGACGGGATCTGCCCGACATTCTAAACCCATTGACCTGAAGTTTTCTTATGGCACAGCGGGTTTTCGATGCAGGTAAATAAATCATCACAAAACTGTCATTTTGTCAACCATAATACTACTACTAGATCGAATGATGGACTCGACGTGCAAGTCCTGCGCACTGACTCAGTGACTGTGTTGCATGTGTTGGTGTGTTGTCTGGCAGCTACGACTTACGTGTTGTTTTGGCCGTAAAATGAAATAAGCTTCAAAAAGACTGTTAATTTACATCTAAATTAAATGATTTATACAATTTCATTCTTCACTCAGTGAGTGCCACATCAAATATACCTGCAGAATGTTTCACAAAGGCCAAAGCTCTCCCTTGTCGGCTCTTGCTCTCAGAGTCTCAAGTCTCATGGCATGCATGTACTTTGAGTCTTAGGCTCTAGTCTGACTGGAATAACCTATCAATGTTTCACAAATCTTCTCTCAGTTTTGTACTTGACCTACGTCACTGTCTCAACGTAAACCCTGTCCCGTACTACCCTCGTCTGTACCTGTCACACACATATATTCCTCTGCACCAACTGCAGTTCTCCAAACTGGAGGAAATCAAGCGAGCGAAGAAGATCGAGAAGAAGCTTACCTTTCATTTTCAACATTCATTATGATTAGCCTACTGTGACAAAACACGTCATGACAATTGCAAAACTAATTTGATTTCTCTGTTAGATCATCTATCATCTATACTTACTTTGAGGATCTGAATTGAGTATTGAATTGAATTGAGTATTTATTATCCAAATACATAATTACAAGGCATATGAACATGACATATGATAACATAATAGGATAAATGGTATCAGAAAAATAGCATAAATGCTAATCGGGTCTTGTACCAGGCAGACATTGTACTTACACATGTATTTTGACATAATAATATTAATATGCATAGAATTATCCTCGAGCTTCTTATGATTAAAAAGAACGTATTTACAATATTTACAATATTTGCTAACTTACATAATTAAAAATGTATAAAGTTATTCTAGCTACTTAAAGGTAGTATCAGCCTTTTTCACAAATTGCGAAAACTAATGCAACTTGGCATAATTGTAGAATATGATCGACCTATACTGTCTATTCAATCTTACTGTCATAGGTTGCCTAGATCAGTAATACGAAACGAAAATCTGACTACCAATCTTGACCAGCTCTCCATCAACATCGTTGATATTACAGCGCATGCAGCATGGACCGTACACAGCAATATACACACAGCGCATCAGCGTGCATTATTCTCTGCGCTAACGGTCAGCGGTTCGCACCGTACGGTATATTTTTCAAGGTTCGAAAAAAAAAAGGAATGAATTTTGATAATCGCAATATAATGACAAACATATACATTTGAGCTTAATCATGTTGTGGGAAAATATAGTCATTGGTATACTACTATATCCTCTAAAAACTAGAAATTTAATATTTTTGCCTGCAAAAGGCTGACACTACCTTTAAGGTAATAATTGTTAAATATGTATTTCTTAATACACTAGGAATATGTATATATATATATATATATATAATATCTTTAATATATGATATATATATATGATATATATATATATATATACTACAGTCGGCCTAAAAAGTACTATACACTTTTTAAATAGCTAACAAAATAAAAAATATATGATTCTTGGAGGAAAAGATTTATATATATGGCTCATATTCTCAAACTTCATTATTGACACAAAAAATTCCGAAAATAACCCATGCTTCAGTGAAGTAATGCCCACTTTTGTAAAGACATAAAAATTTGGCCTGCACAGGAATTCACTATTCATTTGCACCTGGTTTTAGGAACGCCATGAAAGAGTCAAAATTAATGATGAATCGATCGGCCAACAAAGCCAAAAAAAATTGAAGTCAAGCATAAATCGATGATTTGATGAAAGAAAAAACAAAGGTGGAAACATAAACATTTTTGCATAATATTAATTTTTTTTTTTCTGACTTTGGGTTATCTTTGACTCTGGTTGGCTGATTTATTCCATCGTTAATTTGACTCATTCATGCGTTCCATAACCAGGTGCAAATGAATAGTAAATTCCTGCCAGGCTAATTTTTGTGTCCTTTCAAAAGTGGGCATTACTTACTGAAACATGCGTTTAATTTCTAATTTTATGGTGTCATAATGATAGTTGAGGATATGAGTCATATATACATACAAACCTTTTATCCAAGACTTAATTTTTATTAAGTAGCCATTCAAAAGTGTATAGTCTTATTTGGGACGCACTATATATATATATATATATATATATATATATATATATATAGCAAGGAATAACAAAGGGCATTTATGGTGATTCATAATATATGTTCGTAGGGATTTACGAAAGGAATGTAAAGATCTGCTGTCTCGAATTTGGTTGGCAGTTCATTCCAAAATGTTGCACCAACAAAGGAGAAGGAGAATTTCCATAGTTAGTTTTTACTTTGGCAAATATAAGACTATGTCTCTGATTATGCCTTGTATCATACTGATGTGAAACAAAATTGCAGTAATTTGCAATTGCATGAGGCAGGTTTGTCGTTTAATTAAGGTTAAACATGAATGAGCAAACACAGAGCTTGTGTAACTGAAAAATATTCAGAATCTTTAGGTTTTCAAATAAAGGTCTTGAATGAGTCATGAATGGGCTAAATGTAATGGCACGTACTGCCATCTTCTGACTTATATGCAGACATTTCAAATTTGATTCATAAGCACTTCCCCAAGCTTCAATTCCATATTCAAGGTGTGGTTGCAAAAGAGAGTTATACAGTAAAACTAAAACACTGGTAGGGACAACAAGACACCAACCTTTTTCCTTATGTTCGCATTTACTTTTCTTATATGGGTTTTCCAGCTCAGTTGGTTATCTATATTCAGGCCGACAAATGATACACAGTCCACTTCCTTAATGACAGTATTTAACACCTTCATTTCCCCAAGGGTATTAAAATGTCTCTGTTTCCCTCGTATCATAATGTAGTTAGTTTTTGATAGATTTACAGTGTGTTTATTCACATTACACCATTCAACCACATCTTGTAAATGTCTATTAATCTGTACCATATCTATCAACCTCTCGGGCTGGAAAAGTATGGAACAAATTTGTATCATCAGCAAAAATCTTAAACTTAAAGTATTCTGACGATTTCGGCAAATCATTAATGTAAATTAAAAAGAGAGTTGGTCCTAAAACAGATCCTTGAGGGACTCCACAGGAAATCAACTTTTTCTGAGACAAATTTCCTTCATAGTTGGCAAATTGATATCTATTGCTTAAATTATTTCTGATCCATTAGAGTGGTAGGCCTCTTACCCCATAATATTCTAGTTTACTGCATAATATGTCATGATTTATAGTATCAAAGGCCTTCTTGAAATCAATAAATACTCCCAAAGTTATTTTACCTTCATCTAGTGATTTAGACATATCATTGGCTAAACTAGCTAAAGATAACTTGGTAATATATTTTTTTCTAAAGCCATACTGTTCATCGTAGAACAACTTTTGTTTCTCAAAATAATAAAGTAGCCGCTTATTCACAAGCTTTTCAAATACTTTACCCAATAGTGGCAGAACTGATATAGGCCTATAATTACCTAAAACATCCTTTTCACCTTTCTTAAAGACAGGTGTAACTTTCGCAATTTTCATATTGTCGTGGAAAGCCCCTTGTGTAAATGACATATTAAAAAAATAAGATAGTGGAAAAGCAATTTTATCTGCTGCATCTTTCAATAACTGGGCAGGGATGTTATCAAATCCAAATGATTTTTTAATATTTAAATGATCGAGCTGAGCTTTGGTCTCCAATGGTGTAACAGGTTTCCAGAACATAGATCCCCCATCATGCCTCGTGACATGATTCGTGAAAGGGTTTTGCTTCATTGACTTCCTCTATTTTGCTTGCCAAATCTGATCCTACATTTACGAAAAAGTTATTGAAAGACTCACATATATCACTTGGAGATGTAATTACTTTTCTCTCCCCATTAGATTTCACACTTAAATTTTCAATTTGATATGTCCTTGACTTGTTTTTACCCAGGAGTTTATTTATTGACTTCCAAGTCTGACTTGTATCTTTTTTATGAGTTTCAAATAAATGACAGTAATGGTTTCTCTTTGCATTTCTCAAAACAGTTGTGAGGATATTCCGATAACGTTTATATTTATCAACATACTCGTCTTTAAATTTTGAAATGATCATTTTCTTTAATATACAATTTATGTTTAACCTTAATTGACTTCTTTATTGCCTTGGTTATCCATGGTTTAGAGGCAGTTTCTGTCCTAATTTTTCTTTTAACAAATGGTGCGTGTGCATTACATATTGTGGTAAATATTTTGATAAAGTTATTGTAAGCCTCGTTAACATTTTCAGAACTATATACTGCTTCCCAATTTTCTGAAGAAAGATCTGCACAGAACTTATTTTTGTCATATTTTTTGTAACTTCTAGATAATATAGGACATTTGTCTCTCGTCTCATTAAAATGGTCTTGATTCAAAAGGGCAAAAATAGGTAAATGATCTGAGACGTCAGTAAGAATAGTTCCTGACAAAATCGAGTTATTGACCATATTGGTGTAAATATGATCAATCAAAGATGACGATAATTTTGTTATTCGCGTGTCCACGTCTATGATTTGATACAGCCCAAGGCAAGAAAGTGTTGTCAAAAAAGCTTCTTTTGTGTTATTTTTACAAAGTACATCTATATTCATATCTCTCATTAGGATGCATGGCTTTCTATCAATTTTGAATTTTTCTAATGAACGAATTAAACTATTTTGAAACTCCACCACATCAGTATTTGGTTTTCTGTACACAACTCCAAAGATAATTGAACAATTGTTTATGGTAACTTCGGCCCATAATGTCTCAGCGTGATCTACATATACCCGTTGGCGTTTAATAGCCTGTATTTCAGGGAAGATTTTATATACATCTCTACCCCACCACCTCGCATACCATTATCACGACAATTGATTTCTAGATTATATCCATCTAATGAAAAGAGATCAGGGCCCCGTAAAGGTTTGCAATCAATCGCAAAGTGGCAATAGCCAATCAAGATCGTTGTTACAAGCGCTTTTGGTTTTAAAGACTGACCAGCAGCCAATCAGAGTAGTTCTTTCAAATTTGCAATCAATCGCAAACCTTTGTGTTACGGGGCCCTGGAGATGTAACCTGCCAAATTTCTGACAGTCCAATTACATGGAATTTACAGTCTAAGATATTTTCATACAGAAATTAAAAAAATTATCAAAATTTTTATTCATCGATCTGATGTTAATATGAGAAAGGGTAAGTGAATTGGTATAATTTCTTTTTAGGGTTGAGTTGAATTCATCAGGGGAAAGTTTATATGACTCAATATTTATATTGTGATTGTCATTAGTAATCATATTAGCTAAATACATTACACATTGAACATATATATTTTGGGATATCACTTGATCTTAATAAGATCAGCTTCGGTAGAGATGACAATGGCAGGCGTTTCTGAGTTCTTCTTCACAAGAATCCTGCCATTGCTTGTCCACAGAAAGCGATGACCCTTGTCTTTCCTGGCGAGATTGGTCTTGTACAGGAGTTCTTTTACCGATGGCAACAGGTTCTCGTTGATGAAAACGTTTCCATCTCCTCGCATGCCTGAGATGATATCTTTCACCTTTACATCCTTGAGGGTCTTGCGTTGTTCGTAGACTCTGTCCCTCGCCTTCCTCGATGTGAAGCGCACAATGATGGGTCTTGGTTTCGGTTTCGTTTTTTTTTGCTCAGTCTCGGGAGAAGCATCTTCAGCACGCTGACCAATACGATGTGTAACATCAATATCACTTGGTGATATACTTGAGTCGACATGCTTTAGGACCTGCATGACAACAGCATGTATATGCGGGGATACTTGCTAGCTCTATGTTCTGCCTTCGACTGTAGTGTTCCATACTCCGCATGTCAGACTCCAATTTTCTCACTTTATTTTGGAGATCGTGTTGCTTTCCTGCAGGTTTTTGTTTGTTGCTTCAAGTGTACACATTCTAATAGTCATCTCATCAAACTTTTCACTCATGAAATTTATCGAGTCCAGTACCTGTGCCTGGCCAGCCTTTACCGAGGTCAGGTCAGTTCCCATTGCTGATAACTTTCCCATTATGGCATCGAGTGATGTAGTACTGCATGCTCCATCATCCTGCCCTGGCCGGCATGCATTGCAAAGCGCAATGCCGTCCTCGTTTTGCTGGACGCCTTTCTTAGTTGGGCAAAGCGTGCTCTTCATAATGGAAAGATGGAAACGTAACGATAATGTATATTAGGAAGTGAGAACAGTCCCGGTCCTTATAGACAAGCAAAGAGCTCACTTACATGAAAATAGATACATGGGACAGTACAACCAAAATGGGTATAGAGCAAAGCAACCACAGAAGAAGATAGAAAAACAGTCACAAATTCTCAATAAACACAGATGAGGTGAGATGAGGATCACAATTTATTTCCAGATGATGATGAGAAGTTGTTAAAAATAATCAGGCTCATGAAGTCGGTCGTAGAAGCACTAAAAAATAATATAGATTTGCAGAGGTTTGCAGAGTAAAAAAATAAATCTATCTCCATTCATCATGATGACTATAATTAATGCAAAAAAAAAAAAAAATGGCCTCAGAATTGCCTTTCTCTTGTATGTAGTTAAACGATTAATCGAGTTGTATAGTTTGCAATACGATGCGCATCAGCAGTGAATCGATTGTTGAGTCAGCGAATCAGACAAGATTTTGAATAGGAAATGGGCTGGAAATTAGGAAATTTCTTCGAATGCGAGCATTATTTAGAAAGAGCTAGCTGATTTGTGGAAAGACTGTTTAGGTGTGTGACAATACAGACATTGCACAAATGTTACTTTTGCTTTCTTTTACTAAATTCCAGTGGCCATTTTACCATCGAGAATTAGAGCTTCTCAGATGTGCTATGGCTTCACCGAGGACACTACCACTTTGTGGGAGCCATCCTGGGGCTGCTTCCAGTAGTGACTTGCCAACACTAAATGTTGGCAACATGTGCAATTCCATGTCACAAAGGGAGAACTCCCCATATGGTGTGCACAAAAACTATTCAAAATGTCTCTTTATTTCCATTCTAATGATAGAACAGCTTTTTTTTTCATGATATATTATGACTTTCATATATTTACAAGTCATCCCATGAAAAGATTCTTTATTCTCCCTTTAGAATCAAGACAAAAGGGGATTTTATTACAATGTGTACAATAGATATGGGAAAGATCTCCCTGCATTACATCACACATCATGGTCGCGTTGCCAATTGGAGGATCTCCATATCATAAGTGATCTCAAAATCTAAAAATTCATATCTCTCTTATTCATTGCCTGATTTTTCTTAAATTTTCCCAATATGTTTTGGGGGTTTGTCTCCATTCACTGAAGCTAAATTTCTCTGAGGGGATAATTCCCCTTTAACTAAATACTAGATGTAGAGGACGCACAGAGTCTGATCGTCAGTCTATATTTACTTCAATGGACATAATAATGTACAGCAACTGACATGACTGAAATGAGTAAGCTAAATATGCACAATCAGGGTGCACAACTGTTGTACAGGGTAAAATTAGAAAAAATGACTGAAAATGCTTTTTTTGTTTATTCATATTGTCATAATATGGAAACTACCAAAATGACAAGGACTAAATGTGAAAAAAATAGTAATTAAGTTATGCTAAATAGCAATTAACGACCGGTGTCAATACACATAGAAGCATATATAAACAAAAAAAATTTGTATTTACAAAAATAAACTGTTGACAATTCTGAAATTTGCAGGAAACAATCATCACATGGTAGGTTCTCAGCCATAGCAATATCATTTAAAAGAATTATCAGGAAGTTGGTCTCCTAGCCTTACAATAATGACAAGAAAATACAGGCAATTTCATGTATTACTTACATACGTATTAAACTACTTTTATTCAATGTCATATATTTCTTGTTTGGATGAAGTAAATTCCACCAAAATTCAGAGAGCACTTGAAGATAATTTGAATGCTTCAATTCAAATTTCATAATTCTGTACCAGTACTTTTGAAAAAATGATAATTTCTTGCAAAATTATTTCTAAATTTCCATACTTTCTTTTGAAACCTTCTGCGTTTTGCCCAAATGCAAGGTAATGATGGGGGTTTCACATATTAAAGTGGGGCTATCAAAGATTATTCAAGTATAGACAGGTGTACAGGATACAGATTTCATGAAAAACAGTTAAGATAAAAAAAAAATCTGACAACAAAAAAAACCCCCCATAAAAAAAAAACTTACTTGTTCATCACTCATTCTATTCATGATTCTGTGACCTACATGTGACAAGTAAGATACGGCAATGACTAATTTTTATTAAGAATTGGATAAAATTTTAAAAAATATACTTCCCATCACTCAAAATTTCTAACATTTCACAGAATACTTGATAGAGTATGCCCTTGTAAGAAGAGAAAAAATCAACACAATATAATGAAAGGAATGTAATATGTTATATGATTATATTGTGAAAATACCCCCACAAAGAAGCAACAAAATCTCAGCGACTAATTTTTTAAGAATTCTTAAAATAGTCCACAGCTTGAAAAATGTTGTCTTTCCACCAGATCAATGGATACCATTGTGTAGAGTGGACTTTGCCCTACTTATGGCTAAAAAAATATATCTGTCTGACCTTGCATGACATGACAACATTAGTTGAAAGGTCAGAAGGTCACTTGAGTGAGCCAGGTTACACATCATACATCAAGATTACCTAAAGCATGATAACTTTTTTCCTGTGGAGGCAGACTATTTTAAATGGTACCATTGGAATGCCAGTGAAAAAACAAAGCAGACCATATATAAAACACATGGGGGTAGTCTCAAATTTCAGACCCAGAAATCGCATTTCAAGTGATATTTTTAACTTGTTATTTCTTGGGTTACACGCAAAAATTGCCATTTATCGATAATTAGCATTAATTAATGGACACTTAAGAAAATGTAAACATTACAAAAATCAGGATAGGAATAATGAGGTGTATTTGTTGATACAAGTGAAAATCTCAAGGCAATTGGTAAAGATTTGAGCAATTTACAACAGTTTTAATGCTGAAAAACAGAGTTGTGCACCCTGATTGTGCTTATGATCTATTAAGATAAAAATTTGTCACTTAGGGGTAATAATGGCCCCCTCTTTCACATTTCCTATTACTACCAATAAATAAAAAGTCCAATAATATTCTAATTAAGTAAAAATACAGTCAGACTATATACCTATGATATACAAAGGAAAGTATAAACCTGTGACTTCTCATTTGCGTATTAATTACCATTACATTGTATGTTAACAACTTTGTGAGGCCATAATTATGGCCCCTATTGTAACGACTGTATGAATTAAAAAATATTATGCTAATTAATTATGGTAATGTATAATAAATGTTGTTGGGTATTCCTCAGACACTTTTTAACCACCAAAAATGATTTAATCAATAATTGGTTCGGCCAAAATGTCGAAATTTTGCAGTCATTGCAATACATATATTCATGTACATAATCATACATTGTATGTCAAGTTAATGTCCCCATCTGCGCTTATACACTGTTTATGCATTGGGAGCCATAATTACCCCAAGTGACATCTTCAATTTGATCCCTCTTTACAGCTCTACTATTGAAGATATTCAGGTGAAGTTTTTCTGTCGTGTTTGTTAGTTCCTATTGTTTCTGTTTCAATCAAAATTTCATCTTAAATGATTTTGATTAATGATATCACACCCCAAATAAAAAAGCAGACTTGCCACTTTCCAACGAACAGAATTGTGATTGCCGTACATTTTAGGCTCCCCTAAGCACAAAATTTGAAGTAAATGGCTTATTTTTGTCATGATAGTAGGAAAAGTTTAGCTAGGCATGTGTAAAAATTTAATTATCATGGTGTAATGCAACAAAGAATTATAAGCTCTCATATACAAAGGGGCCATAATTACCCCAGTCTCCCCTATAATTTCTGAAAATGTTAAATCTGTTTTAATTATCCATTACAACATTATAGTAATTTAACCAATCATTTCTAAAATAATTTACTTTGATGTTGGGCTTGACCAGTTGATGTATCATAAATTTAGTTCAGAGGCAACAATCATTGATTTGTTCTCTAATTTCAGAGCTAGTCAGCTATTTATTCAGTGATCACAGATAACTAACAATGATTCTTAGCTGAGGCAACTTCTAAACACGATTTGTTTTCTAATTTCAGAGCTAATCTCCTAGATTCTGTGATGTTTAGAATGGGTATCCTAGCTTCGCTCCGCTCTAAACTAACAAAAGGTAAATATAATCACCATATGGATAGTCTATTATAAATTATACAGGCACATGTTATAAATTACGCTGGTACAACCTTCAAAGGTGGCAACACAACAGGTACCCTAACAATACTCGTGAGCACTAGAAAAGGACTCCATTAATTTGTCCTATTGTTCAAAGTTGACTCAAGTATGATGTAGTTTGGACAAAGTAAAGAGAAATGTTCTTAACCTTGAACTTTCTGTGACCTTCAGAACATTCCTTTGAATTTCAATTTTGGTAGTCTTGAAAATCTTACATTTTGGCTTAATCTTCATGAACAAGAGCTCATTACTCCACTACCAGTAAGTACACTGTTAGGAAAGACACTTTGAAATTGTGATGATTGTCATCTAACAGTTACAGCTACATGTACTTGACTTTATATTTAAAGGCATTTATTACTAACCACACCCCCCCCCCCCTCCCCCCCAAAAAACAACAAACAAACAAACAAAACAAAACAAACAAACAAAAACAACAACAACAAATGCAATGCAACTACAATGCAACTTTAAGCCTTAATAACTTTTGGGGTTATTTCGATTGTTGGTTTTCATACCATTGAAAAGTTTGTTCCTTTTTTTATTGATACCCAATTTGTATGTTATGCTTTCCTGTAAACTATGTCAATTCAATATTTGGTGACCATAAGCACCATGCCCACTGTTACAAGTCAAGCCCTGTTTAACCGTCCATATTTCCAGTAGGCTGGAAATTGGAGCTTGTCAAAATATCGATCTTTTCCTGGATGGAAGCATTAGCCCAACTCTTGATAATCTTCTTTTCTGCTCTTCTTCCATCTAGCTACCATGGGCGTGATGATAACCGCATCTCATAACCCGGAGGAGGATAATGGTGTGAAGCTGGTAGAACCCATGGGGGAGATGCTGGTACCGGTATGGGAGGGATATGCTACCAGGATGGCTAATGCTAGGTAAGCACAATATAGACAATCAAAATAACAAAAGTTTGATACAGCACGTTTTCTTAAAGACATAAAGTACTAAATACAATTCTAACTTCAATTTTGGTACATATAATGTTTTCATGGTCAGTTTCCGTGATAAGGTATCATTCACAGATTCATTGAGAAATACCACAAATAATATCACATGGGTCAAAAGTAAACTACATTTTATTTAGTTATACTTTAGTTGAGTAAACTGCAAGTTTTTGATATCTTTGGAATACTTGGCATCTCTAGTGTCAGAAAATAGATAGAATTTAAGTGTGAATTTTGAACACTTATTGATAGATTTGAGCTGGAGGGGCACATATCTGGAACAGACAAGGCATGTAAGGAGGAAGGAAAGACCATCAAAATGTAAACTAATCTGACATAGATTGATTTCACATGACATTTTTAGTAATCCCCCTACAAAAAACATACATTCTGGTTTTAAAGAGAAATAAAGAAAAATTTGGCTCCAAATTTGTGTACACTGTCATGATTACCCAAGTTTATTTGGTTAACTCTTAATTTTCTGCTTTTAATCTCTTAATTTTTCTTACAGTGATGAGGACCTGGAGTCCACTGTGAAGGCAGTGGTAATGGAAGCACAGGTTGACATCTCAGCACCTGCTAATATCTTTGTAGCAAGAGATACAAGGTAAAACAAACATAGACTGGTTACATGGCCATTACTAGAGGCGAAGGCAGAGTGATGTGACACCTGTCCCCTCTTCCCCTTACCCCCTAGCTTCTGATAATATCTTTATATTGATATATAACTGGACTATGTGGCACTAGCGATCAATACACCAGTTTACTAACATATGCAAATTGTATGCATACTTTTTTAATAAAGGTTGTTCTTGACAACCCGAAAGCTTGCCAGATCCTTGCTCGACATAGCAACAACTAATGTATGCAAATTGGATTCCTTGTATTGTAGTTCATTTTTTTATTACAGGTTGTTTGCATACCTTGTTACTATGTCGCCTGGAAAAAGTATGCATAAAATATGAATATGTTAGTAAACTGTACAGGCCGCACAGAACTAATAGTAGGCCCAGTCACATTATTTCGGATGGTTATGTCAAAGGTTGATGCCAGATGTTAATAATGCATTGTTGTGACATTCTGTGTCGCTGCGACATTACCGGTTGTAACAGGGCTACTGTTGGTGCTAACAACGGGTTCTGTGCGGCCCCGCCTGGTCTATTGGTTACTGGTTAGGCTTTGGAACAAAATTGCATGCAACAGTGATCTTGTTTTTGTCATTGGCATTTTGTAATTGATTGCAAATCTTTGTGTTACAGAGCCCAAAATGGGAATGGTATGTCACCTCACCCCCTCTCTTTCTTGTTTCCTTCAAGCAACCTGTTCTGGTTTTTTTTTACTAAAAAGCCTTTAGATGGTATGATAGTATGGGTGGTATCTCACTTCGCGGAGACATCTCCGCAACGGAATCGTTTCCGTGACAGATAAAAAGTAGTAGAGACGTCTCTGAAACTTAGGAGACATCTCCGCGACAATTTTCAAAAACTGTCTCAAAGCAGTTGCAAAGAACCGTCTGATAGTAGTTTCCACGACTCATGAAATGTCTCGGAGACGTCTCCACGACGTCTCCGAAATCCGTCTCAAAGTTGTTTCAAAGTAGTTTCCGTGCAGTGAGATACTACCCTATGACTTTGACCAATATTTATTTTTTGCTTCTTTTTATTTGGTGTCTGTTTATAGACCTAGCAGTGTAGAGCTTGCTCAATCATTGAAGGATGGAGTCCAAGCTATGGAAGGCCAACTCACAGACTATGGTAAGCTACCTGTAATAGAGCATCGTAGATCCATTTTCGGAAGAATGATCCTCTGTTTGATCAATTAGTATCATCAGTGTGAAACTATGCTCACTTTTCTCTCGCTGCCCAAAATATGCTTAATGCGCAGGCAGGCATCAACATTATCTAGTTATCGCCACAGAGAGATTTAGGTTAAAAAACAAAATGGAATTAGAAAAAATGCAAATGTTTGGTATTAGCACCAAAGGTGTTTTAAAACTCTGCACTGTACAAATGATATAGATGGTGTACTAGCAATTTCAATTTGTAAATACATTACATAATTTTTAAATACAAATACTCCAAGTACTGTAAAGTCATAAGTGTATTTTGATCTTTGTGAAATGAAGAGCTCAGTTCCAAAAGGTGCTACATCCACTTTGGATGAAAATTGAGTTTTTGATATCACACCATTATTCAGGTAGGTACTTTTCTTTGAACAAAACTTTGAAGAAAAAAATGAAAGCAACTGTCAGAAAATTCACTTTCTAATTTCACTTTTCTATAGACGCTTGTACAAAATATGGAAAACAAATGCATTTTATTCAGAAGTAACAAAAATGGATGTAGTACCTTTTGGAAGTGACCTCTTCAAATATTCTATTCATAAATACAGGATTACTATCGACACCACAGCTTCACTACATGGTACGATGCCACAACACGAAACAAGCTTATGGACAACACACGGAGCAAGGTTATTACCAGAAACTTTCCCATGCATTCAACTCTCTCCATAAACTGGTAAGAAAGATTAACTGGTATTCTCGAAGGGTGACTCCCGCCCCCCCCCCCCCACTCAGGAGGTCAACCGTACATGTATGCTCGTTCCACATTTTTAGAGATACCCATATCAATCAGGGAAAGCTGTGTCAAAATTACCACCTACAGGCTTTTTGAGGGGAAGCTGCATCAAAATTACCCCCCTATTACAGGCTTTTATTCGAAATTACCCCTTTTTCACAGGTTTTTGGACCATATTCAGTCCCATATTTCAGGATTTATCCTCAAAGAATAGAAAACTATCCCTAATGAAAAATAGGCCATTGGAAAAATTGCTGACCTGAGCCCCTAAAATATACCCCTTTCCGGAGAAATCGCAACAAGCATACGTGTGAAGTTGACCTCCTGAGTGGGGGGGGGGGGGGTGACTAAAGTTTGTAGGTCTATGCAATACATAACACCTACTAACTTTTTTTATAGTCACCCTTCAAAAATTTCGGCCCTGTCCTTGCATCACAGGCAAGAAAACTGTGATGTTAATATTACAGTAAAAAAAAAAGTTTATTCTGCACTTCTTTTGAAACACAGTTGAAATGGAATTCCACCATTTCCGACCAATATCCCTCTTTTGAGGATTGTCTATTATGTTTATTTTCATAATTTCACAAATTCCTCTGTTTGTTTGGAAAAGAACAGTATTACTTTTTTATGGTATATGTAATACATTTGTAGTGTGAATGTTATAGAGTACTGGATATGTTTGTAATTATTCAAGGCTTCTGACCACTCAAGCATTGAAGAGTTAACAGGTATTGGGGACGAATCCAGCCGGGGCTTACTATAGCTCAGCTGGTAGAGTGCCTGACTAGAAACCAGGAGGTCTCTGGTTCAAATCCCGATGGTACCCCATTCTCTTTGCTCATTTTTTCATGATTATTCAAGGGGCATACTTAACCCTAACTTACCTGGGGGGGGGGGGCCATTATGGCCCCCCCTCAACATTTTTCGCGATAAATCCGCAGTGCGAAATTTTTTGATCGCGCCACTCGCTGACTTTTTACTTTCAAGTCTTGCGCATCTTTTAAAACTATTTTCGCAAAAATCGGGTATACCGTTACGACGTTACACGATTTTCAAAAATTTTCGTCAGACCAAAAGTGGCTCAAAAACGTGATTTCATGTACAAAGTCAATACAAAATGTGTTTTCAGCTTGAATTCATAAATGAGTGATTATTTTTAATTTTATTGACAAGAGTCATTTAATTTGATGCTATTTATGGCCAAAATAATGTCACGGATGAATTGTGTCGAAAAAACAATAAAAATAAAAACGTCAAAAAACAAGGAAATACATAAGAAATTTAAAAAACAATAAACTACATAAGAAATCGATTTTGGTACAGGAATTTTTGTCTTGTACAATTCTTAGGAATGACATAAAGAACATTTTCCCCAAAAATCAGCTTTCTATGAGCTTTATTTAGTGAATTAGAGCAAAAAGTATGATTTCATGAATAAATTAGCATAATTAATTCATATAAAATAAAATATATGAATTTCGTGTAATTTACCAATACAACCGCATAGATTATGTCATTCTCTACCTTCATGCAAATTTTTGTTGCGATCGCGCGATCCGCGGCCGAGATCTTAGGGGGGCCATAAATGGCCGCCCCCCCCCCCAGGAACTTTTAAGCCACAAAATAGCCCAGGTAAGTTAGGGTTAATATGTTCTTTACATTTTCTTTACAACATACATCATGATATTTTGCCAAGTAACTAAAAGAGTACCCTGTACTTCTGTTCTGAGATATGAATGTCATTGAATTTCCTGATGATTGTTTTGAGACTTATCTACTTCCACAGTAATTGATTTCACCAACACCTTGTATTTTCCAGAACGATGTTGGAGGCGGAGACTACAGTAATCAGATCTTATTGGACGGAGCTAACGGTGTTGGCGCCCTCAAGGTGACGCAGTTTCTCAACCATCTGGAGAGTTCTCTTCTTAATATCACTGTCTGTAATGATGGATCTAATGGAAAACTCAATGACCAGGTTAGCATCTTTACTGAGTTAGCTTTTGTTATGCCTCCGCCAAAGAAGGTGGTGCCGGAGGCATCATGTTTTCAGGCTGTCTGTACTTCCCGCTTGCTCGTTATTGCGATATCTCTGGAACTACTTGAGATATCAACTTCAAACTTGGGAATAGTATGTATCGCCATTAGAGAGATAGAAGGGCTCATATCTTTGCACTTGTAGGTTATAAATGGATCATTACTACCATATTATGTATAATGTAGGACTGACATGTGTTATTACCAGTTGGATTTGAATCCTAGGGTACCATAAGTACTGGTATATGTACATAAATAGTGTACCTCTCTAACATATATAGTAAGAATAGTATATATTGTAAAGAGGCCTTTTGTGTTGATTCAGATCCTAATTTGCATTTACAATGGCACAACGCCACATTAAAATTTCAGCTCCATGTCCACTTTTGTTTGAAAATGACCCTTAGAGAGTTTGTTTGTTATACTATAAGGAAGCAATTGTTGCAAAAAAAATCCTTTCAAAACTCATTTTCTATGAAATAGCACATCTTTTGTAACGTCAGTTACCAACATATTTTTGCTTGCCGGTTTCATAGGAAATGCCAGTTGGTTGGAAATTTTCTTGACAATTCCTTCACTATCATTATTTTATGTAGCCGTATGAATTCGAAGACTCATGTATTCTTAATAATGGCACTTCAAATACAAATAATCTAGAAAATGTTGTGTTTTGGTAACATCAGTTACCATGGAATCAGGCGCGTATCCAGGATTTGGCACCCCGGGGGGCCAGATGTGATTTTGATTTTGGCGCCCCCAGTGGTGGATTCAGAAAGGTACATCCTATTTTTTTTCCGTTACACTGGGCGAGCCAAAAGGTACACTCAAATTTTTCACGTCACGCTGAACGAGCGATGAGGGGGGTTGGTGTTCAAATTTTGTTCTGCCTTCAGCCAATCGTAAGGTCAGATCGGCTGTAGGGGTAGTTTTAAGATGTCAATCTGCTCCAATCATGTATATTTTCTGTTTTTTGTTTTTTTGTGTGTTTTTTTACATTTTGCTCGATTCGGCGCCCCCTGAAGCCAATTTTGGCGCCCCTTTGAGGTCATTTGGGCGCCCACCCGGGGGGCCCCGGGCCCGTAAAGCCCCCCACCCCCCCCCCCAAGAATACGCGCACATGGAATAATTACAATGTGAAATGCGACCTGCACAAATTGACTTTCATTATCCTGTCATAAAAATTGATTTCATTGACAAATTTTATCAAGCGATTTTTTTTCAGTAAAAGGAAAAGGGTGATAAAGAAATGTTGTTATGCAGGGAACTATTGTGGTTTGGAGACCAAAGAGATATTACTGAATTATTGACCTGTGGAAGAAATCGTCTAAAAGTGATTGGGAAGGTTGTTTTTTCCCCCTTTTTTTGTGTGTGTCTCTCTCTTTACAGCTTTTTCTTTTTTTCTTGTCTCAAAACAGTGTGGTGCAGACTATGTGAAAGTACAACAGAAGCCTTCTTCAGGTAAAGTTACATAGCCTGACAATTGATCAAATTAAGCTCATAGCCTATTTTTCTCCGTAGGCTGTTCTGTATTATTGTGATTTTCTCTTTCTTTTGATAAATTACACTATGAAATGTGGCACGAATCGGTAAACTGCGACTTTATAGAATGGTCACTGTTTATTTACATTCGTAATAAAGAGCACTAAATAGGTATAATAATCTGATGTACATATATGTTTAGGGCAATATGATTTTACCAATGGTAATGCATCACACCTTATATTGCAAATAGGCATACTGTTGAGGGTGAGTCGATGTGTTATAATTACGTCCAAATTTGCAGTCTTTGTATACATTATAATCTTTCATAAAGAGGGTACGTTTGTAACTATATTCTTTCTCTTTTGCTCATTAGGTATGCCAATCCAGGTCGCAGTTAAATGTGTGTCGTTTGATGGGGATGCTGATCGCATTGTGTATTTTTACACAGATACAGGTATGCAAGAATGCATCAGCTTCGGATTGTAATAAATGAATAATTTATTATTTTTAAATGCATTAGGGCAGGAATATTGCACGATGTGTCAGAAAGGCCACTGGTCTATGCAACAAAGCTCGCAGCTACGCAATAAATTGACTGTGTGTTGCGAGTCTTGTGCTGAATGCAATATTGCGTGCCCCAGTGCATGAATTATTCGTTTTAAACAAAACCATAAGATTGCTCCTAAACTCCAAGTCTAAAAATGATTCTATAACAGACCCAGCCAATGTTGGAGAAAGTTCAATAAAAATTTCAAGCCAGTTATCTAGAATCAAGATTCAGCATTCACAACTGAAATAACATCAATTTCGATACCCAAGTTGGAGCGTGATATAGCTGGCTTTTGGGTGAGAAGTGCTATGGTTAACAAATAACCTGCTGCTGTGAGTGCATTGGGTCAAAATAATAAGTGCATGAGAGAACTTAAAGGGACGTATAATTGATAAAACATGGGGAATTCACCTTATCTCGGATGAAATGATAACATTCCAATCTGAGGCATGTTGCGTAATCTCCAGCGACAGGGTGTCTGGATTTAATCCTTCATGGCTAGACTAACTAACCAGAAGTCCGAAGTAAATCTAACCTATGTTCTGTTTTTGAAATGGAGCATTATACAAGTCCTCTCTTTGAATTAATACGAAGAGACCCGTTGAGAGTCTAAAAACTAAGAATTGTTGAGGACTCGAGATTCCGAAGCTACTGACCCTATTTACTGATTGAATTTGGTCAACTTCGTCATGTTCGTGCTGTCCGAATGTTAATCCCCAGTAGTCCGACCTATGCATAAGCCACTGTTAATTGTGTACGAGTCAATGGAGCTCAGGAAAAACGCGCATTCCCCACGATCTTCGAGTTTCAGGGGACTTTAAGTAATTGTTTGAAGCCACGACACTAGTGGAGTGTCTTTGGACAATTCTGAAGTTATCAAATGTGCTTATTTGACCCAATGCACAAATGAGAGCAGCACAGTTTTTATAAAATAAGATATATGGATCCTTGTCATTTAACGACTTATCAAACTTTAATAAATCAATAAATGTATAGATCTAAGTTAGTTGTCAGATTGTAGGTCAATTTGGTTTGGCTGAGGGGCTTCCAGTATGCGTAACAAAAGAAAACATGCATATGCGGGCAGACATACCCGCACCTGGCTGCTCACTTGCGTCACATTGAAGCCCACGTGTGCAAATCAACTTTGCTAATGCACATTTGACGTAACAGTAGAAACGATGCATGTCATGTGATCCACTCTCAACCAATCATTTGATTAGGATCCATTTATCCATTTTATAATCTACTGTTGCACAGCTTTTTCTTCCAAGGAGTTGATTAAGCATTTTCTAAAGAATGTCATGTGATGTGTGTCTGACAAATCATAGTTTGAAATCATTCTGAGCTGAAGTATAATATATTTTCATTTACCCTGGGTAGCCACTTTAGTGATAACTGCTTTCCAAACACCTCCTGCATGACATAACATGTTACTATTACCATTCTCCATTCTAACATTCTGAGTGCCTGACTAGAAGGCAGAGGGTCCCATTTGTAGTCTTTTGTACATGTATGACCTGCCAGGGATCAAACCTACAGCTCCCATTCTAAATGTACACAATCTAACAGATTGCTCTTTCAAGACCCTTGGAGCACAAGGACTCTTAAATTCATTAGGTGACCCTAGCAATTTGAAAGTAAATCAAATGATCCCATGCATGCACACCCTAACAAGAATAATCAGGGCCACCTTTATCCCCCCAAAAAAGTTTTAATTTGGAGCCCAGCAATGCCAAAATATGAATCTTTGAACAAGAATTATTGAGTTTGAGATTTGTTTTTGTTTTTGGTTTTGTTTGTTTGCTGTCTATTAACATATTTTGCTGATTGCACAATCTGTAATTTTTGGAAAATGTACTACCAGTATTTTTCATTTAACTCTAATAAGACTGGGGTGATTTGGTAGCTGTCAAGACTGGGGGGGGGGGGGGGGGCATGATGACACCCAAAGATCTCGGCCGCCGATGGCTCCCCCAACCCCCCCCCCAGCCCTTTTTTGAGGGTTAAGTGTCATTTTAAATTAAAATGTTCTTTCTTATCTTTCTTTTACAGATAATTCTTTTCATCTCCTGGATGGTGATAAGATTGCAACATTGGTAAGAACATGCTATTTTTATGCCTCCGCCACCGAAGGTGGTGCCGGAGGCATCATGTTTTCGGGTTGTCCGTCCGTCCGTCCGTACGTCCGTCCGTCCGTCCGTCCGTCCGTCCGTCCCGTTTGTTCGTTATCGCGATATCTCAAGAACCACTTGAGATATCAACTTCAAACTTAGGGATAGTATTTATTACCATAGGAAGATGATCTGATTAGATTTTGGAGTATGTAGGTCAAAGGTCAAGGGTCACAGAGGTCAAATTGTGAAATTCCATGTATTAAGCTCGTTATCGCGTTATCTCAAGAACCACTTGAGATATCAACTTCAAACTTGGGGATGGTATGTATCACCATAGGAAGATGATCTGATTAGATTTTGGAGTATGTAGGTCAAAGGTCAAGGGTCACAGAGGTCAAATTGTGATATTTAATGTATTGTGTTAGTTATCGCCATATGAAGACGATCTTATTATATTTTGGAGTGTGTAGGTCAAAAATTTAATAGGGACTATGATCTAATAAGTTTTGGGTCACAAGGTCAAGGTCAAAGATGTCTTTGATAAAGGAAAATCAATAGATGAATGTGCTTTATATCTGATCTGGCAATGGCGGAGGCTAAATTCGACCGTGCGCGGTCGAGGATTCATCTTGGTTTTTTTTAAGATTCAGTATTAACTTTAACACAGTTCATTCTGTTTTCATTCATGTTGAGCAGGCGCGGATCCAGGGGGGGGCTGAAGTTCTAGCTCACCCGTAGATTGGAAATCACATACCTTTGTACACAGACCTTTTTAACGCACCCCGTTAAGATCTTAATAACCTTCTTTTTTTGGGGGGGGGGCTTGTCAATTGTTCAGGACCCTACGATGACCTGACCCTACCTATATGAAGTATGTTTGAGATTTTATACCCCCCTCCCCCCCCCGCTGCTAGCGTGATGGGAAAAAAATTTTAAGGTACCTTTTCGCACCCTGTTAAAGTCCATCTCTGGATCCGCACCTATTGAGGTAGATAATTTTAGTGTTCTCAGCTTTGTAAATACCTGCTATATTGAATGTAGATATTCACAGCTTTCTGATGATTTGAAACAATTGTAATAAATGCATATTTAGATTTCAAGACAGAGAGTCCTCCTTTTCCCCACTGTTTGCTCTGTCATTGTGTCTGCAATACAGTGTGTCCCAAAAAGAACTATACACTTTTGAAATGGCTACCAAATAAAAAATATATGGTTCTTGGGAACATAGTTTAGATATATATAAAGCTCATATCCTGAGCCAGTACTGTCCTGAGCTATCATTATGATACAAAAAATTCAGAAAATAACACATTCTTCAGTGAACAATACCCACTTTTGTTAAGGACACAAAAATTAGCCTGCACAGGAATTTGCTATTCATTTACCACCTTTGTATGGCACGCCATGAGAGAATCAGAATAATGCAATAACTCAGCTAACAGAGAAAAAGATATACCGAAAGGCAGAACTAAACAATCAATATTATGCAAAAATGTATCTTTTCACCGTTTTGTTTTATATTATTAATTTTTGCTTTGAATTCAGTTCATTTTTGCCGTTGTTGGCTGAGTTATTCCATTATTCTTTAAATCCCTCCTGGCGTTCCATAGAAACGTGATAAATGAATACCGCATTCCTGCGCAGGCTAATTTTTGTGTTCTTAACAAAAGTGGGCATTGTTCACTGAAGAATGCGTTTTTTTCAGAATTTTTTGTATCATAATGATAGCTGAGGATATGAGCTTTATATATATCTAAACTACGTTCCCAAGAACCATATATTTTTTATTTGGTAGCTATTTCAAAAGTGTATAGTTCTTTTTGGGACGCACATATTTGGACTGTTCCCAAGAAAATAAGAGTAGGGATGCACCTTTTTGACTTTGCTCATTTATTTATTTCATCTACAATTATGTTATTACATACCAATAGGCCGTAATTGGCTTTGTTCCAAGCACCTAACCGGAGCAAAATACAATGGTGCTATCTTGCACTCGCACTCTCTCATTTAGTTTTGGTCTTGTATGTTATTTTTTTTTTTCTCTCTCTCTCTCTCTCTCTCTCAGATTGCAGGGTATGTTCAAGAATTATTGACGCAGAGTGGATTACAACTCAAAATGGGTCTTGTTCAGACTGCTTATGCTAATGGCAGCTCTACAAAGTATGCCTCACAATCTTTGGTAAGAAGTTTATGACATAGTCATCATCTCTGTCCGTCCAAACAGGTTTAAACATCTATACTATAATTTGTATCTATAGGCACATTTTGCAGGTTGTGTTAAGACTAGGTTTAATAAGAAACAATGTTCATGACACTGTTTGTTTTGGGCTTTTTTTTTTTCAAAGCCCAGATTGGATGGGTAGAGGAGTTGTTCAAAGTCTTTTTTGTATTTATCCATGGCTGATCTAGAATTTCTTGATGGGGGGGGGGGGGGAGGGCAAATTATGAATTTCAGATTTTTGTACAGCAGACAAAATTTGTACACCCAGGGCCCGTTTTTCGAAAACGGCATAAGTTTAAGTTCTTAGACAACCCATTGAAATGCATGTTAATTCTACAACACGTGTCCCTATGGATTGTCCAAGAACTTAGACCTATGACGCTTTCGAGAAATGGGCCCCCATTTTTATAGGGGAGGGGGTATAAGTCTTTTCACTTGGATCGGTGATCCCATCCCTATATTTTTTTATTTTTTGACTGTGCATCATTTTGAAATGTCTTGTTTCTTGTTGTTTTAACAGAAAGTGCCTGTAGACTGTGCATGTACAGGTGTCAAGCATCTTCATCATAAAGCACTGGAGTTTGATATTGGAGTCTACTTTGAAGCAAATGGTCATGGAACAGTAAGTATCCTTCAATTGCACTGTAAACTTCTACAAACTATAACTAATATGATATTCCGTTTAAAACTGACAGTTTTAAAGGGAATCTAGTGTAGTGGGAAGGTGTGGGAAAGATGAAGAAAGTTATTGTGAGCTTTCCTGTTATTGTCATGCTATTTTAGAAAATTATCATAATATAAATCTCCACAATAAATGATTGCCCTTCAATTGCCCTATTAGTCGTAATACGACCCAAAATATACCAGCTGATAACAGCTGATATCTTTAGGTCCCGTACATTTTGTGTTGCCCAAAACATGCATTTCTGTGTAAGTGCATGTGACTCAAATCTGAATTAGGTTAATTTCTTATCATTTTGGCGATTCAAAAACCTCACAGTACAAAATAATGCTTAGGTGAACTGTTATCAACCTTTCCAAATCACTTTTAGACAGTGTCTTCCACATTTCAATGTCATTAATATATACATGTATATCCACCTTGGTGTTTCTAAGCGCTTTTTAGTGTTAACTAATTATTAATTAATAATTATAAATTATAACAATAATTTCACTGTAACAGAAAATTATGTGATACGTCAAGAAACTATTACTAAACCACTGCATTGATGTATACATCAGTGACACCAATTGTCATGCCCTCAAATCTTTCTCTTTACATTGTATTAGACTACATAACATGGCTTAGCTTCTTTTCAGGCCCTTGGGATAAATCCAACTTGCATCCAGATATATGCTTGCAGTATCTCTAAAAGGTGTCACTTTAAGTTTAAAATATAATTGAGGAGTAACTGGAACCTCCAGGATAGCTACTCCCAAAATAGGGTTACGTGTAGGTGTAGGTTTTTGGTGAGGTTATTGTCCTAGAACTGTAAAGTGTTTCCCATCAATAGGTTGTGTTTAACGTCTGTAGATATACAGTCTGTGTCAAATAAAATTGTACAGTTGGAAAACATTTGTTTAAAGTATGAAAATTAATCACATTCTAAAAATGTTGATATTTCCATAAAGTAGGAAAATCAGGCTTTCTTCTGCAATTTTTGTCATCCCATTTTGTGACGTAGATCTTGAGATATGACCAGTTTTTCTATAATCAAGAAAAAAAATGTAATTTGCGCATGCTTTTCTATGGGTTTCGCACATACTAGCCATGAATTCAGCACACTTAGACAATAGATGTGTGTAATTTTGATAAGCTCGTCGTTGCACAAAATTTAGCATAACTTTTGTTTTACAAAAGCAAATTATACCAAACAAAGTGCATCAGCAAGAAGAATCTTTTGGCTTTAAGTTGGTACCACATACATACATCATTTGAGAAGATTTCATACCTAAATATTTTTTTCCCGACTGTACCATTTTTTTTAAACACAGACTGTATATACAAATTTGAAAAAAATTGTAGTTTTTTTTTTCCTTTTTGGTATAGTAATGACTCAATTTCTGTTTCTGCACATCCTATAGGTACTTTACAGTAAGAATGCAGAGGAGAAGGTCCAACAGGCTAGTCAAGATCAAAGGTAATCACTGCAATATTTACATGAATGAAGTTATTTAGTTTAGCATTTCCTAAAGTTCAGGGGCTAACACTTGTTTTTTCACAAATCTCAAAGTAGACTTTAAATGATCTGTCTATATCTCAAAGTAGACTTGAAATGGTCTGTCTATATTAAAGCTGTATCTTGCATCAAATCTTGCATGAAACCTTTGTCAGCCTAGTTTAATAGATACTAATCTGTCCTGCTTTAAAGAGAATCTAGTGTAGTGGGAGAGGTGAACCACAGGTCAACAAAATAATTGTGAGCTTTCAAATTCTTTTCATGGTATTTAGGAAGAGTTTTATAGTAGAAAACTCCACTGAAAAGGATTGCTCTTCATATGCCCTCATAGTGATAATATGACATAAAAGCTGATATGTTCGGGTCCCAAACATGTGAGCACAATGGACATGTAGTCCCATACATGCATTTTTGAGTGCAGTTCATGTTACTCTCAGAAGAATTTGGTAAATTTCTTATCATTTTCTTGATTCCAAAACCTCACATCAATAAACCATTCTTAGATGCATTGTTATCAACCTTTCCCATCACTTTGAGACAGTTTCTTTCACAATTCAATCTCATGACTAGCACACTAGTTTAGCTTTAATAACTCTATTATGTCACAACTATCAAAACCTACCTTCTTCTTACCATCATAATGCATGTGTTCCTATTTACAGGCTACAATGGGGTGATCTTCCCATGCCTTATATTGAACCAAAAGTAGTCTGGGACAGGTCTCAAATTGGTTCAATTTTTGTGGTAACATGGGTCTTATTTATTTATTTTATTATTTATTCACATTTTCTTTCAAAAGACAGGGTAGTCCAGCTCAAGCTTAAAAGGCCTACTTTACAATGGAGCCCTGTCAACAGTACACAAATAAACCTAACATATAAAGAAGTTTAAAAAAAGAAAGAAGTAAAACAGTCGTAGAGTATGGGTTATGCATGCACTGGAATTATACCTGTACATTTTTGTTTTAAATAATTGTTTTAAAACCTGTTAGAAGTGTTGAATAGACATGTACTAAAAAAGAGCCTGTTGCCATTAAAAAAAAAATACAAATTGTAGTGTGACAAAGGGATATTATTTGAGTCGCTTTTAAAGAATTGACAAATAACAAAAATAGCCGTGTGCTATAGTGAATTTTGGAAGTATAGTTTCATCAGAATAGTCTAGATTATCTGAAATCCTTGTATAAAACTATTATGGACAAATGACAAAAATGTCATCATTTAAACCGGATAATCAACCAAAGCTTATGTGCTAATGTGCAATCTTACTATTAATCGGATTCTTTAGTTTGTGCCACATGGGTACACTTGGCATGCCGTGGAATGTGTCATCTGGCAAACAAAAATCTGAGTTTATTTTGTTTTCTACCTTGTCTTACAGTCTATCAAACGAACAGAGGAAATCAGCAACCATCCTGAAGCACTTCATCGATCTCACAAATCAGGTAAGATAAGATGTGATTTTATGTTTTTATTATGCTTTGAAAGGGGTACAATGATAACTACCCCCCCCCCCCCCAATCAGAAATCTGCCCCCTTATCCCAAGCCTACCCATATCTCTAATTCTGGGGGCAATTCTCCTGATAGGAATCAGCAAACATCACCAATCAGGTAAACAACATTGATCTAATGTTTATATGTGCTTTTAATGGCTGTGCCTGTAGTTGAATAAGGTACTGCTCCAAAAATAAAAATATCAGAAAGGTCAGTCAAATTGAGCCAACAAAATCTGTTATTTGGCCAGCACTCTCTACAAGATACATATTATGTGCCTGAAGTTCACTCATACACTTAGCACATAGTTGCTGTGGGAAGCAATAACCAAGAGCTACTAAAGTGGCTTCAAAATATATTTGCCCATAATGATTTTGCAGACCTGTATCATTTGTTTTTAATTCACTGAACATTCAGTTTAAAGGTCTTATACTGTGAGATGTTCTGTTTTGTCAGTTCCACAACTCAAAATAATCTTTCAGGTTTCTGTTGTTTTCTTGTACAGACTAAAGGAGATAAGTGGTAGAATGAAGGAATCTTAATTCCTATATTGTTCTCTCTCACAGACTGTAGGAGATGCGCTCTCTGATCTTCTCTTAGTTGAGACCATTCTCTGAGCTAGAAGATGGACCGTGGAGGCATGGAACGCATCTTATACCAATCTACCAAACCATTTATTAATCCCTTTATTGTTCTCTCTCACAGACTGTAGGAGATGCACTCTCTGATCTTCTCTTAGTTGAGACCATTCTCTGGGCTAGGAGATGGACCGTGAAGGCATGGAACGCATCTTATACCAATCTACCAAACCATTTATTAATCCTTTTATTGTTCTCTCTCACAGACGGTAGGTGATGCGCTCTCTGATCTTCTCTTAGTTGAGACCATTCTCTAGGCCAGGAGATGGACCGTGGAGGCATGGAATGCATCTTCTACCATCTACCAAACCATTTATTAATCCCTTTATTGTTCTCTCTCACAGACTGTAGGTGATGCGCTCTCTGATCTTCTCTTAGTTGAGACCATTCTCTGGGCTAGGAGATGGACCGTTGAGTCATGGAATGCATCTTATACTGATCTACCAAACAGACAACTCAAAGTCAAGGTAGGTCCTATCAAAGTGTATCGTTTACGTACCAGAGTTCGACAGTAACAGGCCCCCAAACTGAGTTCTGGAGCTCCAAAATTATCAAAAATCTTATTTTTGTTTTGGTCATGTCTTGCCACCGAGTCTGCAGCTGGCTCATGCTTTTGCTTCAAGTTTTGTGATACAAAATTTCTGTAACATTGTACTTTGCTGATATTGGTTTGTCTGTAATCCTTCTGTGTGAAAATAGTTGCATCCTAATCTATTGGAGTGCCTGTTGTTATGCTTTGACAAATTGTGCAATTTTATAACCGCAAATATACCAAATGATCATCACCTTGACTGAATGTCGGACTTGCCAGCTTATGCATATAAGAATAGCCAGTTTCTAATCTTGAGCTCAGTCTACTTTTATTTGAAGACAATTACAAATTTATGAATTATATCTACTCCTATGAGTAAGAGTATATGCGTTATTACTGCAGACTCTCTAAAGATATACTAGACCTAGTCATGTTTAGGTAGCCCATAAGACTAACTTAGCATTTCACTTGCCCACATGATTAAAGCTGTGGTCACAAAAGCCATGAGGCGACTGATCAGTTTACAGCCTGCTCAGACGCTGCTGGAATTCAGGCAACGCCCGACGACTGGCAAAATTGTTTTTCTAAATTGCTCGATTAGGTCTGTTCCCACCAGTCACTTGGCAGCGAGTTAAAAGTGAGCAAGCCCTGCCAAAATTTAATTCCGCACTAACATTTCAGTGTCCTGGCTGCTATTGATCGGTGACCAGTCAAAATTGACAACAAAAAAAAACATGTCACTCGATCGCTAAGCAGACGCCTTTTGGCTTTTGTGACATAGCTTTAGATTACCATACATTTTTTAAAGAGCTTGGGTAGTGAGCTTTCCTGGGGAGTGGATCATAATTTACTGACCCCAGAATTTGTGAAAAGCACTGGAAATACATGTCATAATGCTAAATTTCTGGACCAAAGCAAAACAACCTGTCCCACCATGGACAGCCTCGAGCATCATCGGGCCAGGGAAAGTGAGATTTAATGACTTTACCAGATGGAGCGATGGGTGGAATATACAAGGCATTACATAAGGTCTGGCAGTGGTGATAAAAAAATCAGGTGATGGAAAACACCTGTTACTTGGTAAGCATCCATTGTGTCAAATTACCCATGGAAGCTCACAACTCACTGTCTTTAAAACTCAAGAGCAAATCTCAGGAGTAATATTATTTGGATGTAACTGAAAGAATGGTTATAAACCCATCTCAGGTGGCTGACCGTACAGCAGTACAAACTACAGATGCAGAGAGAAAGTGCACCAGTCCTGCTGGTCTGCAGGATGCAATCAACTCAATTGTAGCCAACTACCAATCAGCACGCTCGTTTGTTAGACCGTCTGGAACGGAGGATGTTGTGAGAGTTTATGCTGAAGCAGCAACAAGAGTAAGTTACAATTTGATTTATTTCCCTCAAGATTTGTGCGTGATAGTGTATCTCATAAAAAAGTAAACCCAATTTTGATAGCCTCGTGTAAAGCTTCCTCAACCTTAATATTTATTTCATGTCAAAGAGTAACTCACAGTCTCTGCAATGATATCAATTTTATACATTTGCTGTGACGAAAGACTGAGCATTTGGCTTTTAAAAAGCATGTCAAAATTGTCTTGTACCAAGTTTGGGTAATAGAACCCTTGTATTTTAATAGTTCAAGTAACATTTTGTTCTTTGTGAATGGACTTACGAAGGCTTACCTCAAACAGTGAATGAATAATCAGAAAGCAAGGATTGCTTCTGTCAAAACTTGGTACCAGGTGATTTTTAAGAGGTTTTTAAAACTCAAGTGCTCACTCATCCATGATAGCACAGGTATAAATTTGGTATTACTGGATAAAATATAGGTAAATCTTTCACATGAAATAGAATTAATTCATGTAAGTTATATGATTTTTATAAGAGGCTCTCAAATTTGGGTTTACTTTTTCTGGGATGCTCTCTACAGATTTTACAATTACATGAGGTGAATCTACAGTTACATTGTTAAAATATTTGTTTCCAATATTAAAAGTTCATCTGTGTTCATTATATGATAAAAACCATTACATTCATAATGCAAGGAGCTCAGTATCAAGCTAATTACTTTGTTTTCATGAAATCTTGCGATACTGAATACATTTTATTTTCGCAGAATTCGGCAGCCGCGAATTAAAAAACCTGCAAATATATGAGCATGCTTTCTACGAATACAGTAGGCACTTCTTTGAATTGTGAGAGTTTTCAATTCTGACTGTGCATGTTATAACAGGAAAAGACTGTATTATCTACCTGGGCATGTAAACATTGAAATATCTCATCTCATTTGGCAATATATACAAATGTATAGATCACTGAACTAATATCATTTAAATGAATTATCAATTTTATTGAAATTCTTTTGTATAGGAACAAGCAGACAAATTGGCGTATGAAGTCGCAGGGAAAGTGTTTGACCTTGCCAAAGGTATTGGAGAGCGTCCTGTGGACCCGTCAAGCTGAATTCTATACACAAGGTAGCCACTACCAGTACGGTTTAACCAAAAACTCATCATTTAGTAACCGTTATTGTTGGGCAGCTATTGTTGATTCCGGTATAATAGAGAGTACAAAAATATCTACTTCAAAATGGTAAGCTATGGTCAGACTGTACACTTTGGTTTAATGTATATGCACTTGTCAATGTCTACCTATGGATGTGCCTAGATCAATGCAATGAACACTACACACTGAGGATTCAAACCCTGATATAGGATGAATAACATGGTTTGATGATCAAAGCTAAACAATTTGAGGGGAAAAAAACAAGACATGTAGAGAGATTTGGGGATTTAAATACATTGTAAAACGAAATGAATAGTTCCAAACATATTTCATTAAGTTTATTATGCATGTTGATCAATTGATGATAATCAGATCCAATTTCACAATAACTTACAGATTGATGATTTGTGACTGTAAGGAAAATGACGCAAAATAATCGATTTTGTGTCATGTCTCTTACGTGTCAATTTTCTCCTTGGCTATTCTGCAAAACATTGTGATATTCACTATTGTTGTCATCATAAAGCAAATGTACCTGATTAAATGAATGATTTATGTTTTTGGACTGTCAATATTATTTCATGATAGTTTGAACAGCCCAGTTAGCCACCAGATATTGTTTTTCATGGTGGATAGTAAGGGTGGTATCTCACTTCGCGGAAACAAAATTGAGACAGATTTGCCAGCATGGCATTGTACCAGCTTTTTCCGCGACGAAATCTTTTGTGCTACGTACAAAATGTTACGTGGCACAAAAGACGGATTAGCCGGCATGCCATTGTACTAGATCTGTCTCCTGTAGCACACAAAAATCTGTCGCGGAGACTGAGGAGACAGGTATAGTGCAATGCCATGCTGGCAAATCTGTCTCAATTTTGTTTCCGCGAAGTGAGATAGCACTCTAACATTACACTGAATCAAATCAACTTGCACTGAATGTTCCATACATCTTCAATACAGAAATGATATATTTGAGGGCTGAGTAATGAAAGATGAGAAGACTAACATCTCATGCATGTCAAGATTTTAGTTGTACTATTGACTGATTTTGATTTCTTGTAAGTTCTTAATTTGACAGGCTTCCTAAACAATAGATGTTTTTTTTTTAAATAGTTAGAATATCACATGGCCAGTTTCTGGTCAGTTTCTACAACCAAAATTGGCAGGAGCTCTATATGATAGCCGTCTGTAAACAGGCAGCTTTAAGAGGGGGATATTAGTGACAAATGATATATTGGATATTCAAATGGTGCTTATTTATGTCTTCAAATGTGAGAATCACACCCTGTTGTGCATCATGCATGTTTTTTGTAGGTGCGTTATGATTATTTAAACTTATCTTTCAAAATTGACATACTGCTTACATTGCTTACAATAATGCAAAGTCGAAATTTGCATGAAATATCTTTTAGTTCTGTTCAAGGTATGTTATAAAATGTTACTTTGATCAAAGAATAAGTTCAGCTTTTGGTCATAAAAGTTGACTTATCAATATTTTATTGTAAATTTGAAGGATTTCTTGTCAACTTGTAGTAAAATTTAACAGTAAATGAATGTTTTATTTTGTCAGACAGTAAACCATGATTTTTGCTCAGAAATGTCTGAAAATACACTTTCAGATCACATAACATGATGCCATGTTTTCAAATAATAGCAGGCGAAACCTCTGCTTATACCAAAGTAGTTGTTGAAAGAGATTTTGTGAGGTTAAATTTTTTTTGAAAACATTTGATGTTTTTATTAGCAAATGTCAACATTCGGAGACAGGAATATGTAAACCTCCTTTTGCAAGTCGCCTGATATTTTTAACTCGAGATGGTTGAATAGTTTGATAAGCTTCCTTGGGCACCGAAGCATAGTTTTGGTAATGACAACAAATAATACTTACAAAATCAAATAAAACTCAGAGTATGGATTTTGCAGGTTCAAGTAACCTATCTTCTATACAGATTAACAATCCAGATGAATTTTAAACAGTTTCTCTCAAAACACATTCCATTTCTAATTCTCATGTTTTGCTTTAGGTCAAGCTAAGAGTCTGCATTTAAAGTGGCACATCAACTATTATGGATAGTTATTTTTTAATGTATTTATTTATGAAATTCTGTATTTCATGTCCTTTTGCATTTTTTGCTTAAAAGTAGAGGTGAGGCGACCCTACTTCTTTTGTTTTTAATTTATTTATTTTTTAAAAAATCAGTATAATACTGTTGCAGCTATTTTATTTTAATCTTCATATGACATTATCAGTTTTGTTATATTCTCTTAGTAGTGGAAAGCCCATTCCTGCCTCATTCAATCCATCAGCAGTTAGCCAAATTATTTATTTCATATTCTTTTTAAAAATGTTTTGTGAACATTTATGTGATAACAATCTTTCATTTTCAGTAAGACCAAAATCAAAATAACATACCTAATAATGCAAACCGACTAAAGAAAATACACTCATTGTGGTATAACTTTATGTTTATTTTATTTTCTTTAAATTTACATTTGAAAAAGAAGATCTGTTGTTTTCCAAAGTAGACCAAATAGAAATGACATTCCCAATTTTTTATTTTTGTTATTTATTTATTTTTTTATTAATTTTTGTTGTTGTTGACAATCCTTCTTTTCAAATGCATGTTAGATAGGTAAAATCATTCCATTTCTTTCTAGGTTTTATTGTTCTTTCTTGTAGTGCAATAGTTATTCTTGCTTTAAGCTACTGGTAGAGTTACTTTAAAATGGTTTGTACCTTCAGTGTTTGAGTTTCATGGAAATACATGTACTTTAAAAGTTGAAATATTTGTGATGTCATAATTTGTGTACATTTTACATTCAAGATGGGGTAAAAAATGTGTGAACATGTTTTTTGATCCCTCGCGCTAAAATATAACCACACAGATATTTCCACTTTAAATACAGTAATCAAATTAGTTGTTAAGACACAGTCCACCTTTAATTGCTTAATGTTATCATTCTGTGTATATCTAAATCATAAAGATATTTGTTTATATGCTAAGATATTGCAAGGCATTTTGATAAAGGTCTATCATAATCTGACCCCTAAACTTTAAAGCTGGTGTATAGGTTTGAGAGAAGGAAAAATCTAATTTGGATTCAGTTAGATAATATGAACTTCAAGATTGAATCCTTTAACTATAATAAAGAAAATTATCTTTCATGAAATCCTGTTTTAGTGTCTTTATTTTACAATATAAGTTAAAAAACGTGGAAAGTTGGGAACCCTCACTTTTCACTGTTCACATGGAAAACCAATGGGGATTCTCTTGTGTGGGTGATACACACAGATCGTTACCCTCTGTTCACGCCATGAACTCCGGCGGGCGGACAATGCAGCACAGGTATCAAACAACCGTTACATTATGTTTCTTTCAAACATTTTTACTGAAATTCACCAGAAATCATGAAAGGAAAATCACAAGATCTCTCACACATATCTTTGAGTGCAATGTGGACAACATGAGACTATATTTGATCCGTTTTATGCCGATTCCTTGTTTGTTACCAAAACTATACACCAGGTTTAACACTTAGGATTTGGGTTAAGTGTCAGGGCTCATATTATTAGTATTCAGAAAAGATTAGAGCCTGTTTAGACTAGCACTAAATGGCTTTATCATAGTATCTATAATGTCCATGTGAGGAAAATGATGGTCATTCAGTATTATATGTTGTGTCTTTTATCTTAATATCATTACATTCAACTCAAGGGAAACCGGGATTAATGTAAAGTACTGTAGAATGAGTCGTAGGTACTAAGATTTGTGCGTGTTTATATTAATTTTGGAAGAAATTATTCTGTATTCATGGCTTGTAAAGCATGATGTTTTAAATCTAAGATCAATCAAAGTTCCATTTTTGTACCAATTTCAATCATTTTTATATCTTGCATTGATTATATTTTTGATGATGAGTTGTCAATATAGAAGTCTTTGATAGCAACTTTTACAAGTTTTTAATGGGGTAAAGGCATCTACTTTCTTCTTTTTAATCTAATCTTATGAAAAGATTACACTCTTATTGTATGATTAACAGGAAGTCAAATGTTATTTGTAGAAATATCTAAAAAAAAAAAAATCAGAAGATATTTTCAGGACCTTGGGATCAGCAAAGATCCATGTTACCAAACTCTTTGGCCCATATTTAAAAAGGTGGCCTAAAGTTAAGCCTAGCTTAAATCTGTGGTTTAACTATGGCTAGCAAAAGGGGAGACAAATGTGTCTTCATTGCAATGATACTCACACGTTTACTTGATTCTGAAATCATGCCTTTGTGGTTAGGAAACTTTGGACTAATCATTCCCATGCAGGTTTTGTTAATTTAAGTACTAACAATTCTGATAAAGCGAACATTTACTTTTCAAGATTGTCTCCCATTTTGCTAGCCATAGTTAAACCACAGATTCAAGCAAGGCTTAACTTTTGGCCTCTTTTGTGAAAACGGGCCTTTGATTTAATCATATTAAAAATGAATGGAGTGCTTCCATGTTCAATGTTAGGAGAAGCAATGATACAAGTTGGTGCTGCACTAGCTTGAGATATTTCAAATAGCGTGCTATTTGTGATCCGATGAATTAGCTCGGATCGAGCAGATCCGACTTTGTGGTCAAATAGCGCGCTAATTTGGAGGATATCCAAGCCCAAGTCATCTTAGGTTTTTTTGAAAAAACTCGAGCTAGTTTGTGGTTTTAGCATGAATAGCATGCTATTTTGTGCGGTGCTGCATGAGCTCGAGCTAAATCCGAAATCGTGCATACTCTAGCAGTAGCTACCAGTTGCGCATTACACATCAGGCTTGTTTCTTCAAGGTCAAGTCGGGTCGTTAATGCGAAATTTTAAAATAGCTTGAGCTAGTGCAGGACCGGTTTATTTTTTCAGGGTTTTTCCCGATCCACCAATTAGCGCGCTATTTTTGTGCTCGAGCTAGTGCAGCAGTGCCTAATCTCACCATAGATAATAATTCATCATTTAGGAGAAACTTTACATTTCCTTCAAATTACATGAGCAACCTGGCATAACATTTTTTATAAATAATTTAGGTTGTTAGGGAAATATTTTATGTAAAAATGCAATGTGGTGTCATGTTTATAAAGTTGTGTATGTGCCTTTACAAAAACAAATATTTATATACACATTATACTTTTTTGTTGTCATCATGTATCATTTTCTGTAATAAAATACAGAATATGACAGTTGTTTTTTTCAATAAGTATTTATGATCATAAGTATGAATATGAGTTTACTTCACTGATTTGTCTCAGCTTGACATTTTTCGTCCAGAATGCTTGTATATAAAGCAATTTAATTTTCTTTTTCTTTTATCTTGTTCCTTGGTTATAACAAACCAATACTGAAATGTTTTGAAATTCAGGTTCCAGAGGTAGAAGCGTCAAACATTCTGAAAATGCATTGCAAACCTGCAAATGGGCAAGTTTAGTGGGAAAAGGAAAAAATCTAATGTATTCTTATTTTATTACTTTATGTTGTAAATATGTGACCTTAGTACTAGTGAGGCTACCTAATGTGCAAAAAGGTCAAGTTATTTTAAGGCTCTGTTACACCAATGTTAAATATTATTATGTATGTACTGTAAATCAGTAGAAGTGAGAATTTCTTTGGTCACGGCTTTTAAATTTTTATGTAGGGCCTAGTTTTAGGTCTTGTCTATGCTTTGAGTATTTCACATTTCAATATGTAAGATGTTGAATGAACAGAAATGTATGATTATGTATGTTTCGTGATAATGTGAACGGTGTCACTATGTTTTTATGTAGACTTCTTCGTGTACAAAAACCATGTTACTAGATTCCCAAAGGAGGTATGGTACTTATTAAAAGATGTCGGAAAACTCAATCAAATGTGTTACCGCTTGTCTTTTTGTATTTTCCTTTTTTAGTACTAACATGGAGGATTCATTTTCATCTTATAATACTGGACATATTACAGAGTGCATCATTACATAGGCCTACCTATTTGTATGACTTCTTGTAATTAAATAGATACAATTGGTGGTCCTTATGCGACTTTAAAACCATAGGCCTAGACCTATACCATTTCAATAAAACAACTTGATTTAATTTTGAACAGAGAAACTTGCTTTCCAGATATTTATTGTCTGAATCTACAAGACTACAATAAGCTTTGTACTATAATAACGTTTAGTGTCAAATTTAGGGACAGTGATTTTCTGTTTAAAAAATGGTCTTTTCCGTTTCTTAAAACCTGTAATTCCGTTTCAAATTTGATGTAAAATGTCAACTCTGTTTTGTCATTGAAAATGTACAAAGCCAAAAAAAAAAAAAAAGGATCCCGTGTCGTAAAGGTGAATTCAATGAATTTTCACAAGTCATGAAAAGTAAAGAACTAAAACGGATTTTCCGTTTTGATTTACTGGTAGGCCTAAGCGGAAAATCACTGTACAAATTGGAGTTTCTTTGGGCATGTATCTGTTTGTTTTTTATTTTTTCATCTTTTTCGTTCTCACTTACTAATGTCCTTAAATGAATGCTATTTGCAGAAGAAATTTTAGAGCAGTACAAAATGCGACTGAAAATGATTAATTGCTTAGGTCACGTGGGAGTCAAGCAATAGACTACAATTCTAAGAAAGTTTGTCAAAAACTATTATTGATGTTACTTATCATTTATAGAAGGGTGACACCTAATTGGGTCATTTTTCGGGTTTGAGTGTCCTTTGTAATACTTGACACCAATCTCTACCCGTCTTTGGTCGGAAAGTTTATGAAACAAGTCCTCTTTGTTGATTTGATATGTGACAAACACCAGATTGTAAAACTGGAATCAATGATAATGGTTCATAATGTCATATTTTGTGCAGACAAACGTATCGGATGCTGAACACTGGCGTTCTGTGCCCTGTAACACAAAGACTTACGATTGATAAAAAGTTACGATTGATTTTTTCTTGGTAGCCTCATTTGGAAACCAGGTACAGCCATGGATTAGGATTTGGATATGATTAAGAGTAGGGTTAGGGCTAGTGTTAGGATTAATTTCATCAACATTGGAGCATCCCGTCCATGATGAGGCTACCGCGAAGAAATCAATCGTAACTTTTTTGTCAATCGTAAGTCTTTGTGTTACACCCCACTGGTTAGGTAGAGGATGTAGTCTGTAAGCTCGGACCCTAATGTCTGAGGAGATGCTACACTCCTCCCGTAGAGGACATGGAATGTGTCGCAAATTAAAGGGATGCAGTAACATTGAATGATATTCAAATCACATTTATTCGATTTAGCTTATTTTGCCAACATAATTATAAACACTTAGGTCAGTCTGGTATCTCTTCAAAATTGCAAGCTAATTGCTTGCTTTACCTTCGAGATATCAATGATTTCATACTCAAAATTTATAAACCGACACCGGATGGTTTATAAAACCATGTGCTTTTCCACACACCCATTTCCTGTTGTAAAGTCCCCCGTCTCTAGCGGCCTGGTGCGCCTATCAGCAGAGGGTACTGGTGTTCAGCTGTATGCTTGGCATTGTTTGTTACACTGTTTTAAGGTAGTAAATGACTTCCATTTGATCTGAAACTTTCAGTAGTTTGTTTTTACTGTTGGATCAATATAATTTTATTAATCTTGATATAATTGCTCTTGTTTTTGAAAGCTACTTAATCCCTTTAAGGAAAGGGGGCAGCCCCCTAACTTTTCACAGTAAAATTTGATGCACTCTTGCCAAACGATTATAAATAATTAACATGAGTATCTCAATCTGTGTAGGCCTAGAATGACCTAACCATATTGGTATCGCGTGATTTTATTTATTGGAGATTTTCAAAATTTCTGAGAGGTGGAATCACATTGTTCATGAAAAAAATGCAAATAAACAGTTCTTAAAATTTATTGTCTTTAGGGCCACCTATAATTACCCACCCTTCTTGGCGCTTAGCTCTAAAACAGCTGATCGAAGGGGAAAATGGGATGACTTTTTTTTCCCGACCCCTTCCCCCCTAGTTTGCAGCGCACAAAGCCATGTTGTTTCGCTTTAGCTAGGGTCTGGCAGTTAAGAACTAGATTCACTGCTGTGTACTGTAGCTTCTCCAACATTTGACACAGACATGAGGTATGGAGACTAGTCTCCACTCTACGACTTGAAATTTGTTTAAGTGTAAATTGAGTCTGTGCTTGCAGACTACCCCCCCCCCCCGCCATTGGAGAATGCTGGATCCGCCCCTGGAATGTCCATGGCGAAGAGTAAATTACAGGTAGGCATGGTTTAGGGCTGTGGCATTCTCGTACAAAAACTTTTAAAATTCTGCGAGCCTGAGAACTTTTCATTCGTATATTTTGTTGGAACACATTCTTGACAAATCGTCAAGATTGTTCACATTCCTCCATCCTCAAAATTAATTTTTTAATGTCAGCGTAATGACGACCATGACCTTTCATTTTTACGTATTAAATGTACTGAGGAAATATTTTGCACAACTACCTGCGCCTCTTGTTCTTTCTGCACTTTGGTAACACCCCCTGGACCCTGCACTTTTTTCATACCGCCATAAGAAGTTTGTAGGATCGGGCATCCTCGCTCATTGGGTCGAAAAAGTTTGATTTGCAATAATGACACTTTGATGATGTCCAATAAGGAATTTCTAAGCCCCTTGGACATTCCAGGGCTTTCGTCTTCACCCCCTCCCCTCTTAGCAAACCAGGGATGCAAACAAGCACACGTTTTATACAACTCACCACCCCTAATAATCCCATCCATATATCATGCCAACACTGCCTTTCTGCCACACACGTTCAACGATGCGAAATGTTTCACACATAAACAATGCAGTAATCGAGTTTTCTAGTTTTCCTCACAGAAGGACAAAATTGTCTGTGATCAATGCCCGCGTGTGCCTTACGATACGAGCTGGTGACTTGGCGCCATAACCAGACAGGCGGGTATATCATAGCTTTTGATAAGAATGTTTTGGACTTGTTGACAGACATAAGAAGTGCGGTCAGTTTGAGGTGGGGGGAGTTTGTTCTCCATGGAGATACCAACACTTTTCCAAGTCTAGCATATTATGAATTTGCATAGGAAACTGTCCGAAGTATCGAAATTCTGCACCAGTTCACATCACACCAACATTTTTCATTGGTATAAAAACAATTATTTTATTGGCCCGTAAGTTTTTGTAATTATTTTGATCGGATTAATTAAAATCATAATCACTTGATCACTATCATTATTAATATTTAAGAAAATTTTATTTTAGATTTCTACGAGATATAAATGTTTCTGTAGGCCTTTGACCTAAAAACTGATGGCAAATATATTCTCAAATTATTTTACTTATGTGTCAAGGGAATGCTACTTCTCACTACTTCTTTTCTCAAAGTTTATTTGTTAAGCCTTTTCAATGACTGGGAAGAAATTTTGGTACAACGAAATTAAATTGTCCCTCTTTGATTTTGCAATGGGGGAACAAATTTATTTACTTAGTGTGAGGTTCGCGTATTTGTACATTCAATTCAATTACTAAACAATATGGTCAGCTTCATAAACAAGTCGACAGATCTATTCTCACCGTATACAACATATCCCAATGCCGGGTAAGATAAATAAATTCCCACGAGATTTTTTCTCTTCTACTTTCTCTATCCTCAGTATTTATTTTCCTCCACTCTTCCTATATTCTCTCTGCACCATCTCATTAAACTGATGTCAATATAATTTGATTTGACATGAAATATACATGTATTCACTGCATATATTTATCTGCCTCTCCTGATCCTCTTTTTTTTCTTTTTGTTTCTTTTGTATATTTTGGGCCTGTTATAAATATGGTAATTTGATAGGTGACCAAATTTGGAATAACCCCAGGCGCAGATCCAGGGCCCGGTCCAGGGGGCGGTGGGCTAACCCCGCCCCCTCGCCTATCTGAAAAAATTGGGTGTATATCAAAATCTGAAATTCTAATTTACCCCCCCCCCCTGTCATGGAAAACCTTGGATCCGCCATTGAACACTAGTCTTATCTCGTTCCGTCGTGAGATGAGATGAAACACATAAATTATACTTTACAACTTGTCAGATTTGATTCTTATAAATAGGCTATAAAATTCTACATTGATCCCTTCGCAGGATCTTCATGTATAACCATAATGTAATGTAATAACATGTAATAATTCCTCCCCCCCCCCCAACCTCCCCTTCCCATTTTCTCTCTCTCTATCTCTCTCTCTGTTTCTCTCATTTTCTCTCTCTCTCATGCTGTCTCTTGATCATCTAACGGATTTCACACCAGCACGCAATTGTGTTTTGCTCCCATGATTTGTTCTATCTGTACATTCCATCAAGATAAGGAAATAAACTCTCCTCCCTCATCAACAGGTTTCCCACCATGCACTTGCACCTGAGTGCGCCCTAGGGCAATTACGTAACATGTCGGCTTCTCTAACGGTGCCAAACACCAGAGAGTTAATTAGTGTAAATAATCGCTGCTCCATTAGCAGAGTCTATTATGGTGGATTTATTGAACTGAAAAGAGTTTACTTGTGAATTAGTGTAACCAAAAAGGGAAACCATCTAAAGGCCTTCAGTGAATAAGTTTATAATCATGGCAGATAATCTCCTATTACCTCCCATGTTTACATCAAGTAACACGCGAACCAGAAAGATTGCAGGAAACAGAAATTGACCTCTCAGTGAAAGTATTCATGAAGAAATTAGCAATAATTAGAAAATATCACAATCAAGTGCATTTGTCAATATTCTTTTCTGTTTTTTTTCCCTGTTTCTAGATTTTCAATCTTTTAGCAGCCATAAGTCATCTCTAATTTCCTTTTTTTTTTCATTTCATTTCATTTATTCATTGTTATCTTTTCTCCATTTTTTTCCGAAATACCTCCCTTTTAGAAGGTTATTCTGTCATGATAATTTATTCTTATTATATTTAATATATTGTTTTCCTAAAATGTGGATTTATTCCCACACTATTTGAAATAATATACCATTAATAATGACCTATACAAGAGTGAACTATTTCGGACACCACCCCCCCCCGCCCCCCCCCTCAATCCTTGGTCATTTATTATTCGACATGAATAATATCATATCACTTATTAATACAAGGTCTCTATGAGTGAAACCAAAGATTATCATCATAATTATTTGGAATAATTGTTTTTGAAGAAATTAATAGTTCAGATTTGAACTATCTGACAGAAAGGTCTGATCATGGACTTTAACCTCTATAAGTCCACGGTCTGATTGAGTATTGAATAGTTTTCTAAATTTCATTCATCCATGCTTACATCATAACATTTGAATTTAAGTGAAACTAGTGTAAATGAATTCGAGTAACTTTTTGTAATAAAACTTGGTAACTTTCTCAATTTGAGAGGTCACATTAATATTTCGGTCATTGACATTATGTGTCGATGTCATTTTGACCAAGATATTACGTAGGTATACACCCCAACTTCCTTTGTTAGAATCATCTGTAAAGCAGTATTTATATTCATGACAATTGTATTTCGCAAAACCTCAGTCTTTTTAATTTTTGTAAATTGATATATGACGTGATCTTCCGGTTTACGTATTAAGTTTCCAACTGTTTTCAGTGAAAAAAGAGTAATATTTTACAATTGCGATAAGAAAAGTTAAAGCCTGGTCATTATCAGTTTTGTTGTCTGTGAAATGTCAAAATAAAATCTGGTCAAGATAAAGTCTGTGTTTGTAGACCAGCTTCATTTGACCTGTGGTAACACAAGGGGGTAATGTATTGGCCATTATTCGAGTGATTTACATCTCATGTTACGTAATATGGATCACCCATGGCTTGCTCAACTTTCTATTTCTTTCTTTCTCTCTCTCTCTCTCTCTGTCCTTCACCCTCAGAGCATTATGTCAACGAGAATGTAATATTATAATTGCGTGCGTGCCCTGATTTGGACAACTTCCCAACAAAAATAATGAAATTTTCTCAGAAAAAAAAAAAGTTTATTCACACCCACCTCTCTCTCTCTCTCTCTCTCTC